>JASJUZ010000624.1:0-475019 GCA_037159825.1 Tupiocoris notatus | reverse complement strand
CTGTGAGAAAAACTTCTTCTCGTTCCACGTTTGTAACTTCGGCTTAATTATTGTGGCACACTTCCCAACACTTATGTCACTTTCCTCGCCGCATTTGATTGCGCGAGTTTTTCCACCTCGGCGGGCGAGATTTAGTTTCTTCCTCTCGGGGCGCGTTTGATGCCAAATGAGCTCTCCGCCGAAGAAAAACGCGGAGACCATTTTGGGGCGAACGAGCGTTTTTCTCGCTATTCGATATATAAAAAATGGAAATAATCGACGCGGTCGTTCACTGCGCAGCGTTCGAATTGATAAACATCTTAGAATAAAATATAGATAAACATTGGAAAAATAAAAATAATAAAACAAAAAATTAATAAAAATAATAAAACAAAAAATTAACAAAAATAATAAAACAAAAAATTAACAAAAATAATAAAACAAAAAATTAATAAAAATAATAAAACAAAAAATTAATAAAAATAATAAAACAAAAAATAAAAAAAATAATAAAACAAAAAATTAATAAAAAATAATAAAACAAAAAATAAATAAAAATAATAAAACAAAAAATTAATAAAAAATAATAAAACAAAAATAAATAAAAATAATAAAACAAAAAATAAATAAAAATAATAAAACAAAAAATTAATAAAAATAATAAAACAAAAAATAAATAAAAATAATAAAACAAAAAATAAATAAAAATAATAAAACAAAAAATAAATAAAAATAATAAAACAAAAAATAAATAAACTTAACTGAAATATACTTAAATAAATAAAATAATAAACGTAAAAAAAATATAATTGGGCAAACTAGTTTAATTTATGATCGAAACATCGATTACAACTGATTGATATGGTTATAAATGGGCAAAGAAAATAATAAGGGACATCTGAGATGAGCTGAAGATTAATATGGAAAATCAAGGATAGAACGGAAACAAACCGGATGAAATAGAGCGAAATTACTCGAATAAACTCGGAGCGACTAAACGAACTGGAACTTGGATTATTCTGACGAGGATAATAAAACTGAGGAGAAATTTGATGTTTTACGTTTCAAGGTAGAAAACGATGAAAAAAAATTCCGTCACACTATACACTTTTGCGGCCAAACTATATTAGCTATATTCTTGAAATTTTCACCAAAAATCAATCTCGGTCCTAAGACGGCCCAATTCTTGAACCAACTTGCTAGCTCAATTTTAAGGGTATTTCTGGGGGGTTTTGAGGGGGAGAAAATTCGTATTTTCCAAGGTTTTTCAGAAAAATGCGTATTTGGTATCAAATTCTATAGATTTTTGGACGCTGAATCGAATGAGACCAGTGCGGGGTCGATAGCTTTATTGGTTCTCGAGTTATGGCATTTTTTGTGTCGAATTTGGGAGATTTTCAGAAATTTGACATGAGGGAATAACTCGAGAGTTCTTCGAGCTATAAAAATCGTTCTATACTTATTGGAATGGTTGTCAAACACTCTTCAGCTTAGGGGCGAAAAATTTAGCTTTTAATTAGGAAATTAAAAAAAATAAAAACGATTAAAATTCTGTTTTTTTTTTTCGGTGGGAAATGTTCGAATGCTTCAGAAATGTTGTAAATAATTAATATCACAAATGGACAATCTTCTTGAATAATTATTGAAGCGAATGTACCAGTGTAGAATCATTTGCAGTGTTTTAACTTTTCCGTTTTATTTTCAACGAAATGAAATAGACTTTTAAGCGAAGCCCGTTAAGTGCTAAGGAAACAGTCTTGACGAACATCGCTTTACGTGTTCCAAGCGAGCCGCTCTCAAGTACTAGACGGAGAGGGAGTCTATAAAAAGGCGAAAGCTTTAACAAAAGAGGTTTTAAACCGTCCGAGTTTGCCTGGGGTTGCCGTATAAAGGCGGAGCTTTATCATGAATTATAAAGCGAAGAGTCCGTCGAGATTGAGCTCGGCGACCGCAGGCTCTAAACAAGGCGGACGCGGGAAGCTGCGAAAATAAAACTCCCCTCCTTAACTACTTTGGAGTGGGGGAAGAGGGGATGGAGGAAGCAAATTTCGCTTGTGCGTACGGCGAGCGAACATTTTGAGCGCTTTCGCCTCTGTGGGCCTTTTGGGAAATAGCTACATAAATTTAAAACGAGTTCCGACGTGCTAGAAAAATTAAAGACTCATTTATCCTAGAAGAAGATGAATAAATTAAAAAGAAAAAATAATAATTGTAATAATTGAGAGCGAAGGATCTGAATTATTTCCCTACGCAAAAGTCAGTTTTCCTAAGCGTGACTGCTTTCAGCTTCAGTAAAATCCCAACATTTTACATTTTCGACATTGATTTTTCTGAAAAACAAATCAGAGTTTAGGGAAAATCGTTTTCAGAAGATTCCATTCGCACAAACAACAGATCTCGAATATCGAATTCTCGGAATAAATTTGAGGGCGATTCATTCTCCGAATTTTTCGTATTCGCCAGATATTCCAAGTTGTATTATCACGATTCCAGATATATTATTAAATTCCCCGCTTTTTCCATTGGTGCGAAATTTTTCCCAAATTATTATTCTCCAGATTCTGGTTAAATTCTTGAGTTTCCAGCTAAATGCGAAGAATGCTTGTCCCTCTAGTTTCCCAGACTGGTTAATTTAGCATGAAGGTCACTTTCACCACATTCTCCCTCCTTATCTAATAGGAGTCAATTTGAGGTTATTCGAAAGAAAATTATTTCATTTATTTATCTCGATTTGGCGCCTGTTTTCTTGAAATTTAACTAGTTATAGTTATAAGCGCCTGTAGTTCGAAATCACTGTTCACATTGCGGTCTTGAAGGTGAGGTCGAACCGCATAAGTTGTAGGTAAACGCACCTTGCTTTCGAAATCGAAACTTCGTTTGAAAAAAAACCGCTTGTTCGCAGAAACAAAATTACTAAAAATAAAAGTAACTAATAAAATTAATTAATTAATAGATATTATTAATTAGATAGATATTATTAATATTATTATTAATGGATATATTAATTTTATTGTTTTTATTATTTATTATTTTAAATATATTTATTATTTTATTTATTATTATTTTAATTATATTTATTATTTTATTTATTATTATTTATTAGTTGTAAAATCAATTATTATTATTTTATGATTTTATTTATTATATTTATTAGGACTCATTATTACTTATTATTTTATTACTTATTATTTATTATTATTAATTTTATTTATGAGTTTTTATAATTTTTAATATTTTTTATTTTATTATTATTATCATTTCATTATTAGAAATATGATGAGAGCCAACTTGAAGATAAGTGACGAAGAGGCCTCCTGAGAAGGGGCGAAAGCTGAAGCTGAGCTTGGATTATTTATCCCATTTTAAAGAGAGAGAACTTCGAAAGTTGAAAATATTCATCCTCAACCTGGCAAAATCGATGCATTATTATTATTTTTCATTCGACGGCTGCAAATGATCATGTCGAAATTTCCGTTACATTTAATAGCTCGTATATTATTTTATTTTTAACAAATACAAAGTGCAAATAGAAAATAAATAGAAATGAAAGAAATTCAATTACATTTAATAGCTCGTATATTATTTTAATTCTCAATAAATAGAAAGTGCAAATAGAAAGTAAAGAAATTAAAGGAATTCCGTTCCATTTAATAGGTCGTATATTATTTTATTTTCAACAAATAGATGAAGTGCAAATAAATTACGAAGTAAATAACTTTCCTTTTTCTCTCCAACGGAATTAACTTCAAGGGAAGGATTTTAATTTCTTCAGGAACTCGAATAACTAGAAAAGGAAACCGAATTAATCGCGTCGACGAATCATTTGGCCTGCTCGAGATTTACTACTCGCAACGGTATCATCTTGCGAGCATTTTTAGCCTACTCTTGCACAATATCGTCAATATTTGCGGCCAGAGGTCCGCGTGTCCTGCGTGCTTCCAAGTTTGCTCCCGCCTGCGCCCTCATCAGCCCCTCCTTCAAGCCACAGCCCTCAGCGGGTTCAGTTCAGTTGATTCCCGCGCGTGTAAAACCTCGGGAAACCCGATCCTCGCCTGTTGAACGCCCAGGCACGCGAAGTACGCCAATCGGCTGGAAAAGGTGACAATTTTTTACTTTTCTATTTTTTTTTAATTTTTTAATTTTTTTTTTAAACCTAATTAAGTAAGTAATTTGAAAAGAATTCGGAAAAGAATTGCGACGTGAATTTCTCCTGATTCTACGATCGAATAAATTTTTCCAAGCCTTTTAATCTATTGGGTGATCAGAAATTGATAGCAATTTATTTATTCGGTCGTCATTTATTTATTTTGCCGTAATTTATTTATTTAGTCGTAATTTATTTGTTTTCAAACAAGATACTCCAATATTATATTGAAATATCTATTGTCTAGGTAAGGGAAATAGTTTAAGTGCTCTCATGGTGTATTTCACCTTTGTTTTCTCTGCTGAAATCCAAAAGGACATTAGATGAGCAATTAATGGAGCTTGAGCATCTGGATCTGAAAGAAACTTTTTATTTAGTTGTCAACGTAAAAAATTGAGGCGTTATATGGATCGTCTAAAAGTAAAAAATATATAAAATGAATTAAACTGGAAAAAATAATAGTTTCAAAATATTGTCTCTGCGCCCAAAATTGGCTTTTTGCGTCTTTGGCTCGAAAGTATTATAACTCGTCGTATCTCTCTGAAAAACCAATAAAATTCTATGGAATTGCAACAAAAAAAAAAAAAAAATTAAATAAAAATAAAAAAAATAATAAATAAAAATCTGGTCTATTATGTCTCGAATTTGCACCTTTTGGTTCTGGGTTACTTACACAGTACTTCTGAGTTATATGCTTTTCGAAGTTCTTACGTGCTGTTAAAATATATTTGATCATTTGGAGTTTTTTAATACACTGACTTATAGATCGAGCTTAATTTTTATTCGTATTGCATTTTTTTCTAGCTTTTTTTTTCTTGATCTTTAACGAGCGAAAAATGGTTCAATTTTTCTCAGCTTCTGTCGCGATATCGAAAAGACCGTTTTATTTTTGAGCAGCTCGAATTTCGTTTGAGCTTATTCTATCATAATAATCGACAATTTCGACTCGACTCCATCGTTAGTCCGTTGTTAGTTTAATTGAACTCAATTGGAAATTATTTTACGCATAAAAAAATTAATATTAAAAAAATGAAAGCGTTAAATATTATTTCAACGCGTAAAATACTAATTTTTTAAACGGTCGCGGGAATAATTCCATTTTCGCTTTACGATGCTCTGTAATCAGATTATTGCATACTTCGATGAACAAATAAGATTACGCTAGTCATTTCGGTTCAACTCCGCTCAAAACGTCGGATGAAAAGTTTGAACTAATTGCGTCCTAATTATTAATCCGTTCCCGCGCTTTCCGTTCGAATTTACTAAGCGGATTCGTTCGAGAATTCCGCTCGAACTTTGGCCCGGTAAATCGAAACGCGAGCTCGAAGATGTTGTTTTGTAAAGGGTGTGTTCATATCCTCGTTTACCGGTCCATGAAGAATAATCGGATTTGGGAATTTTAATTTGGACTATTTCGTAATTGAAGCTCTTTCAAGTTCTTCGAGTGAGAAAATCATTTTTAGGATCTTCGAATAATTGTTTGAGTTGGAAATTGCACGTTCGAGTGATAAGTTTAAAAAAAATTTTTTTTTAATGTGTTTATGCAGGTGAGAACCGGTTGAGGTTAGTCAAAAATGTAAATTGTTCCAAGGATGCTTCCTAGGTTGAACAGAACATGTTTCGACTGATACGGGCCAATTGTAATCTGATGAGAGCCAGCTGAGTCTGGATAGAGCCGGCTGAGTTTAGATAGAGCCGGCTGAGTTTAGATAGAGCCGGCTGAGACTGGATAGAGCCGGTTGAGACTAGATAGAGCTGGTTGAGTCTGGATTGATAGAGCTGGCTGAGTCTGGATAGATCCGGCTGAGTTTAGATAGAGCCGGTTGAGTCTGGATAGAGCTGGTTGAGTCTGGATTGATAGAGCTGGCTGAGTCTGGATAGAGCCGGTTTTTTTTTTGGGAATAGAGAAGGTTTAGGTTGGTGGAAGATGTTTGACGCTGGATAGAACCAGTTGTGGCTATGAAGAGCTGATAGAGGCTAGAAAGAGCCGGTTTTGTTGGAAAGAGTGGCTGATTAGAGCCGGTTGTGGTTTTTGAAAGCTAGTAAAATTGAGCCGGTTTATACTGGTGTAAGAGCCAGTTGTAAACCAATGAGCGCTGTATGAGTCTCAATATAGCCGGTTTTTGTAGAAATAGAGGTCGGTTAAAGCTTGTTTCGGTTATCTACATTGTCCATCTTCCAATGCCCTTTCTTAAGGCTGGTTATTGTTGTTAAAAGTCAATAACGGCTAGAAAGGGCTAGTTTTGGCTGATTAGAGCTGGTTAGTACTGGAAACAGAGGCTGGTAAGACCTAGTTTTAGCTGCCGCAAGTTGTTTGACGCTGGATAGAAACAGTTGTAGTTATAAAGAGTTGATATAGGCTGGAAAGAGCCGGTTTTTGTTGGAAATAGTAGCTGATTAGAGCGGGTTGTGGTTTTTGAAAGCTAGTAATAGCTGGATTGAGCCGGTTTCTACACGTGTAAGAGTTTTTAAACTGATGAGCGCCTGATGAGCCTCAATAGCGCCGGCTTTTGCTAGAAACAGAGGTTTTTTGCCGCAAATGCAATCCAATCACTTTCATTTTGATTACATTAAAATATTTTCCCGCGCTGACGAATCTGAATCAATTCGGCTTATCTTAGAGATGCAAATCCATGAAAAAAAACATTTTCCCGAAAATGTGGATCTGTCATTTTTTAAATAAGCTCCTCATACTGTTTGCTAATGCGGATGCATTTCCTTCACATTTGAGCAACGCTGGTTCATCTTGGTATCTTGCTATATTCAACCGTTGAAAATTCTAAATCGGATGAAAATTTTTGGATTTTTTTCTTTTACTTCACTGATCATAATCCAACTTATTCTGATTCGCTATGGCGATTTTTTAACGACAAAAGCGTCTCCGTAAGTCGCTCAAACAAGTAATGAAAACACTACATAATTGCCTCGAGCCTCCCTCTGCGGTGTCGCTCATTCAATTAAGACACAATTTAGGATTAGTTTGCGACGGGTAAATTAAACTCAAGCCCTTGGAGAGCCTTTTCGCCGTGACGGCCCAGTCACTATCGTAAAATTAAGCCGAGCTGAATTAAAAGGGGCCTCGTCACGAGGGAGAGCCTTTAGAAACGACTTCTATGCAGAATGGAAATCTGATCCGTTCTGTACGGTGGTCTTGAGGCCAATTGATAAAAGGCCAGTTTGATGTACGTATTTCATCAGCATTTTATACAGTATATTTTCTAGAGTTCAGCAACTCAGTACCGAGGAAGAAGCATGGAATCCGAAGTTTTGATTGATTAGAGCCTTTTGGGGCCGGTTTTCGCTGGTTAGGGCTGGTTGTCGCTGGTTAGGGCTGGTTCAAGCCAGTTAGGGCTGGTTCAAGCCAGTTAGAGCTGGTTCAAGCCAGTTAGTGCTGGTTCAAGCCAGTTAGAGCTGGTTCAAGCCAGTTAGGGCTGGTTCAAGCCAGTTAGAGCTGGTTCAAGCCAGTTAGGGCTGGTTCAAGCCAGTTAGGGCTGGTTCAAGCCAGTTAGGGCTGGTTCAAGCCAGTTAGGGCTGGTTCAAGCCAGTTAGGGCTGGTTCAAGCCAGTTAGAGCTGGTTCAAGCCAGTTAGGGCGGGTTTTAGCTGGTTAGAGCTGATCTGAGATGGTTAGGGCTGGTTGTTGCTGGTTGGGGCTGTTTCAAGCCGGTTAGGGATGATTGTTGCTGTTTAAGGGTGGTTTAGCTGGATCGGGCTGGTTCAAGCCAGTTAGGGCGGGTTTTAGCTGGTTAGAGCTGATTTAATAAGGTTGGGGCTGGTTCAAATTTTCTATAGGTGATGTTAGGGCTGTTAAATTCACATGAGGCGCTTTTAAATCGTCAGAAAGCATGGTGAATCACAAAGTCCTTGTTTGAGGTTAAGAACCACTATCGTCTTTCTAATCTTGTTGTGTTATAATTCTTATCAACCTATTGCCCTTCTTGCTTACTATGACCTTCTTCATTATCGAGTGTGCGATATGAAGTTACCTCTCTTCTTATAAATATGCCGCTCTGAAAAAACTGGTCAATCCCGTTATGTTATACTGGTTGGGATGTCTCGTTAGGGCGTCTATAGCCAAAAGAGTAGAGGGCATGGTGAGTTTCCTTGGAACATTCCTTTATTCACAGCAGAGCGGCGGTTCTCGTCCTTTTTAACGTATTTTAATCACTCGCGTACCCCTGAAATTTCTCAACTTGAATAGTTAAAAAGTAGGCGACTCTTTCTGATTCTTCATTGGCTGGCCGAGCACTTTCGCCCATTCGGGCATCTTCAGGGCGACCTAATTTATCATTTAATGTTTTAAGGGCGAAAGTGCTCGGCCAGCCAATAAGGAATCGGAGAATGGGTCGTCTGGTTTTTCTCCCCCTCACAACCCCCATACATCAAGAAATGCGACGAGAAGGAAAAGTTAAAAAGCAGTTTCTTGCGGGAAGATTGCTCCCTATTGCTGCCAGAACGCTCCGACGAAGTACCTACGAATTTGAGCTGTTTATGAAAGAAGCCAAATTGGATTTTCTATAACCAAATCGTGATCTTCACGAATGAAGTAACGCAACTGTTCACAGACGACCTTGCTCTCATTGACTGAAACCGGTGTCATCGCTATCAAGTTTTCTAACGGATAATGAGGGAATGTTTTCTATGCTGTCAGCGTCGTGTCTCACCTCAGCAGAACAATCATGGATTCGTAGACAACTCCGCCGCCTGTCATGTCGGCGATAAATTTCAAACAACTCTTCGGTTCGCGACCTTTGTAAGCGTCGGTCCCAAGCGACGAAACTGAGTTTCATCGTCTCGCCTTATCGCCAAGTCAACTTCCCTAGTGACCGGTTTTCACTGTTTCCACCCTCGTCGTCCGTTCAGAGCCAACTCCGGTGACGAATGTAGCGTCGAATCTCAAACTCGAGACCGAAGTGATATTAAAAAAAAGTGTATTCCGATTTACTCATTTTTCGCTCGCGAATTTTATCGTTAACGAGGATTCACTCCTTAACAGTCGTATCAAGGGCGAAGTAGAGGAGTACTGAGCGGTAAATGCTTATTCGGATGGCCGCTAGAATGCGCGGACATCATGAGCAGGTTGGCCAGTGTTGCCAGGTCTCAAGCGGAGCTTCGGGGGAAACCTCGATCAGAAAAAGGGGAAAATGGTTGTTTTTTAAACAAAAAAAGGGGAGAATATAAAAACAGCCATCAATATACAATTATCTATCGGGCAAATGCCGGTTTACCAATTTTGTCTTAATTTGAAATGCATGCAAGGAACTCGCAGATTTATCAAAAAATTGAGAAAAATTTTTTCAAGAGGAGGAATCGCACGGTATAATCAATTATGAAGAAATAAATTGAAATAGATTGGGTACAAAAATTGGAATGAAATCAGAATCACCATAATATCTGAAAAATTGGATGTCAGAAATAATTTTTTTCGCCATCGTTGCATCTATAGGCAACGCAGGTACATGTGATATGACATACATTGTTTGAACACGACCATCAGGAGAAGTTGGGAATCACTTATTTTCCAAATTTTTATTTTTTCTACATTTCACATTAAAAAAAATGGAAAAGGAAAGCAAACACTAAAATGGGGGAATGATTTATGGAAAGGAGGAAGGAGTTATTTGTCTTTGTTTTGAGGGATTTTTCCCCCAAAAAGGGGAGACTTGGGGATACTTCGATCATGTTAGGCGCGACCAAGAAGATCCCATTAATAATTATGTGCCCCTCGATAATTAATGGAATAAAATTGTAAAATATTTATAAATCATCGGTTTTCATTAGCGATTTTCTCCGCGGAAACTCACAATTTTCATGAAAAATTGGTCATTCCGTCTTCAGCTGACACCAAATAGCAATATTCAGGCCAATAGGAACGAAAATATAAAATAGGCGTCTTCCCCATTGTCATGTTTCACGGGACGCTTCCGCATTTTCCTTGTCGTAAGCGTATTATAGCTGCGGACTCGAAATTGGGCGGTTCTGTTGCGATGTTGCCATCCCTCGTCCGACAACAGTGGATTGCTGTCGAGCTTCGTAACGTTACTAGGCAACAATGAGCGTCATATATAGGCGATTTGAAGGATGAACGATTTGTTTTGACCATAATAACATAGCGAAAAATTCAACCCGCCTAATTTCGTGTCCGCTATATTTACATTATCGTAACTAGCTATAGGAATAGTTTTGAAATGATATTCATTACTTCTTCTTTTCGTGTACAACACATTTTTTTCTCGCTTTTCATAAGCAACTGAGCATAAAGTAGCAAGAGCAATGATGTTATCTCGCAGTAAAATTCGCACGCTTTCGCCCGCGATGGTTTCATATATCCGTCTAATATCCTAAACATGATATTTTCCTATAAACGACAAATTGCGGCGTATTTGACAATAGTCGCTGAAGGTTATTATTTCATATAGCGAGTCGCATAGAGAACGAGAACGGTGTAAAGTTTCAGCTACAGTTAGGTTGAAGCCGGTTACACTGCCCTTGACAACTTAGTTGGGAAACTGTCACCTTTGTTATGCGAATACGTCCCTTTCAAGTGTTCGACGAACATCCAACCTGGACTGGAGGAAGCTCACTCAGTGTAATTATTATCTTCCGCCCTTCAAATGGAATAGCGCCAATAAAACTATAGCTATGCGAAAATACGAACGTTCGAATGTGACTTTTACGAATGAAGAAATAAAAATACGTACGAATAAGGTAAATAATTTTTATGACATTAAAATAATTACTAGCGAAATATTTGACTATTCTTATTTTTCTTTGTTTATTCTTACATTTTTTGACCTTATTAGGAAAAGCTCTTTTTCATAAATTTACATGAATTTTTCTCTGACTTTAGATCTATTTTTTTCTCTAAATTTTAAAAAAAAAACTTTTTTCTCTAAATTAAAAAAAAAACTTTTTTCGGTAAATTCATGAAACTTTTTCTCTCGAAGCATTGAGGCAACTTTTCCTCTTCCCCATTATTAGCCACCTCAATATTCTTACTTTGGGGGAGGGGGGCTTTGTCGAAAGAGATCATCCCAGCGAAGTTTCCCACTATAACAAAAGCAATTAGTCTCTATCGCTTTCAAGGTGAAATACGTTGTCTCCTCAGTGTTTAATGATGAACGGCTAAAGGAGCTAAGACGTTTATCTATGGCAGGAGAAGTCAGTAACGCATCCTTCAACTTCCCTTTGGGTCTAACTTTTCGAACATAAGTTTCCCAGGTGTCTCAAATGCTTCTTCGCTTAGCTCTTCACGAATGCTTCGATTCGGAACGAGAAAGTATTCAGCTGAGTGGATCGGTATTTGAAATACTTTGGACTACTCTGCAGAAATCGTTGGCTCCGAATGTTTGCGGTAGTAAATTGTTGGCATATTATTCGACTTACTCTTTTCCTGTAATGTACGATTCGAATAGTCGCGTGATTTTGAGTGGGATTTGATTCGAATCCCATTGATTACCCATTCACTTTACAGTCAATTCCATTCCATGTCGCTTCACCAGCCTTTCACTTCCCTTTCACTTCCATACACATTCACTCGCATAAAAGTTCAGTCCCATTTCCCTCTCACTTTCACATTCACCGCCCATTCACTTCCACTGCCGTGCACATTCACCACCCATTCACTTCCACTGCCGTGCACATTCACCCTAATACAAGTTCAATCCAATTTCCCACTCTCTTTCACATTCACTTCCCATTCTCTTTTAATACATGTTCGCTTCCATTCCGCATTCACATTTCATTCACTCTCTCGTCCATTCACATTCTCCCATTCTAGTTTTCTTCGCTCTTTTCAAATCCAAATTATACATACTTTTTCACATTCAATTATTATCTTTTATATTTACTTAATATGATTTACACGATGAATTTACATTCACTACGATTCCCTTTCACTACTTAATAACCTAACAGCTTCATGCAGATTAATTCCTCTCCCGTTTCTGTTAAAATTCACCCAAATTTCCTATTTTTTTCACAATTTTTATTTCAATTCCCATTCCTTCACTTTCTGCTCCCATTCACATCAGTTTTAATTTAATTCCACTTTCTTCCAAATTTCTCTCTCTATTGCTTCCGCTCCCATTTACATTCTCCTCCATTTTTTTGCAGATACATTAATTTCTACTCCCATTCACTTTTAATCCCATTCCCTTTCACCGTTACTTTAATTACAACCCCTTTCTCATTGGCTTCATTTTTCCCCCTTACACATCGCACCCTCAATCAGGTATTTCATAACATTTATAACATATACCACATAAATTCTCTCTCGAGCTTAGGTTCACACCAATTTACGTGCCTGGCTCGCAACTGTGTTGTATTCGCTAAAAATATTCCGCACGAATTGATAATAAATCTTATTCGCTGGCCTCATTAGGAACTCCAATTCTCTCGATTCGGTCGCCCGAATTTCGACATCATTTCCGAACCGATAGCTTCAAACTTTCCAAGCAAATGAAGCTTTCATGCGGATAATGCAATTTCTGATTCGCCCAAGGAACTGAGAAATGATTTTCCTTAGCTATTGAGCTATGGAAGCAGATTTCCCTAAAGTGATTACGAACTCAATGGCTCTATGACGCTACAGATGATTGATATTCGTATCAAGGGTTCGACTATCTTATCGAAAGCTATCTCAACTTGATACGGACGGCGTTTATTAACTTCGTGATCGAGCGACAAATTGATCTTTCTCTTGGCTTTTTGCAATTTATTCATAACAAGACATCGCCGCCTTTATCGTGTTTGATAGGAGCAATATAGTCGTCCAATATGGATTGAAAGGCTCAAATTTATTCTCTTTCACTTCCGCCCCGTTTCACTCCTGTTGCCATTCACTTCCATTCATTTCAATTTTTACTCCTTTCACTTCCGCCCCGTTTCACTCCTGTTACCATTCAATCCATTCATTACAATTTTTACTCCATTCACTCCCGATCCCATTCACTTTCACCTCCTTTCACTTCCAAAATCTCGATCCAGTTCCATTCTCTTCTGCTTCTGTCTTCTATCACTTTCACCCCGATCACTTACATCCCCATTCACTTCCGCCCTTCACTCTTGATCCCATTCACTTTAGCCTACTTTCACTTCTTTGTTCCCACTCACTTCTATTCCCTTTCACTTCTCTTCCCATTCCGTTTTGCATCTACTCCCACCACTTGAATTCTTATTCAAATCTGTTCCAATTCACTTCCATTCGATTTCTTTTTCCTCCCTTTCACGTTTCCTTTCACTTCTCTTCCCTTTCACATACGTTTCCATTTCCCCTCATTTCACTTTCGCCTTCTTCCACTTCCGTTGTTTCCCATTCACTTCTGTTACAAATTCCCTTACGTTCCCTTTTGCTGCAATTCTCTTTCCCTTCCACCCCTTTCACCTCAGCCCATTCATTCCATTCCCCATTCCTTTCAGCCCCAATAGGTAATAAAAACAACAGCTGTAACACTTTATAAATATTCTGGTCACTCGAAGAAACGAAATTGTTGTGGTAAAACTATCCCAATGTGCTGCGTAAAATCAGGGCTTGTAAATTTCCACAGCTCCGTTGCCCTTTCCAATTGCCAAAACTTTGTCTTGGTAAGACATTGATGTCACTTCATGCTGCACGTTGAGGACCTTCAGTTCGTATAGAGGCTTTGTGGGGATTATAATGCGGACTGTTCGATCAGAACAGCCGGCGATAAAGCCCCCAACGTCAGGACAAATCGAGGCGACTTGATCGTTCTTGGTAGCGACTGGGATCTGTTGGAAACATTCGACAGTGCTGGACGAATTAATATCGAACAAATGGACGTTGCCTTTGGTGTCGCCAATGAAGGTTATGTTGGCGCGAACAGCGAGACAACGCGGCTTGCCGCTGCCAGGTAAAAGCGTGGCAACTGAAGAAACGGCGAGCATTCTTAGGTCGAACAGTGCCAATCTTTTATCTCTTGCAACGGTGATGATCGAATTGTGGTCGCAGAAGCTTATGCACGCCAGGGCTTTCTCTTGGACGATGAACTGAGACGACCTCAGCGTTTGGCGGATCCGAGGATCGATCAGAATCAATGTCGGTGAAAATGTGGCAGCTACAGTCAGACCTGGGCGGCAAGCGACCGCCATGACGCCTCGACCGCAGTCGAAAGACCAGACTGGGCTGCAGGAATTTCTTTCCACGTTCCAGTAGGTTAGCTGAAAAAATATTTCATTCGATTTTAACGGCCGCAAGCCTCTGGAGAAAATGGTATAGATGAATGAATGAAAAGTAATTCATTTACAAAATGGTACTAGTTTAATAAAAGATTACTGTGCGTTCGAGAACCACCCCACTCAAAGAGCAAGAAGTCTAAGCTGAGGGAAGGAGCCTGCGATTCCTGATGGACAGTTTTATAGGAACAAGGTTGATAATGACGGCTGATTTATGAAGAAGAATATTTTCCCAAAAAATCGTAAGAAGTCTATTAACTGAACTCTGAAATAATGCAGCCTGGGAGGAAACAGAGGTGAATGATGGATCCTCAGTCCTGTTTTCAGCTTAACTGACAAACCCCTAGGCTATTCCTGAACACGCCTTTCTTCCTGCAATAAAACGAGTCCTAATTAGACCAGTATTCTGAAAAATTACCTTCGAGTCCCATCCTCCAGAAAGGAAATGATCAGCTTCGAAAGATTGCAGACACGTAACCCATCCGCGGTGAGCTTCCACGATCGAGCTTTTGATGTAAGGCTGAGAACGAACGTCCCACAAATCAATGCAACGTTCTCGGCTTCCAGTGATGCAAATGTCGGCGCCCTTGAGAATATGAACGGAGTCGACTGTGTCGTTCGCCGAATGAAGAATCTGACTCTCGACAGGAATGTCAACCGGCCATCTTGTTTGGAACAATCTGAGCCTCACCTGGGGGAAAAAAACTGTTGTGTGATTTGTTCAGGTTCTTGGAAGTTGAAATGCAGTGATGGTTTCAACGGACACCGCTGGAATCTAAGAAATAAGTAATCACCAAGAAGCATCAATATTTTAATCCATCTGTGGTGATTAAATACAACTGTACTATCAAGAGGACAAATAAACATTATCTTATCTTATCTTATCTACAACGTCCACAATGTTTTGATCAGTCAGCACTGGTTATTTTCAATTCAGAAACGTTTCTTTATCATTAGTTCGTTCATTTACTTACCGCCATATCCCTCCAGTGAATATCGGGCTCGCATTTCCACAAATCATCGTATAGACGGTAGCGATTTAGAATCGGAAACTCGTCGAACTTATGGCGCGGCTTGAGCAAGCGGAAATAGACCAGTCTCCAGTAGTCTTCCTCCAGGAGAATAGTAGTGAAGCGTTTGCAGACCAGGGAAACTGTCCGTATCAAGAGTAAAGGGTCGAGGTAGCTGAATATGATCAGTAATATTTCGACCGGTAGTTTATCAAGGCCAGCCTTGTCCTGTTTGGGCATACGTCTGATCATTGTGGACTGAAAATTCGCCTGAGATTCATTAACTTCAAGATGTTTCGAAATCTATGGAACGATTGATGCTACGTTGCAAAGCACCATGTTTACCCTGAAACGGTTTCCAATTTCATTGCAGCGGATGAAGCTTGAATTTAATCTTGTTAAGAGGGTGTGTAGAGAAACTGCGGATATTTAAAGGACTTTTAAGATCACCAAATGCACAGAGAAGCTGCCGTGAGTAATAATGAAAATCTCACCGCTTAAACACTTTTCGTTTTCTGACTCAGAATAGGTAAAAATGGCACCCGAATGCAGGTGGAGGGGAGAGGAAGGGCCGAGTCCCTCAGAGCGGGGGAATAGCTCAAATACGAAGGTTTCAGTAACCGACCACTCCTCTACACCCAAACACAAACTCACCCGAAGCGTAATATGGGCTCACTCCTCATAATTTCCCCATTTTCTACCTCGACTGTCAAACTAGGTTAACATTTCAAACTTTAAGAAGGTTCTTTTCCTTGTTGTCGCATTTTATGATGTCCAGTTGGTGTGAGGGGGCTGTTGACCCTATGGCCCCACGTCGCCCAGAAGCTGCTCGAACGGCCGGAAAAATTTTGCCTTTTAGCGCTCATTCAGGCTTAGACTTTTTCTAAAAATTCAAGAAAAATTGTAGGTTCATCGAAAATAAAAATTGTTTCTCAAATTCGGAGAAAAATTTACAGGGCAAACGTCACCTTGGCAAACTTCTCCAAAGAAACCATCTCCTAGGCAAACGTCTCCAAAGAAACTGTCTCCTTAAAACTATCTCCTAGGCCAACGTTTCCTGAGAAACCGTCTTCTTGGTAACGGTCTTCTATGGAGCGTTCACCTAGGCAAACGTCTCCAAAGAAACCGATTCCTCAAAAACTGTCTTCTAGGCAACGGTGTCCTGAGAAACCGTCTTTTAGGCAAAGGACACATAAGAAACCATCAACTAGGCAAACGTCTCCAAAGAAACCGTTTCCTCAAAAACTGTCTCCTAAGAAACTGTCTCCTAAAAGAAACTGTCTCCTACGCAAACGTCTCCCAAGAATCCGTCTCCTAGGCAACGGTCTCCTATGGAACCATCTCCTAGGCAAACGTCTCCAAAGAAACTGATTCCTCAAAAACTGTCTCCTAGGCAAACTTTTACTGAGAAACGGTCTTCTAGGCAACGGTCTCCTATGAAACCGTCTCCTAGGCAAACGTCTCCTAGGAAACCGATTCCTCAAAAACTGTCTCCTAGGCCACGGTCTCCTAAGAAACCGTTTCCATGGCAAACGAGCCTGCAAAAACTCTAATCGAATGGGATCCAGCAATGTTTCCTGTCCTTTCAATCCCGTGTGAACGGATTCGAGCACATTGTAAAGCGACCTCGATACTTCTCAATAGACAAACGCTGTTTCCGACAAGTGTTATCTTATTTGCCGCCCTTTGTCTTACCAAAGGAAGCAAAGCTCTTTACATCTTACCTTTCGGAGGAGCCGATCCTTCCAGAAACCTCTCGTTCGCTCTTCTGCAAGTGATTTCTACGTCCTCTTGTTTCGCCTTCCAATTCCGAGTCCAACCCTTAGCGGTCGAATTCGCTTCTATATCAAGGAACTTGACGTTTACAATAGGTGCTCAATTATTGTGGGAGAAGCAGGCTTATCGCAGTGCTGCAGTACGCTTCTAGTTTCGAGAGTTGGTAAATAGTTGTCCAACTGTGGATTAGGATGGATCAATAATCCATTTCGAAGACGGTGCACGCTACAAAAGAAATATCCTAAGTTTCCTCCTCGGCAGGGAAGTCTAAGTGGTTTTTGGAGTATACCTTCTTCGGGAACCAAAATTTAGTGCTGTAGAGAGAGAGAGAGAGAGAAACATGCGTTTATTTAACAAAAAATTCAAAAATTGCGACTGTCACACACATGAATTATAGACAATGGGTTAAACCCGTCTGTCAGAGTACGACGCATAAATGAACCAGTTTTCAAATTTGGCCCCTACATGTTTTACAAGATTTTTATTTACTGGAAGAAATTATACAAGATTAGGTACTTAATTTTAAATGGCAGCCACAATCTCAAAAAAAAAATTTAATGCTGTATTCTAATTATCTATCTAAAATACTATTGCGCATTTAGTTTTTGTTCTACTATACCTTAAATATTTAAAAAAATCATTTCACAGACTTTTTTATTAAACTACTGCCTTAAGAGTACCTATTTATTTTTATTTCAACCAATAAAACATTTTAGGCGAGCAATCTAGACTCAAATATGAACAGTTCACGACCACAAACGACAATAAGAAACGCTCAAACCAGCCCTAACCGTCTCAAGCCAGCCCTAACCGTCTTTAACCAGCCCTAACCGTCTCAAGCCAGTCCCAACCGTCTCAAACCAGCTCTAACCGTCTCTAACCAGCCCTAACCGACTCTAACCAGCTCAAACCTGCTCTAACCAGCTAAAACCAGCCCTCTGAGGCTGATATTTATCATGAACAAAATTACGTCTAGGACAATAAAATTGGGCAATTGTCCTTGATGTCTCAAGTTCGCCAAGTCAAAAGTTGCTTTTTTCCAAAAAAAAAAAATTTGGCGATTAGGATGGTGGATGGATTTGATTGAATTATGAGACGTACCTTGATAGCTACTCTTAAAAAAAGATTTAAAAAACACCAGTCAACTTGAGTCACCTCTACCTTATGAAGTCGGTTCAAAAATGTTCCTGTTATGAGAAGGATTTATCTCTCACCTCTATAACTCTCAAAGAAGGCCACTCTTATTGTCTATTATACATCAGCTCTTTCATAAATAATAATAAATTAAATAATTAAATAATAATTAATTAAATAATAAATGTTGACGACAAGCTCAGTCAAAAAAAAAAAAAAAAAAAAAACTATTTTTAATTTCCTCGCAGAAGACTTTTTTTTTTGCGAATTATCGGTGGTAAAATCTCCTCCCGAGGAAAATTCGTAAAGGGAAGGCAAGATGTAAAAGCAGCCGAGTGTTTCGCATTACTCTTCTTGTCATTTTTATAATTTTTCCCCGCCTCAGAGATCGGTAGAAGTTCCAGGTGGGAATTCCTCGGGTAAAAAAGGATTGACAAGTTTCGAGAAAGTCGTTGGCTTTGTTAAACTCGGTTTTCTTGTCAGTTACGCTACAGACAAGCGAAATCGCATTAAATTTATCGAAGTGCGGCCTTCGAAATTCTTCGATTCTACGAAGAAATTCCCTCATGTCTGTCGAAATTGGCAACAGTATGAAATTCGGTTCGATGAAAGTTCTACGCAAAGCGGGAGCTCAGTTGTATGTGAAATTGGCTTGCGTCTTTGATCTTCCGCATCTAATTCCGCATTCTCCCATGGAAACATCAAAGGTGCGCATGCATAACTCGCTGATGGATTCGAAAATTTGCATCTAGAAAAAATACTCCGGGCCCGTCAGTATTTCGGTCGAGCGAGTATCGCATTCGAACCGGTCGCTGTTCAAAACTGTTCTCTCTGAGGGAAGCGATACGAGGTCTCCGAAGGTAAGTGCTCCAGGTCTTTGTTTGGAGGCGATCGATTTTTACCGATACGCGCCCTTCCCTTGCGAACAATGAGTTCCAAACGGCGAAGACGTTAGCGGCCGATTGTGCGAAAAAATTGAGACTCCGCTGGTTTGAATTCATTCGAAGTGAAAACCGAGAGTCGTCGAAACATCAACCCTTATCTGACTTATACGTAACGACAATGATACAAAACTTTCGCACCTAATTTCAGATTGGTAATAAAATTTACACATGGATCGCAGTAAATAGTTGAGGTTAGCCTCCAAGCTCAAAGGGGTTGAGATTCATAATGGTTGTCTCATTGGTTAGGCCTGCTTATAGCTGGTTAGGGCTGGTTGTAGCTGGTTAGGGCTGGTTGTAGCTGGTTAGGGCTGGTTGTAGCTGGTTAAGGCTGCTTATAGCTGGTTAGGGCTGGTTGTAGCTGGTTAGGACTGGTTGTAGCTGGTTAGGCCTGCTTATAGCTGGTTGTAGCTGGTTAGGACTGGTTGTAGCTGGTTAGGCCTGCTTATAGCTGGTTATGGCTGGTTGTAGCTGGTTAGGGTTGGTTGTATCTAGTTAGGGCTAGTTGTAGCTGGTTAAGGCTGTTTGTAGCAGGTTAGGACTGTTTGCAGCTGAGTAGAGATGATCCGAGCAGGTTCAAGCCGGTTAGGGCTTTACAATTGTGTGAATAATGGAGACCCCTGTTGGGCTGAATTCATTCAAAGTGAAAACCGAGAGTCGTCGAAAAATCAAAGCTAAATAATAACTGACTTATACCATACGTACAACGGTGTAGTACTTAAACTGGAAAAACTAATAGTTTTCGGAAATTTTCAGAAGTTTTGACGTCAAATTCGGATTCAGCGTTTAATTTCGTATAAGAATCGCTTTCGAAATCGCTTAAAAACAAAAGTTTGATTTTTCACTTTCGCCGATACCAGCGAAGCTCAAAATTTCGGTCTCGGTATCAATTGTTCCAATTTAATTGTTTTCACTTCAAATTCTACGTCTAATTTTCTTATCAGAATGAGTAATAAAGTAATATTTAACTGTACTGTAAGTATTTGCAATGAATTTCCAAAATTGAAAAACCATGAGAGCAGCGTAGCACTAAAACTGGGATAAACTAAAAGTTGTCGTCAAATTTCCGTCGTTTTGACGTCAAATTCGGATTCAGCGCTAAATTTCCTATAAGAATAGCTTTCGAAATCGCTTAAAAACAAAAGTTTAATTTTTCACCCTTGCGGAGCTCGAAAATTCGGCCGGCGAAAGACTCGATTTACGGAAAATAATTTCTCTGGCTCTGTTTAAATTTTTTTCACCAATTTTTTTGCTATGCACGTGTGTAAGGCGTCCAAATGAAGACTCCTGCATAATAAAACAATTGATTCGCATAGATTTTGGCCCCGAAAATCACGGTTAAAGGTCAATTTTCGAGCTTTCAAAAACTGATTTTTTCGGACCACTTGCAGATTTTTCCGAGAAATAAAAAAAATCACAAAAATACATCTTGGTAAGACACAACTTTCCTGAAAATTTCAGATTTTTATCTTTATTGAGAGAGGAGTAAAAAATCGTTGAATGATTGGTTCAAAGAAATCGCAGGGGTACCCCTTGGATTTTTCGTGAAATATTTTTTGTTACCGATTTCGCTCAAATTCAGCATAATGATAGTTGATGATGTGTATATCAATAATATATGGTTCATTCTTCGTTTCTTTTGTACTAAATTGATGAAAAGAACGTTTGAAGTTGAAAAACGTGATGTTTTCGTGTATATTCCACTAATATTGTTGAATGCTGCAGAAACGGTTGAAAAATGGATAGGTACATTACATGGGCAAATTGTGGGCAGTTAAATTACCTATCTTTTGGTATATTCAAACATCTGAATTGGCGACTTTTTGTTAAAGTTATCCACCGTGCAAGTTACAAATATTGGAAAACTTAAAAGTTGTTATGTCTACCTCGGCCATAACTCTGCGGAAGTTGAAACACCACTACTTTATGATACAAATAGTACATGAAAACCCCACCTACATACCAAATTATAGTAACTACTATAAACACTATAAATTACACCTCTCTATACAGAAATAAACTACTATATATAGTAGTAATAAGAACACTACCTCACCGATCTGTAAGGCACGGCAGGAGGGGTGGAGTCCCCCCCCCCAGGTCAGGACTGTTTATAGCTGGTTAGGGCTGGTTGCAGCTGGTTAGGGCTGGTTGCAGCTGGTTAGGGCTGGTTGCAGCTGGTTAGGGCTGGTTGCAGCTGGTTAGGGCTGGTTGCAGCTGGTTAGGGCTGGTTGCAGCTGGTTAGGGCTGGTTGCAGCTGGTTAGGGCTGGTTGTAGTTGTTTAAGGCTGTTTGTAGCAGGTTAGGACTGTTGACAGCTGAGTAGAGCTGGTCGGAGCGGGTTCAAGCCGGTTAGGGCTTGACAATTGTGCAAAAATGGAGACCCCCGCTGGTTTGAATTCATTCAAAGGGAAAATTGAGAGTCGTCGAAATTACCAAAGCTCAATCTTTTCTAACTTACTCTACGTAACGAAAATTATACAAAACTTTTGCGCCTGATTTCACATTGGTAATAAAATTGGCGCATAGAACCCAGTAAATATTGAGGTTCCAACCTCGAAGGGCTTGACATTCATAATGGCTGACTAGACCTGGTTCAAGCCAGTTAGGGCTGGTTCGAGCTGGTTCAGACCGGTTAGGTTGTTAACTTTCCATCTTTCGGTCTTTCCTTCCGTTCTGATGGCGGCTGGAAATGAAAAATTCCCCCTAGGACGAATTTCAATTCCAATTATTCTCGAGCAGAACTGAAGAAAATAAACAACGACGGCTCAATAGTAAAAAATGTTCCCATTGCCTCGCACTGGACGCGCCTTAAAAAGGCGCACAGGTGAGCAAAGTCGTAATTGGGAGGTGAACTGAATTCTTTAATGGTCTCTTTTCTTTTTGATTAACGTCTCGCATAAGCCGCAATATACGGCTCGATTGTTACAAAGGTTGTGCGAGTTTGGCCTTGGAAAACGCGAAGCCGGCGAAAGAACATGGGAATAGTGTGTTCAAAAATTAACCCTTCAATCTTGGCAGACTGGAACATTTTCGCGCAGCGAAATGGTGCGATCGCAGTGGGAAATCTCATCAGGGTTAATTATTTGCTAAAATATAATTTCGAAAGAAGTGAGTGAAATGGGCTGGAAAATTTGAATTGGACTTGAAACCGCGAGAAAAATAGAGTTTTTCTCCGTCGGCTGAAAATAGTTTTTTTTTCTCACTGTTCAACTCTCATGTGGCCACTCTTCGAGCCCTTCGCCGCCCGTTGAAACGTTCGCAAACAATTTTCAATGATAGATATAATATATTTTTCACAATTCAACGCCCACGAGTCGAGCGCGGCTTTTCAATTATTTTCCCCCCGATTTCATAATCGGCCGGAAACGTGAACGGATCGAACTCGAGCTCTTTCATTTATTTTCACGTGCGTCTTTTTTTAGTGTCGAAAAGGTGTTACCTAAACGCTACGAACTCGCGGTTGTTTCTGTTCGAGTTTTATTTTTAACCGCGAGTCGCTGACGTAAATTAGCTTTACCGGCATTTCTTGCATCAAAATGTTGGAAGACGGCGGCGAAAATCCGCCGCAATCGATAGCCGATCGTATGAAAAATATTTTTATTATAAATATGGCGCTATCGGAAATATCGGATATCGGAAATCGCGAATATTCTTGGTCGTGGGGAGAAAATATCAGAGTCGAAGAAGAGCGAATGAGAAAAACGATTGAGTGGGAAATGGTGGGAAAATATCGCCAAACAAAAAAACCTTCTAAAAAATGCCTGCTTTGAAAATTAAATGCCCCTAGTTATTTCTTCCCCAATAATTTTCCAAGTAGATAGAAATCAGGAGAATCTGGAACACCTCACTAGCGCTCGTGGCGACCGAGTTCTGAACTAACGAACTCCGGAGACAGCGTCTCTACTCTCCTTGGACCTTTCTGTTATCGATGGAGTTTCTATGTCTTCGTAGTTATTGGGCAGCTACTTATGTAGATTTCCTTTCTATTTTATTAAAAAAATGTTGTCGATGTTATTTGAAATTTGACCATTACATTAAAAGAGATTTAGTAGGCCATATGAAACAACGGAACACATAAAAGAAATGTATTCGCATTTGTGCATTTTCTACCAGTCTCTTCAGAGTAAGTGCATTTCAATTACTAAAGCTTAGTCCGATTCGACGCATGCATCAGATCAAATAAATTATTCAATCTCGCTCATCTATAAATCTAGCAACCTGGAATCAATCTCACAAATTAAAAAAAAATCCCTAAATCAGTCCAATTTGATGTACTCATCGATAAAACAGAGTTCAAGTGAATTCTTGAACTATCTGGGGGTTCATAGTATGCAATAATTTCATTCTAGTACTCAGGATTGTACAAGCATCACTTCCTCAAGGAGCTAGGAATTTCCCATCTAACTTGTCCCCCGTAACAATAGCCCTGCCGCTTGCTAGCTCGCAACACCGGCCGTGTTCCAGATTCTCCTAAAGAAATCCCTTAGATCTAGAGGAAAATCCCTTGACTTGGCAACACTGCTCCGAGATTATGGAAGCTCCCTTTCTCTATGCTCTGGGCGCCGTGAAGCATTCTTGCGTCAATAGTTTGGCTTAGGGGCTGTAGGAACTTGGTTAAATATTTGAAATGACTGACTCCATTGAAAGCACGAATACGACTGAATTTATTAAGCATTTTTTGTACCTAAGACAATTTGAATTTGGAGATGTTCAAAAAATGAAAATTATAAAACTGAAACTAAGTGATTGGAAAGCAATAATTTTGAGTCGAAATATGGAACGAAAATAAACTGAAGTTGGAAATTAACGAGGGTAGCCATAATAGGAACTTGCAGCACAATGGCTACTCAGTCTAGGGATACGAAATCGGTTTAAACGTATCGATGTTTTAAATCGATTCTGAATCAGCTTCAAAGAATCGATTCTCAAAAATCGTTGCTCCCAAGTATCAATTTTTGCGAAAATCGGGTATTTGGCGATTTTTTTTTTTTTTTGGGATCAAACTTGATCGTAACGATTATTTTAGGAATCGATTCGCTCAAGCCGATTCAATTAAAAAAATCATCCCTCATTTTGAATAAGAGAAAGAAAATGTTTCAAAGAGAACAATAATTTTTAAAATTTGTTAAAAAACCGATTTTTCGAAAAAAAAAACATCCTTTTTCAAAAATTGGGAATTAAGAATCGATTTTCAATTTCGTCCTATTAACAGAAATCGATTTAAAAAAATCGATTTTTTTACAAGAAAGAATCGAATTTTTTCACAAGAAAGAATCGATTTTTTTCACAAGAAAGAATCGATTTTTAGATCAACTCCATCCTGTGAACTCATATTAACAGAAAAGTTGTCATCATGGTGCTGTCACACATAGAAAACTAGGGATGTGCCGTTACAGCCGGATCGGGAACGTGGAACCTAATCTCGAGGTGGAACGTTCCGGAACAGGTCCAACTGCTCCATCGTTCCCGATCCAGTTCCGTTCCCGATCCAGTTACGTTCCCGATCCAGTTCCATTCCCGATCCAGTTCCGTTCCCGATCCAGTTACGTTCCCGATCCAGTTCCATTCCCGATCCAGTTCCATTCCCGATCCAGTTACGTTCCCGATCCAGTTACATTCCCGATCCAGTTCCATTACCGATCCAGCTACATTACCGATCCAGCTACATTTTCAATCCAGGAGGTAGGCAGTACATCAAACGCGTTTACAATAATATTTTAGTTAGTTTCATTTCCATTTTTATGAAAGTATATTTTGAGTCATCTTGAAATCGAGACTCTGATCAGAGGGCAAAACGAGGAAATTTCCTACTTATAGTTTTTATAGCTTTTTGTTTTTTCTAATTTTATTTTTTCTGAAGAAACTAGTAAACCGATTTTGGATTTATAAAAATTAAAATCTTCATCTTGACCTGTAGAACACTCAAATTTCTTTGATTTTTGTAACTTGACTGTTTCAGATTTAATGGGGATTTGAAATTTTGGAGTATGGTTTTAAACTTTTTCCGTTTGACGTTCAGAGTTTTTGAGGAGGAAAGATTCATTGTACCTATCTAGTATCCTCGTTTCGTATCATATTTCTAGATTTTGTATGTTGTATCAAGGTTAAGTTATCTACTTATTCTGAGCAGTACCGGCCTTATAAATTGTGAGAATTCCATGAGGAAAAAGCTACAAATAATGATTGTACATGTTTTATTATTCCTTCGCTACAATAATGATTCAAGAAAATTATCCATTTGTGATAGTAATTATTCCGAACATTTTTGAACGATCCCACCGAAAAACAGATTGGTAACTATAGGGGGAAATATTGTTTATAAATGAACTGAACGCAGTTAAGAGCGATTTTATTGGAAAGAATAATGGAACAATTTTTGAAACGTAGCCACGAGGCGCACATAAGACAAGGTTAAATCGTAGTGATAACATAGCAAAGATAACGAACGGTTCATGTCGACCATTAACATCGATAATTATTCATAATCTATGGTCATTCGATAATTCCTACAATTGCTTCATACAACAAAAAATACCTTAGCAACTATTGTAATTTTAATCATTTTTATTTTTCTTAATATATTTCCAAATTAAAATCTGATTTTTTCGCCTTACGGTATAGCTGAAGAGAGTGTTCGACGAGCATTTCAACGAGTACAGAACGATTTTTATAGCTCCGAGAACTCTCGAGTTATTTCTATAGACCCCGCGATGGTCTCATTCGATTCAGCGTCCAAAAATCTAGGTATATAAATTGATGACAAATAGGTACACCTTTTTCTGAAAAACCCTTAGAAATTATGAATTTTTTCGGCCTCATAGCCCCCAAAAATATAGTTACTTAAAATTGTGATTCAATAATTGGGCCGTTGTGAGGTCGAGATTGATTTTTGATGAAAATTTCAAGAATGTAGCTATTATATTTTGGCCGGAAAAGTGATGGCGGCGTAGACAGATTTTTTTTAAATTTGGATATTCGGAATCTACATGCCTTGAAACGTAAAACATCACATTTTTAGGGGGGTTAGAAAATTTTTTTTCTTGGGCGATTACGATCGTTTATTATGAATAATAAACCAAAAAGCAACGACTTGACTCGTTCCTAGGAAGGGAAAAAATAGTTACATTTTTACTCTGTGGGTTCGTTAGTCAGGCAGCAAAATATGGAACTGGATCGGTAATTTGGAACCGTTCCAGACCCGGAACTGGAACAGTTTGGAACAGGGACAGCTTGGATCGGTAAGTGACCATCCCTACAGAAAACCATGCCCAATACTAGTAGTGAACCGTAATGGTAGATTCTCGGGCTCAAACCGTCTGGAAGTATCTACGCCTATCGCTCCTCGGAAAATTAACGGCCTGCAAGGGGAAACGGATAAATAACGCGAGACAAACGGCCGGCCGAATGTCAGCTAGAGGCCATTGACTGGTGAACTCTGGCGAGCTCGTAAATTCCACTTAAAGCGATGAGCGAATCTCTTACGATTTCCCTATGGTTTGGTAAGTTGACCAAGTGCAAAGACTGCTTGTGAGCCAATAGATAAAAAATCTGCTCGCCATGAGGAACATTTTAGGACCTGACACGTTAAAAACAATAACTTTAATAGCCTGTAAAAATCGAAAGATGAAAAATTGAACGGTTATATCTCAGAAGTACTGTGAGAGTTATCAAAAATATTAATTGTGCACATTCACCGAAAGAACATTTCATAGAGTGAACATGAAAATTTGAACATTCTTTGAAAATTTCAAAGAGTTCCGTTCAGTTTTCACAGAGATACGACGATTGATCTCTTTCTCCGCGTATTAATGTATCGAAGTGATACTGAGTATAGTACAATGCAAAAATTCTTCCTAATTCCCTCCGCAATACTTTCACTTACTGCGTAAAAATAAAATCCCCGGAAAATCCCATAGATATTTCTTCTCCCCTAAATTTTCCCCGATGGAAAAATCCCTAAAATCTATAATGAAATTCCCCGACTTGCAAACTTGGCAACACTGCTAAAGAGCGCTAAGCCGGCTTAAAATTCACAAATCCATTGTGGATTTCAATTTGTTCATGAACGTCCATCGAATCACCTTCAGTCTCAGCGATTGTCTCGCTCGACTTGAAAACAATGAACTACACCTGAGAAACTCGTTTGCAGACCGCTGAACACACGTGCGGCTTCCATAGCTTCGGTGTTTCGAATCGACCGATTTCCGATCATTGTTTTACCATCGCAGCAAAGTCCACGACCAAAGACCCGACGGTTGAAAGGTCCTTTGAAAGGAAACTGCCGACCTCAGCACTCACCTTTTCCCTTTGACAAGCCTGAGCTGTGGATTATGACGTTACCGGAGAATTCTTTCTGCCAACGACGTATCGATAAAGCTTTACTGCCGAGGAAAACCTAAAGTTCGCCCTAGTTCTTATATAAGGAAATATTTGGAGTAAATTCAAAATTCGGCGCTTATGTTCACCAGTGTTGCCAGGTTTCAAGTGATTTGGGGAAAACCGTGGCTAGAAAAGGGGGAAATGAGGTGTTTTTTAGACAACAAAAAAAGGGGGAAATACACAGGACCGTGTATTCAATTTTTTCCAATTCTTACTGAAAATTAATTTTTTCTGAAACTGGTCTTAAAAACTCAATTTTTATTAAAAAAAAGAAGCTTTTTTTTACTTTAAATTGGTCCTAACACTTATTTTTACTCAAAATCTGTAAAAAAAAAAAGTATACATAAAATTGGTCCTGTAAACTAAATTTTTACTGAAAATAGATTTTTTCTAAAAAAAAAAGTCCTAGAAACAGCTTTTAACATAAAATTTAATTGTTCCTAAAAACAGGGTTGTCCTGTAAAAACCGATTTAAAATAAGAATCAATATTCATTCATTCTCAAAATTGGCTTTAAAAACCCAATTTTTATCGTTGATAGATTTTTTACTAAAACTTGGTCTCAATACTCAATTTCGCTGGAAGTGGATTTTTACTGACAAATAGTCTTATAAACTCGGTTTTCATTAAAAAACTATTTTTATTTAGAATATGCCCCCTTAGAATATGTCCCTTAAACAGATTTTTACATATAATCGGTTATACCAAACTGATTTCAACTCAAAATCGATCTGATTTACGGTACTTGAGGTTTTCCACTAGGAGATGCTCGCATCCATTTTTTATAATTTCTAATGAGAGCTAAAGGCTCAAGCCGCATCACACTGGCAGCATATTCCATTCACGTGCTCATGAACGGTAGTTATAGAGCACAGGAGAACCTAGTTTCAATAGTATCTACGCATGATGCCACGTGGAGCTGGGTTGATAACATTATCAGCTGGAGTTAATGATAAGACACGATAAGAGGCCCTAGAGGGCTTCAAGAGCTTTGTCGAGAGAGTTCCAAACGGCCATTATACGCATCGATGGGTGATCTTTTTTACGGAGAGCTGTTTCATCAGGTGTCTTCATTTTTCAAAACCTTTTTTGTTTTCAGGTGGTCGGCAGGGCCATGGGAAACGCCGTGCCAGGTCGTCGCAATTCCGTTTTGAGCAAAGAAGGCAGTGTGAGCGAGCCGTCGCGCCAAAATACCATCTCTGAATCGGAGACCGTCTCTTTGGGGCCGCAACCTGAGGCGCTCACGCCTGAACAAATGGAACTTCTTACGAGGACGTGGAAGATTCTGGAAGACGACATCGCCAAAGTCGGAGTCATCACATTTATCAGGTGAGTGTTCATGAGTTGGTTGCAGTGAGCGAGGGATTGCTTCGTAAACTAGTTTTAATGAATGCTTTACCACCTCTGTTGGGTGTATCGCTGACTACTTTCACGATAATTAAAGTAATATTACTCCGACAGATTTTTGGGTTTTATATATTACAACATCTCAAACTCTTTTTTTTTAGAACAAAACTCTATAAACGAGAAAAAACTTCAATGTTGTTTTGAATGTCATGGCAACATACATCTGATGTTGCAACTGGAGTTTCCTCTACATCACTCCCCCTCCAGTGAACACGATCAAATTAATGCCAGTTTGGGTCCATATATCGGGCTGGAAAACGCACAGTCCTGCCATTATAAACAAAAAGGGAACAGAATACTTATTACAGCTATTAGGAGAATACTTATTGATAAGGGTAACAGCTTAGCAGGTAGTGGTAGACATAAAATATTATTAAAAAATTTCAGGCTTTGCCGTTTAAGTTTGGGTTTCAACTCAAAAGGTGAAACTGAAACCAGTGTCGCCAAAGCTTTACACCCGGTACCCGCTGAGAAAATAAATAAAAAATGCCCACCATTTTCTTGTTTCATCAACCCCATGAATGTTTTATACACAAAAAAAAACAGGGCTTGCATTTAAAGAAAAAAAAAAAAAAAAAAATCAGAAAAACGTCGATGTTAAAAATAATTATCGAAGCACAGACATCGATGTTTTAGTCCGATACATTGATGTTTTTCTAACGTCGATGTCGATGTCCCAACTCAAGTCACAACAAAATCCACCCGTTGTGGCCTAACTCCCCTTGCAACTACAATCCCTACCCTGCAAACTGGAACGCCATTCTCAGAGCCGCCTAATTTCGTGTCCGCTGCTACCACTTTCTTCCTTTATTTTTAATCCGTTACATTACCCAAACTTCGCGATCAATTCGTTCCAGAATTCGGTCTTCCGAGAAAGTTTCATTTATAGACAGCCTCGTCGACCGTTGATGTAAAAGTAATGAGTTATAGAGCGAAATGAGCTTCGCCGTCACTCGAGTCGGTGAAAGGGGGTGAAATTCGCTCATTGAAAATTCGGTTTGCTAACGAAACCGTGAAATGCCAAAGCGGCTGAATAAAACTCGCGACCCTCCAAAGCAAACTTTCTGGGGGAAAATTTTGACGAATTATTTTTAGACGGGGTTAGGTATGTTAATTGAAGTCGGGTTTTCAACCTTCGAGGAGAGATAGCCGATTTCGAATGCGGAGCTTGTCAAAGTATAAATTATACTCGGGGAAATTTACAGTAATTTCCTGCCCATGACTCTCCATTAAACAAATGAAATTAAACTATTTAATTTAATTTCGAATATTTCGTATCAGAGTATTTCGAATTCTCTGCGCTCTCATCTTGCAGATTTTTAAAATTCCTCTTTACTCTCTAATGACCCGTTGAACACTTGTAACGCGAGAAGTTTCCCAGCCTTCTACGTTTACGACGGAAAATGTTTTCAGTCTCCGGGAAAAGTTTTAATTACGATCGCATTACAACTACTTCGTACTCGTGCGAGAAAGCCGTCGGTTTTCTTCTACTTGTGAACACACGGAGTTTGAGTTTTCTAATTACGAGTCTGAACAAGACGCAAATATATACGAACGATGAATAGATGGCTCTCCCAAGGCTTGATCATATTTTTGATCAAGTTTTATCATCACGAACTTAATAAAGTAAAGTAAAGTAATTCAGGAGTTTCACCTTGGATTTCCGTCCACCTGGGATACTTTCCCAGTCGTGGACGTCGTCAGCCGTTCCCATAAGGGAAGCAGAATATTATCATTCGATTGTGCATTTACTAATTCTGACGATTTCGCTCGTGGCTACTCATTGCCTCACCCCCCTGAGTGTGGAGGACGAAGGGTCGGGCCAAACATTATTTTGGCCCCAGCTGGATTCGAACCCGGCTCCACCGTGTCGAGAGCCAACACTCCATTCCACTACACCACGGGTGGCCCCTTTCACAATCTTAATATTCACCTAGTCAACATTTTTAACCGACTTCTAAAGAAGGAGGTTACTGTGGTTGACTTGCGGAGTTTTTTCAGTATGCGTTGTCCGCTTGCGTTTAGCTCCTGAAGGTCCGATCGGGTTACTTTTTTTTTTGTTTGAAAGGGTTACAATCCAGGTAGGTCACATAATTTTTTCGATCGAGTCCATCCAGTAGTTACGTCCCCAGGAGCGGAGAAATGGCGGAAAACGTGATTTTCGCGAAAAGAGAAAGTTACGACTTTGCAAGCTTGTAACTTCTAGAAAAATTGCTCCATTGTTTTGTTTTTTATGTCGATTTGTTCATAATTTATCTGCCTATAAGAGCCTAGCTCCGATTTTTGTTCAACTATCTGGTATGGCGTGTAGAGCAGAATGTGTAGCAAAAAACGTGATGACAATTTTCACTTTTTTGAGGTTTTTCGAACACAGTTCTCAACCACGTCGAGAAAAAAATATGAACACTATTGCACCTAAAAGTACATAGCAAGAGCTTTCCAACGATGGTAAAAAATCATGGGGACATTTTGGTTAAATTTCTTTTCAGAGTTTATTTTACAGGCAAATAATTTTGAAGTAGGTTTTTTTAATTTTTTGCGATAGAATGACTTTTTGTCATTTCCCTTCCTGGTCTCAAAAAAAAATTTTTTTTTCCAGCACTACGAAAATTCTACATCCGCCTTTTAGAGCGATTGCATCGCTTCCATTTACAGAATAAAAACGGCGAAAAAGCGCTGAAGCCGTGGAAATTCCTCTCGGCTTCGAGGGGAGTGTGGCAAATGGTGACCAATGTCGGCCTCGGAATGCGTCTGAGGGAATGTGGGAGGGGAATAGCTCCATACATCTTCGCTGATGGACTTTCTGACAGCCGAGGCACGCACGAAGCGAATACAGAGGAACGTATAGTCGAACGACAGTTAATTGACTCATCAAATAGTCAGCCGAAGAGAAATTATCGTGATCGGTTGAAAAATGAATTTTACAATTCGCACTTTACATGGGGGATTTTTACTGAATGCTTCAACTGCGTAGTTTTCAGGCGACCGCTAGAGGCGCTACTGTCGGTGAGAGCCAGGTCTGGGTACAGATTTGGTCAGATTAATAATATATTAACTGAAGAAAAAAATTACCAATACCTACTCAAAATTTGAAGCAAACGTTCATGTGAATATTCGTGTAATGGCTGGGGAAATACAATTGAATGAAAAATCTGTCCTAGGTATATATCTGAAGGAACCTACATGATTTTTACTAATTTTTTAATAGTGCTCCCGCCGAGATTGTGTAAAAATTATCGGCTCCGATTTGCTAATTCCCAAAAAGAAGCATGTATCGACGTTAGAAAAACTTAAATCGAACAAAAAATTATAACTTTTTAGGTTTAAAAAAAATACTAACAAAATATATTTTCAAAAAAAAATCTATTTTTAAGAATTGATACTTTTTCAACAACCCGAGAAAGAGACATGCAAATAACAAAAACTCGCTATTATAGTCTCAATTTTGATGGTAATCGAGGACTTGAAAGTATGATAATTCGTATTTTCCTCTCATTAACCTTCCGCTCAATAATTTCCAGCACTTTTTTACCTCTTTTTACCGGCTCAACGAAAGGGAACCAAAATAAATAATCCCGCCCAGTCTCGGACGCGTTCAGAATTGATTCGATCATGGACCCCTTTCAGGGTGAAATATCTGCCGCTTATTTCCAGCTCAACGCTCCCATAACTCTCGAGTTTTTTTCTGAAGAGCGTTATTTTCACCCGAATAAGTCCCGCTTTACTTCGACCGTCATTTGAAAAAATCGAGTCTAATTTCTTATCGAATACGCGTTAAAAAAAGAAACCCTTAAGATGAGCGAAGCTTATTAATTTCATACAATTTGATTGCTCTTTAGTCTCCGGTAATGACAATCCCAGTAGTCGAAAGTCGAATTTTGATGTTCTGAGGAGCGAAAGTGAGTAGCAGACACTAAATCAGGCGGGTGGGTCTTTTTGCTGCGGACTCAAAGCAGTTGATCCTTCAAATTACCACGTTGACCGCTCGTTGTTGCCTATTATCCCTCTAGCTCGAAGAAAATCCCTATATTTTTTTTTCTAACCTGCAAGCTGGCAACATCGCAATTTTACGGACCCGCCTAATTTTGTGCTCGCTAACTCGACAATTTTTAAATCCTTGTAAGAAATTGTTAGGAATAAATCTGGATCTTTATAAAATTCTCTCTCCCTATAATCACTTTCATCCATTAGGGCACTTTGTTTTTATTTTATTTTAAATACAAAAAAAGAACATGAAATGAAATAAGGTAGCAGCTAATGAAAAAATGAGTAATAGCTCGCTCAGAATGAAAAAAAATGAACAGGGTGGAAAAATTAATGAACATTCAATTCTTTAGACTAGTCCTAAAAAATCATTTCATTTTTTGTTTTTTCCAAAGTAAAGCAAAAACGTTTACGAGTTTCCTCCACTTGAGTTGAGTGCTTCCTTCAATTAATTCAAGTTATTCTTCCTCTCAAGTCATGGCCGTCCTCCAATCGAGCTCATCCTCCATTCAAGTCATGCTATTCCTTCTCTTAAGTCATTAGTTTCCTCCAATTTTTTTTGCTTGTTTATCGCTTCCTTAAATTAAACCAAGTGCATACTCCACTCAAGTCAAGATATTCCTCCACTCAAGTCATTGGTTTCCTCCGATTAATTCCTCCAGTTGCTTTCAAAATTGTAACAGCTATTGTACTTACCAGTAATAAATGATCTGGAATGGAAACAAAAGCTTTTTCACCACACTTTTCCATTCCCCTGTTTCCTCTCACGTTTCCCGTCTGATTTTTCAGCGGAAATAGCTGAAAACAATGTCAAACGAGTATAAATATCTCAAATAATCGTAACTATGATGGTAGATTAATTTTCCTGCTCATCTCGCACCCTTTCAGCGAAAAGTCGTTCGCCCCGAGCGCAACACGTGTAGGCCCATGTTCTCGAATAAGACGTCTTAAGAGGGAGCTAATAAATTGCCGCCCCAAAGGCTTTCAAGCTGATTGCACCTCAGTCATATTTTATTGAGCTCGCGTGCCCTCCAAGTCACCTTGGAAGTTGATATTGGAGTGGTATGGGAAGGAGGGCGGCCGTAAAAATTCACAGCCGGCTGTTGAAAATAGAAACGCAATCTGGGACAAAGAAATGGAAGCTATTCTCGTAAGCGAAGAGACTGAAAGCAGTAAATAGTTCCCTAAATAAGTATCCAAAAAAAAAAATAATAATAATAATAAAAAAATAATAATAATAATTACCGAATTAATCTAAAACGTGTGATTAGTTTTTTACAAAATCGTGAAAAAATTATCAGACAACACGAACAGGTTCAAAGAGTAATAGAAAACTTCGTGGTACTGGTAAAAAAAAAAAAAAAATAACAGGAAATGTCTTTGTTGTGAAGGGACATTTTTCAGGAAACGCCGTGAGGAATAAATCTAATAAATCAGGTGAAGCTGAAGCCAGTTTATTAATCTACTATGTAATTTGCAAATCGAGGGGGAGTTCATAGTAATTACAGCTTATAATACCTCCACTCAAATCACTCGCTTTCTTTAATTAATTCAAGTGCATCCTCCAGTCAATTCATTTGTTTCCTTGAATTAATTTCACTGCTCCCTCCACTCGATTCAAGCTCAACCTCTACCCAAGTCAAGCTCTTCCTCTAATCTAGTTATTCCCTTTTTCTAATTCATTCAAGCGCTCCCTCCACTCTAGCAATCACTTTTTGCCAATAATTTGAGTGCTTTGGCCGCTCGAGTCGAGCTATTCCCTATTTTCTTCTAAATAATTCAAGTAATTCCTCATTCAAGTTAATATCATCCTCCACTCAAGACAAGCTATTCCTCGAATCAAGCCAAGCTATTCTTCCACTCAAGTTATTTGTTACTTTCGATTAATATCAGTGCTTCCTCCACTCGAGTTATTGGCTTCCTCTAAATAACTCAAACGATTCATCACTCAAGTCAAGATCATACTCCACTCGAGTCAATAGTTTCTTCCAATTATTATTCGTACTTCCTCCACTCAAGTCAAGCTCTTCCTCCACTCTAGTTATTCCCTTCCTCTAAATAATTCAAGTGATCCCTCCACTCAAGTTATTTGTTACTTTCAATTTATTTTAGTACTTCCTCCACTCGAGTCGAGCTGTTCCTCCGCTCGAAGGTAAGGAGTTCTACTTATAGACGACCATTGGATGCCAATCTCAGCTCCCAGCAGTATGTGAGCCTAACATAACGATTCAAGCCAATTTTTGTAAGATGGGATAATTTTTATGAACTTCCAGCGTCAAAGATTTTTTCACGGCCTGTAAAAATCTAAATACTCAATAAACCGCATAAGGCGAAAGTACGGTGTGTGATCAACATTTTAAGACCTTGAACGTTAAAATACATCGAGTTTTGCCGCCTGTAAAAATCAAAATACAAAATAGGCAGTGGCGAAATCGTGAAAAAGGCTCATAACGTGGAGTTACAGTGTGTGACCCAATATCCAAAAAATCAAGTGGCATCTGCTTGCGATAGCTAACATTTTAAGCCCTCAAACGTAGAAAAATATTGACTCTTATCGCCTGTAAAAATCGAAATAGAAAAACACTTTGAACGCTTATATCTCGGAAGTACTGTGTGTTATCCAAAATCCTAAAACGGCTAATTTTGCTAGTAAAATTCGATCGCAGTGCTTCCATTTACTAGGTAAACATGGAAGTATAAACTTGTCGACGACTTGTCTTCAAATTGCGACCAAAATGGTGATTTTTTATTTATTTGAATATTCAATAATTCGCTCTTTCCACACCACCCAAGAGGTAGAGCGATAGGTGCGTTTTTTTTCAAGTGGTTTCCCCCGTAGGCCTAGTCCACTTTCCTAAATTTCATTTCATTCGTCCCTAGCGATTTGGGGTCGGGGTCATTGGCCTGAACGCGAATAATTCCTGAACGAACCAACTTACTTTCGACTCACCTATCGAGGTTGAGCCTTAACCTGAAATTATTCTACTTACGCTGTCTCCATCCTTTGTACTTGCATTGGCGAGATGTTCTCTTCGGCGAAGATTCCGCCATCTCTGTCGAACGTCTTTTCGAAGAATTGGCCGCTTCCATTTCGAAATCTGTAATAACAAGGGAAAATGTGGTAAATCATTGTTCCGTTCGCGAGCTCTTCTCCGAAACGGATTTCGTCTTAAATAAATACAAGGAGAATAATGAAGATAAATCAGAGATATTGGCTGTCTTCTGAAGGAAAAGCCAATTTTTTAATTACAGCCGATTATTTGATATTACGAGAGGGAAAATTAAATCGTAGCGTTGACCTCTAATTAATTGCGCTGATTGAAAATCAAAGAGATACGTTATTTTTATTATTATTATTATTATTTTTATTTATTTTTTTTTTTTTTAAGAAACGACTGCAAAAAAACATTTTAGACTAAACAGATTAAACAAGATAATTATGCTTTTATAATTACAGCAATTTATACGTTTTTTGCAATCAGGTTAAATTTTTTCCAATCGGTTTCTTCTTAAGCGTTTTCAACAGAAAAAAAACTATAGCGATTCGACCAGTTCCTTTTAAACGTTAGCCAACGTTAACGGTTTCTTTCTTCCTGTCACTGTTAAAAATTCTTGACAACTCTTCGCCTTTTCTTATCAAACAATATTTTTCAAGCTCGAAAATAACGATCGCGTTTACACCATTTTTTCATCGGTTACATTCAAACTATTTCAGAGTATTTTTAAATTGTTTAAGTAACGTTTCATTTCGAATGGTTCAACAAGGTTTCACTATAATTGTGAATTCGTTGTTAGCTGATAACATGGTCTAAGATCTTTTTTAAAAAAAGTCTTAAACAGGTTTTAAAATTTCAGGCAATTAACGTAAATGGAGTTTTTCATCAACGGTTTGATCTGTTCAATTAGTTTTCTTTTTTCGACATGCGTTCAACAGTTTCCTTGTTTCAACCATCACAATAATTTCTCTGTTGAACCGGTTTCTTTTTAACGGAATTTCGTCAACCCTTTTTTAAACAAATTTGTTGCTTGTAATAGCAATTTTTTTTTTTTTTTTTTAGTATTTAACAGAAAAAAAATATATTTGCCCAGTTTCTTTTAGACATTTCTATCAAAAATGTTTTCATTTAACACACTTAACGGTTCATTTCAAACGAGTGAAGAGTAAGATTTTTTCACTATTATTATTGGTTCGTTATTAGCTGATTGTTTGCTTTGCAAACGTTTCGAATGGGTCTTAAACAATTGAACAATCTTGATAAAAAAAAAAGAAAAAAGGATTTTAAATTGTTCCGATGATTAACTTAAACGGCTAAAACTGTTTGTTTTCTTAGGATTCGACCGTTTTTTCATCAACGGTTTGATCTGTTCAACCAGTTTCTTTTTTCGACAACAGTTAACAGTTATAACCAAGACAAATTCTTTATTCTACCAAGTTCTCTATTGAACCGGTTTCTTTTTAAGCGGAATTTTTTCAACTAGTTTTTTTTTTTGGAAAAAGTTTTTTTTTGTTGAAAACGATCTTTTTAAAAATATTTATCCCAATTCGAACAATTTTTACGGTAGGCCAGTTTTTTATTTTTTTAATTGTAGTAAACGTAATTGCTTTTAAAAATGTTCAAAACGTTAGTCACTTTAAAATACGTCCTTGAAGACGGATTTTTTTAAAAGTTCGACGGTTCTTTCAAATAGTTTTTAAAACGGTTTCTTCGCCTTTTCATCGGTTTAATGGGAAATTCTTAAATAGTTTAGCCTTTGTTTCAAACGGATTTCAAGAAGAAACGTTTTCAAACCGTTCTCTACAAGCGGTTTGAACTGTTCAAGCGGTTTTTTTTAACAATCTGAAAAAAGGGTTATTTTTAAACGTTTATTCATTTTTTTTATCGTTTGTCGTTTTTTTTATTGTTCAAACTTTTTTTTAAACAATCTGAAGAACGGTTATTTTTAAACGGTTATTCATTTTTTTATCGTTTGAAATTGTTGATTTTAAACGGTTTGAACACGGTTAAATTTTAACTATTTATGGTTAACCGGTACAAGTGGTTTCTTTTGCATCTTACATTCAACAGTTAGCGGTTGAAAAAAAATTTTTTTAACGTTTTAAACTAGACAAACTTTTTTTCTTTTTTTTTTAACAAACCGATTTTTTTCTAACATTATAGAGAAAAAAAATTTATTATTATTTTATTATACTAGCCCATGGATCATCGGGCTAATGAGTCTGCTAAGCGATTGAAACGTATTTTCTCAAAACAGGAACGATTTCTGAATATAACAAACCTCCAAAAAAAACTACTGATCTTTAAAAAAAATCGGAAATTCTCAACTTGGCTCGTGAAGTTAAAAAAAAAAAATTAAAAAAATGATAAGTGAAAATGACATAGGTACCTTTGAAGTGATCGATGAAATCTGCAGAGGACGAAATTCGTGTCGCGAGACGTTCGCTGGTCCGAGTTCAAGCTCGCAGTGAAGTCGAGAGTCGATTGAAGCTTGGAAGAAACGTACGAGCTGAGGTCTACCCCTTCCAAAAAATTTCGGATTTTCCGAAACGAATGACCTCTGTTGAACGGCAGGTAGCGAGAATTCGAATATTTTTCGACCGGAGGCGTTACTTTCGAAACGGACAATAGACTAGTGTCCATTGATAATCTCTCGATCGGCTTAGGCCAACGTTTTGGAACCCTTAGAGGAAATTTCCGTTGAGAGCGAATTTTCACAGAAGACTGGCTGGCTGACAATTTAATTAATCAACAAGAATTAGGAACATACAGCGATTGGTATTAATTTCTAAACGTAATACAAAAAAAAAAAAAATGAAAAATGATACATAAATAAATAAAAACATTTAAATTTCGGAATAAACTTGGCAACGGTTGGTGTTAATTTTAAAGCGTGATACAAAAATAAAAATAGTAGAGGGGTTGTGAGGGGGAGAAAAACCAGGTGACTTATTCTCCAGATTTTTGATGGCTCCATGGATTTTTATTCCAGCCATTAAAAATCTGGAGAATAAGTCGCCTGGTTTTTCTCCCCCTCACAACCCCTCTACTACAATAAATGCGACGACAACCAAGCGAAAAATAAAAATAAAAAAATAATTACGGAATTTAGTCAGTTGGGGTTCAGTTGGCCAACGATCATATTCGCACGGTTGGTGCAAGATTGGTTGAGAAACTGTTAACCAACCGTGGACTTCAACTGTTGGGTCTGTGTTGGTTGGCGAACGGTGGACCAACTAACGGTGTTGCACAGTTGGTGCAAAGTTGGTTGCGATACAGTGATTCAACTGTTGACCGTTACTGTTGGGATATGGTTACAGTTGTTGTACTGTTGGCCAACAATTACTTTCTGCGGTTGGTTAGTAGGAGACCAGTTTACCAACCGTTGGTTTTGATAGTAGGAAAATAGTTGGTTGGGAAACGGTTGCCCAACATTACAAAGCATACAGTTGGTGTTCCGTTGATTGGCCAACTGGTTTACTGCAGTTTTTCCCACTGTTGGTGAACAGTTGTCGGAAAACTATTACCCAACGGTTTTTCCGGGATAGTCGGTATTTCGTCGGTTGGATAACAGTTTACCAACAATCAGTTTATAAACCAACTGTTCGCCTACCGTCCAACCAATTCCAACAGTTGACCAACGTTGGGCCAACGACGTGTGCTACTTGGGTAGGGTCCTCTCTTAGTTGAACAAATTATTCCATTAATTACACCAGTGTCGAGTTACAATAATCTAACGTTCTAGAAAATAAAATGTTTTAAACAAAAATAAAAATGAATACAAAAAATTACATTTGAACCGTTCATTACAATCACACCTTACTTGTTTACAGCTTCTTTAATTACTTTCTTCTACACTGTATTATTTCAGTCGTTCCATTTTAATCAATTTGTTCAAGTTTAAAGTTTAAAAAAAAACTTATTGTAGATTTATTGTAAATTTGAGACAATTGTAGATTGGCGAAAATAGAAGAGAAAAAAGCAAGCGTCCAGATAGAAAAAATATTCGCATTTAAACGAGAAAAGCTGGCGAAGGAATTTGCAAAAGCTATTCGATAATTGCTTCGTGAATTCCGTTGTACGAAAGGAGCGGAAAAGTTCGAAAAATATCGAGAAAAAAAACTCAGCCGCGCTCTGCTTAGGGAGACGTGAAATCTCGAAATTTTTTCAGCTTAAAACTAGAAGAAATTGCCGTTCTTGAAATTCGAGCGGTGGGAAAGATAATTTATTGGCTATATCCCCCAACACCACATCGTTACAAGAAATAAAATTTAGTGAAAGGTGCTTCATTAACCGACTTCAAACAAGGAGGAGGTTACTATGGTCGTCTAGCGGGATTTTTTTTTTTTTTTTCTAAATAAATAAAAATGAAGAAAAAAATTCTATTTTTTTCCCCCTCTTTCATCCGTTTATTATCCAACGCCGAGGTCGCAAGAGCCGAAAGTTATTCGAGGAAAATTCCCGCTATTTTTCTTTTAGCTCTCTCACGTCGAGCTTATCTCTTTCAAACTGTCCTTTTTACAACTGCGAATAAAAATCGTCCCCCGTCCGCTCAGCTTTATCAATTAACGCTAATGGAATGAGCTGCGGCGGTTTTGGAATTGTTGAAATGAAAATAAAATCAATAATAAAAAAATGATTTAAAAAAAAAAAAAAAAAAAAAAAAAAACAGTTTTTTAAACAGTTTTTTCCCGTTCAAAAAAATTTCAAAGACGAACGATCACCAGAAATTACGAAGATTGGTTCATTTTTCAGATAGAAATTGAACAGTTTTTTCAGATAGAAACTGAACAGTTATTTTTTTCAACCGGTTTCAAACAGAAATATCGCGTTTAATTCGATCGTTTCTGAAAACGGTTTCTTCTCGCTCGAGAAATTGACAATTTCATTTGAAAAATACTGAGAAAAAATAAATAAAAACCGGTTTTCCTTCATAGTTTCTTTTAAACAACTAGAAAAAAACAATATACATCTCTTTTGAATTCATTTCCCGTTCAGAAATGATTCCGAGCTATTTTTCATTCTGTTTCTTTTCGTTCGGTATTTTACCATTCTCATAAGAATTCAGTTTCTCCCATTGACATTGGTTTCTATTTTCTATAAACGGTTTGAACTGTTCAACAAGATTCTTTTTTACAGTTTCTTCATTTCAACAATCATAAACGGTTCTTTATAGCGCTTCCTTATAGACCGAAATTTTTTTCAACCCTTTTTCCCGAAAATGGAATTGTTGCATCAATTTCCGAGCAAATTTTTCTATTTAAAAAAACAGCCATTTTTTTCGTTGCAATTTTTTTCTCTCAACTTTTTTTGTATTCAACGGAAAAAAAAGTTTTTCCACCAGTTTCTTCGGAACGGTTTCATTCAAATTGTTCTCTTCGTTTTACGGATTCCAAGAAGCGGAAACAAGTTCTTTTAGCTTAATAACCGGTCAGTATGATATTAGAAGTAAAATAGCATTACTGGTATCGATTATAACTTAAATCTATACTTTGTGCCGTATTGTGAAGTGGAAAAGCGCTCATGTCGTCGCTATATTCACGCTCATTCGAAATTTCCCCTGTGGAAACCAGACAGGAAGGTTTACAGGTCTGAAATATCAGATAGATAGAGTTGCGCCGGTCCAAGGCAAATTTCGCGAGGTTACGGAACTGTTATAATCAAAGAACGCAATCCGCTCACGTTCGCGTCCAATTCTACACGTGATTAGAAGCCCCAACTCGGGCCGATTGGCTATTTGCCTCCTGTTGGCCTATTAACGTTTGCTTTGCCCGGCTCCTTTATGCTCACCTTTAACGAACCCGATTCCCTAATTAAACTAATTACACCTAATGATTGATTGGACGTTACAGCTTGTTCGAAACGCATCCCGACGTGCAGCAAGTGTTCATGCCGTTCAGCGGGATCGAGCTTGAGGATTTGAAACATAGCAAACAACTAAGAGCGCACGCACTCAGGTGAGTTTTTCGTAACGTGAATCGATATATTTATTTTATTAAAATACATAATACGAGGGCGTTTTTTTCCCTAGGGAAGAAAAAATAAAATACGTTTTTGGAAGGATATTGTTCTTATTCGTATTCAGCTAGTGTTTAGCCCTTCGGTAGGGATAAAGAATCGGAACACTGTTTTTTCACTTTTGGTATAAAACTGCGTTTATTTACGGAAACGCTAATAGATAAGATCGATACTGCGATCAAGGAAAAAGGAAAAACGCGTTCAATTAACTGCGGAATAACAAGCAATCGAAAAACCGGAAAAATAGGAATACAATATTTGCAGTGGACAAAAGGTACGTTATTGCGCATGGAACATTACAAGCCGAAGTGAAGCCGGGCCGCTAGCGTTGCTGAGAGTAACTGCTTTCGCCGCCCTTCTCTTCATGCGCAGAACCCACTGCGCTGGTCGGATGATCGCCTGACGTCATAATGGACCAATCACATTTGAATATGACCTATCGTATGATCGCCTGACGTAATTAGGAACCAATCATATTTGGAAAATCAGATCTGGCGTTCACGGTCACGCAGCATGGAAAAGTGAGGAAGAGGAAGGGCTACCCCCGCCGCCGTTTGAGCTGCCAAGAGCTAAAGGTTATAGGAAAATAAAAGAAAAATGAAATTAGCTGGTTTGAGCACTGAGGGCCAAACAGCTAGTTTTTTACCGGTTTATAATTCAATAATAAACCGTTGTAATCGCCCAAAAAATTTCAACGATCGCCGAAAAAAACTACGATCGTTGAAAATTTAACTCGCTTCAACAATTGTGCGATTTCTCGAGATATTCATAGTTTAGGAAGTATAGCGAATGAAGCTAAAATTTCGTGATTTCTCGAGCATATAAAGTGAGCACAAAGTTTTGAGGATCGCCAGCTTATACTATATTTATAAATAGTTCAGCGATACCTTAATTTTTCCGATTTTACTAGCTCAACTGCACATTTCTCTACATTTCTCTGCATGTATCTGAACTCTGGCTCAGTCAGCTTGACTTGGGCGCCTCTGATGAAATTCTTTCGACGTCAAGATGGAAGCATCCGTCAAGCCTGAGGCAAGAGATGCATAGGGCCCTGCCTTGCACGATTCATGTCGATCCCAATCCTGTCAATTTCACCTGACGCGTCGCGCGCCTTCGTCTCCAACCGTCGTCAGGTTCGCCTCGCAATTTGGAACTGAGACGCTCAAGGCTCGGAGGAGCAAAGACCTCCGGGCGAAACCGGCGGCAAGCGAGGGCGGGTAATCTCATCTCGTCACACGGGAGATCTTCGACACTGAAAGTGACACAGCATCGCAAGAAACCGACGGGAGTAGTCGAAGAGATCATTCTTTTTTTCAAACGTCCAATAAAATCTCATCGGATACACATCGAATCGTGCGGCTCCATCGAGCTTATGCTCGGATGGAAGCAAAAATACCACGTGCGGTTGAAGGAAGTTTGATATCGTGCGATGCTTTCATCTTGCTTCCGTTTCAAGACAGATGGGAAAGAACAGTAAGGGAAAGAGGGAACCGTTCTTATATTCAGAAGCTTAATTTTGTGCCTGCTAATGTGCAAGCTATCTTCGGATCAATGATTGTAATAAGAGAAAGTGGAAGACATAAATTGTTTTTTGGAGCCGTTGTTATCAATAATTGTTGCCAACCTTTGCTTTTTCAATGCCAAGAATCAATGTCTTCAACCTCATTTTCATCGAATCATAGAAATTGTTCTGAATTTTGCAGGGCTCTCTTGCCTTGCAGATATAATCATCATTATTGCTGTTATCGCTGTGGTATCAGTATTATCAATGAAGTCGGCTGATTCTCATTGCAGACAAATACGATTAGTATATTATATTCCATATTGCGACTCATTGAGAAGTGAAGTGAGTAGCAGCCTTGAGAATGAACTTGACTCGGGTTGGTTTTCTAAATTTTGAAGCATCTTGTAATATCGATGTACTCTTTGACGATTACTACTAACAGTGTAATTGTGATAACATACTGCATTATCCATTCGCTTAGCAACTCAGTTTTCGACTCACTCGCCTATTTACATTTAAACTCACTCGTCCACTCACTTTTCCTTTCACTTGCCCGCTCACATGACCTAATACTTACCATCTCAGTCTTTCGCTCACTTGTTGTTCGCCCTATCACTCGTCCACTCAATCGTCCATCTGCTAAACATTTCAGTCTCACACTCACTTGCCTATTTCATTTCATGTCCCTCGTCCACTCACTCTTCCTTTCACTTGCAGCATCACACTTCCAATCACTTGCTATTTTACTGAACAACTCAGTTGTCAATTCTCTCGCCTATCCACATCTCAATTGTCCATTCACTCTCCCTTTCACTCGTCCACTCACTCTCACTCTTTCATTCACTTGCCCTCACATGTCCTTCTACTTAACCTCTCAATCATTACCTCGCTTGTTGTTTCACACTGTCACTTACTTGCCCTTTCACTCGTCCACTCACACTTTCTCTTGCTGTTGAACCCACTTTGCTTGTCCTTTCACTCGCCCTTTTATTTAACAGTTCAGTCTTCCTTCACTCGCCTATCAACTTTTCAACTCACTCTTCCTTTCAATTGCCCCTTCACTCGTCCTTTAACTGTCCCCTCAATCATTACCTCGCTTGTTGTTTCACACTGTCACTTACTTGCCCTTTCACTCGTCCACTCACTCACACTTTCACTTGTCCTTTCACTCGCCCTTTTATTTAACAGTTCAGTCTTCCTTCGCTCGCCTGTCAACTTTTCAACTCACTCTTCCTTTCAATTGCCCATTCACTCGTCCCCTCAGTCATTACCTCGCTTGTTGTTTCACACGTTCACTTACTTGCCCTTTCACTAGTTCACTCACTTGTCCTTTAACTTGACAACTCAGTCGTTCGCACATTCGTCTGTCTTCATTTCAACTATATTGTCCACTCACTCTCCCTTTCAATTGAGAAATCTCACTTTCTTTCACACACTCCTCCACTCTTCCTATCTTTCTTTGACTAGCACGTTCATTTCGTTTTTTTTCCTCCCTTGCGCTGTCATTTTCCGACGAGAATAAACCTCAATTTGCACAAATCAAGTATAAACTTGATTTATTCGATTTTAGACCTCTGCAATAAATTTTCTATCTAATGCTTTCAATATTGATCATCGCTGCGAGACGAATAATGCTTTTCCCTCCAATTTTCGAACAATCGACGTTAACGTAGGTGGCGACGATTTGAATTCACTAATCGTCACTTCGGCCTTTCCGTAATTCGTTTTGAAAATGGTAAGCTCCAACGTGAGTAACGTATGGGTCGAGAAAGGACCTTCGGGAACGAGAAGCATGCAAATGCCATTGTGGATGAGAACGGTTTCAAAGAACCTCAATTAACGCTGTTCGGGCGCAAAGCCCGGTAGATGAAAATTTCCATGCTTCGTCCCGCTCGAGCTTGACATGTCCGACATTGCTTTGACGAGGAACAGATGAGGAGCGAGGGCTACCTGGACAAATCGCACGGTCAAGCCGCAGAGGAGAGTATAATACTGAAATTGGATTCCCCTCAAGGGATGAAGCAGGGGTAATTTTTCACCCAAGCAAATTATTTTTGTCCCCCCCCCTCCCAAAGGGAACTACCTAATTTTGAAAAGTTCTACTTGATAGGAAAATCATGGTTGTAAAAATAGGGCAGTATTTAATTACAAAATTTTTTATTTGGAAGTGTTATGTACAATTAGATTTTATTTACAAGTTTTTGATACAGTTTTGTGAATAATATTTTTGATAACTATTGTTTACTTATATAAAAAAAAAGTTTTAATTAAATAAGAATTGAACTTGAAAATTAACATTAAAATGATTTTTTTTGTCTATAACTATGATAAAATTAAAACTTATTAAGGCTTACTAAAATATTGCTCTTCCATCATAAGTGAATAATTAGCTTAAAATATTTCCATAGTTTAATTAATTTATCGGCATCGCTATTAAATTTTTTTTTTTTTTTTTTTTTAAGGAAAAATTTGCCCTCGGATCATTGTCTAGTCTGGGAGAGCGAAAATGAAGTAGGAAGACGTTAACTTTGAGTGATTTTTCCGGGCTTTTCGCTCATTGAGCGAGAGCATAAACGGCATGATTTGAGAAAATAATTTTTGTCGCTTTTCCTTCCAATAATAAGTGGTGCGGAATATTTCGCCATAGCAGCCTTTTTCCTCTCGTATCGACAGGTTTCGGCCTCCGACGGATTTCGATTCGAAGTCGAAGTGAAAATAGAACAAAGGCTGACTGACAACGAAGAAACGGTGCAATGCTCTCGGGACGCAATCACGCGCCTTTACAGCGAAGAGAATCAACCGGAAGTTTCTCCCAGCACTTCAAACAGACTCAAGCTCGAAAGAGACTTGAAATTCGTAAGCTCCTATCGAACGGTCGAAAATGCGGCTCGATACGAGGGGTATTTTGCGAGAAATCAAAAGACGCAAAGTGCAAAGGAGTAAATTTTATCCTTTTGACGGGAAAAAGGACTCCCTGATAATAATCCTTTGGAAGGATTTATTTTCCCTAGTTTTCCTTCTGTCCGTGGTGTAGGCGTCATATTGAGGGGCATTTTGTCACAGTTATTCCCCGTCTCATCGGGAGTACCTCAAGGTTCTCACGTTGGGCCGCTGTTCTTTTTTTATTCCAGTCCCACAACTTCCCCTAACTTCTTTTCCTATTTTCTCTCAAAATAGGAACATTAAATTTTTCAATAACAATTAAAATGCAAAAAATACGTTCTTTTCAGCTCATCTTTAATTTCTGCAACTTCTTAGTTCAAAAGTACTCTTCGAAAATCCTTAGTTTCAACTTCACGTCTCGGCCAAATTGTAATTCAATTTTCTCTGTCAAAATGCCTCCCGTTCTTATCTAGCCGTTGTTTCGGATGAATAAGGTCACTCTCCGGCGAGTAATTTTGCTCGACATGACGACAAAACAAATGGCAAAAGAACCGCGGTCCATTCAAATGACCTGATGAAAAAAAGAAGATACCCGAAGAGCGAGAAAATACGAATAGCGGGACGAGATGAGCTCTTGCAATTAATTTCCGCGCTACCATCACCCTTTTCTTTTTTTTTGCAGTATTTTTAATTTTCAAAATTGTAAAATGAACCGAGTTCTCGATTCGCGATTATTTCACATCATCCATGGTATAGTTTCATCACGTTTTTTTTCACATAAACTTCCATCAGCTTTTGTTTACAGACTTTAGGTAATTATTTTTATTTATTTTTTTAAATATTTTTAATTATTTTTATTTTATTTTTTTAAATATTTTTTAATTATTTTTATTTTTATTTTATTTATTATCTATATATATTTTTGATACCTAATGCAGATATTATTCGGTTTTATTTATTTCTACTCACTGCGTACATTATAATTATGTTCAATATTTGAATTTTTCCCTGGTGAAAATATATTCCCATTTCGCATCGCGATTCCTTCAAATCAGATCTCGTCGTTATGCTTTACATTTCAACGGAACCAGCGGGAAAAAAACATGGGCTCTGAGTATCTTAAATGATGACGGAAGATGATGGAATTTCCACCAGACAGTGACTTTTCTGCTTCCTTTGTCTCGACCTTCGTTTCTCCCATTTCCTCACTTCCGCCCACCGACTTCCTCACTTCCGCCTGAGCGATCTTGGCAAAAGAATCATTGTAAGTTCTTATTTTGCTCGTTCATCTAACGTTGATAAAGCCAATTTTTCGAGTTACAAATAATTTCCGCTTTTTGCCCCAACATTATATAATTTTTTCCCCCCGGTTGAAGATCGAATCGCATTGTTTGTGCTGTGTGGAGTCTGATGAGTGCGAGTCGACAATGGTGTGTATTTTTAGAGTGCGAGTATTCTAAAGAGTGAATAACTATCGAATAAGTGTGCAGAGTGTGAATCATTTGAGGAGTATGAGTCATTTGAGGATGTGAATCTTTTGAGGGGTGTGAGTCATTTAATAATTTAATAAGTGTGTCATTTGAGGAGTGTGAATCAATTGAGGAGCATGTGCTATTCGCGAGGAGTGTGAATAAAATTAGGAGTGTGAGTCATTTGAGGAGTGTGAGCCATTCTTGAAGTGTGAATTATTTGAGGAGCATGTGTCATTTGCAGAATATGAATAAAATCAGGAGTATGAGTCATTTGAGAAGTGTGAATTAAATTAAGAGAGTGAGTCATTTGAGGAGTGAGAATAAAATTAGGAGTGTGAATAATTGAGAAGTGTGGGCCATTTGAGGAGTGTGAATAAAATTAGGAGTGTTAGTCATTTGAGGAGTGTGAATAAAATTGGAAGTGTGAGTCATTTGAGGAGTGTGAATCATTTGATGAGTGTGAGTTATTTGAGGAGTGTGAATATGTAATTTGAGGAGCATGTGTGTCATTTGCGGAGTGTGAATAAAAATAGTAGTGTGGGTCATTTGAGGAGTGTGAGTCATTTAGAGAGTGTGAGCCGTTTGAGGAGGGTGAATAATCTGTGAATAGTCTGAATCAAATTAGGAGTGCGAGTAATTTGAGAAGTGTGAGTTATTTGAGTAGTGCGAGTGTTATTTGAGGAGTGTAAGTCATTTGAGGAGTGTGAATAAAATTAGAAGTGTGAGTCATTTGAGGAGTGGGAGTCATTTGAATAGTGTGAGTTATTAGAGGAGTGTGAATATATTGAGGAGCATGTTCATTTGCGGAGTGTGAATAAAATTGTGAGTGTGAGTCATTTGAGGAGTGTGAATAAAATTAGGAGTGTGGGTCATTTGAGGAGTGCGAGTAATTTGAGAAGTGTGAGTTATTTGAGGAGTGTAAGTCATTTGAGGAGTGTGAGTTATTTGAGGAGTGTAAGTCATTTGAGGAGTGTGAGTCATTTGAGGAGTGTGAATAAAATTAGGAGTGTGGGTCATTTGAGGAGTGCGAGTAATTTGAGAAGTGTGAGTTATTTGAGGAGTGTAAGTCATTTGAGGAGTGTGAGTTATTTGAGGAGTGTAAGTCGTTTGAGGAGTGTGAGTCATTTGAGGAGTGTGAATAAAATTAGGAGTGTGGGTCATTTGAGGAGTGCGAGTAATTTGAGAAGTGTGAGTTATTTGAGGAGTGTAAGTCATTTGAGAAGTGTGAGTTATTTGAGGAGTGTAAGTCGTTTGAGGAGTGTGAGTCATTTGAGGAGTGTGAATAAAATTAGGAGTGTGAGTCATTTGAGGAGGGTGAACGTTAGAGCAAGTACTGTTATGATTGTGCGGACTATACGGATTGTGTACGATTAGTGTGAGCAGTGTTGTTTTAGTGTGTTTGTTTTGTATCCGAGAGTCGAGAAGAATGAGGAGTGCGAGTTAAGGCTAATGTCCAGTGGCAGGTAGTGAGATTCTCCGTCAATAGATGGCGCTGCAGTCACCCCAACTTATTTTCAGTTTTTCTCGGCAACCAAAAGGAATAAATTTTTTTTGAAAATTGGAGGTTGCTCCCGACGAACAACCAAGACAAGGCATCATAACAAATTATTTTTTACATTTTAAAATTTCGTAATTTTTTTTTTGAAAATTATTTTTAAATATTAAACAGTTGATATTTTGAAAAATCGGGTACAGCCCGTGAGTGGGATATTATTGGGAATTGAAAAATTCAAGAATTGAAAACATCGGATGAAAAATAGAGGCCTAAGACGAAATCTACCTTCTGCAGTCAGGCTCATGACCAATGAAGAGATGAAGGGTCTGGAGCGACGCCGATCAGTGCGAGTATTGCGAATAATGGGATTAACTGAGAGTTTAACGGCCGGTTTTCACAATACTCGCACTCAAAATCGGAGCCATTGGAGCGATATTTTGGAAGGGGATTTCCTTTTATCAACGTCAATTTAATATATTTCATCATCAAAAAGCGTGAAAGCCTTCCGATGTCGGTTACTTTCACGTTCACGATTGTTCGCTAAGTAACGGCGTTAATTAATCGCCGACCGGGTGAAAATTAAATTTACAACGAAGGCTTTTAAGGCGACACAAATCCGAAACTTTTAGGCTCCATTTCGAGCGATCAAGTCGCTGAAATTCCGAGATAATCCGCAAAAGGAACCTGACGAATATTCATCGGAAAATCGCCAATTTGGACAGCAATTTGTACGTCGTTCCCCATTTCACTCGGTGTTTCGCAACTAATTCAAACCCCGAACTAAAATTTGCAACGGCTTGGCAGATTAGTTTGGAAATGACCTAAATAGTAACACATAAGCCAGCAAAGGGGACTGGAGAGCCCTTGAAACTCTTAGCCGTCCAAGTTAGATAATTGTATTGCGAAACTTGGGCGGTCCGATATTGGCCTACGTTGCGAGCAAGTATCGGCTTGACCTATAATCGACGTGTTAATATGCATCCATAACCGTTATCAACGGAATGGCCGTTGACGCTTCGTAAACTTCGAAAGTTACATGATTTCATGCGAGCAGCCATTGGCGGTGACTTTCCCCAGAGAGAAGAAAACTGATAATGATAATGAAGTCTGAACCTGGGTAAGAACAGGAGGAACACACAGATTAAGTTAAGGCTGGTTGTAGCTGGTTAGGGCTGGTTGTAGCTGGTTAGCGCTGGTTGTATCCGGTTAGGGCTGGTTGTATCTGGTTAAGGCTGGTTGTATCTGGGTAAGGCTGGTTGCAGCTGGTTAGGGCTGGTTGTATCTGGTTAAGGCTGGTTGTATCTGGTTAGGGCTGGTTGTATCCGGTTAGGGCTGGTTGTATCTGGTTAAGGCTGGTTGTAGCTGGTTAGGGCTAGTTGTAGCTGGTTAGGGCTAGTGTAGTTGTTTATGGCAGTTTGTAGCAGGTTACGACTGTTTGCAGCTGAGTAGAGATGATCTGAGCAGGTTCAAGCCGGTTAGGGCTTTACAATTGTGTGAATAATGGAGACCCCTGCTGGACTGAATTCATTCAAAGTGAAAACCGAGAGTCGTCGAAAAATCAAAGCTAAATAATAACTGACTTATATCATACGTTCAACGGTGTAGTACTTTAATTGGGAAAACTAATAGTTTTCGGAAATTTTCAGCAGTATTGACGTCAAATTCGGATTCGGCGTTAAATTTCGTATAAGAATCGCTCAAAAACAAAAGTTTGATTTTTCACTTTCGCCGATGCCAGCGAAGCTTGAAATATAGGTCTCGGTATTAATTGTTCCAATTTAATTGTTTTCACTTCAAATTCTACGTCTAATTTTTTTATCAGAATGAGTAATAAAGTAATATATAACTGTACTGTAAGTATTTGCGATGAATTTTCAAAAATGAAAAACATGGGAGCAGCGTAGTACTAAAACTGGGAAAAACTAATGGTTATCGACAAATTTCCACCGTTTTGACGTCAAATTCGGATTCAGCGGTAAATTTCCTATAAGAATAGCTTTCGAAATAGAATAAAAACGAAAGTTTAATTTTTCACCCTTGCGGAGCTCGAAATCTCGGCCGGCGAAAAACTCGATTTACGGAAAATAATTTCTCTGGCTCTGTTTAAATTTTTTTCACCAAATTTTTTGCTATGTACGTGTGTAAGGCGTCCAAATGAAGACTCCTGTGCAATAAAACAATTGATTCGCATAGATTTTGGGCCCGAAAATCACGGTTAAAGGTCAATTTTCGAGCTTTCAAAAACTGATTTTTTCGGACCATTTGCACATTTTTCCGAGAATTGAAAAAAATCACAAAAATACATCTTGGCAAGACACAACTTTCCTGAAAATTTCAGATTTTTATCTGTATTGAGAGAGGAGTAAAAAATCGTTAACTGTTCGGTTGAAAAAAATCGCAGGGGTACCCCTTGGATTTTTTGTGAAAATTTTTTTGATACCGATTTCGCTCAAATTCAGCATAACGATAGTTGATGATGTGTATATCAATAATATATGGTTCATTCTTTGTTTCTTTCGCACCAAATTGACGGAAAAAAATTTAAAGCTGAAAAATGTGATGTTTTTGCGTATATTACACTAATATTGTTGAATACCTCAGAAATGGCTGAAAAATGAATAGGTACATTACATTGGGAAAATGTGGACCGTTAAATTACCTATATTTTTGTACATTCAAACATATTAATTGACGATTTTTTTTACAGCTATCTACCGTGCAAGTTACAAATCTTGGAAAACTTACCTTAATAATAACCCGAAACGGCTAGAACGCAGCTACCACGTTGTTGACGTCACTTGTTCTCTAGCCCTGATGATAAGACAGCGAAGCGGTTTGGTCGGTGGTAGATGAAATGGAAAATAGTCGCTCTGTTTGGTGATGCCATTCGATAGTTTTTCTTCCCAATGGACGAATCCTCCTTCAACTTTTTATTAGGAGTTTGATTTCACTTGGAAATGTGCACGATAATTATTGATTATCACGTTCGCGATAAAAAATCAACGCGATTTCCCCGTTGGAAATATTGAAATAAAATTACGAAAATTTTCAATTGTATTAGTATTTTATTTCATCTATGTTATAACTACTTTCATTCGTTTTTTCATCGAACTAAGGAAACGTTACGTGTAAGTTTCAAAATCTCATTAATTATCACCAGTTCCACAATTTTTCAACCCTTGGTCGTAAAATCGGTTTTTCCTTCCCACTCGAATTATCGACTCGGATGACTCGCACGCTCAAAACTAGAAAAAAAATCCAGTGACTCGGCAAAGAGAAATTTGAGCTCGTCGAAAAACCATCCAAGGGCGGAAATCGTATTTCATTGTCGATATGATGAAATGTATTTCAGCCGAATAACGAGGCCGTCTAATCCGTAGACGTATTTTACAGCCCAAGCGAAGCTCTGGTTGCAAGATAACTCAATATTGGTAGGTGATTTAATGAACGGAACGCCGAAGTGTCCGATAAAGTACGGCTCATGTGACCCGCTATAATAGGATTGATTTATGTTCGAAAATGATCGACAAGAAATGAAGCACGGGCGAAATACACGCAAAATTAGTAATAAACTACAAAAAATAAATAAATTAAAAAATAAAAATAAATAAATAAAAAATATAAATGAATAAATAAATAAAAAATATAAATGAATAAATAAATAAAAATATAAATGAATAAATAAATAAAAAATATAAATGAATAAATAAATAAAAAATATAAATGAATAAATAAATAAAAAATATAAATGAATAAATAAATAAAAAATATAAATTAATAAATAAATAAAAATATAAATGAATAAATAAATAAAAAATATAAATGAATAAATAAATAAAAATATAAATGAATAAATAAATAAAAAATATAAATGAATAAATAAATAAAAAAATATAAATGAATAAATCAAAAAATTAATAAATAAAAACAAATAAATAAATATAAAAAAATAAATAAAAACAAATAGCTAAATATAAATAAATAAAAACTATAAATAAATAAATAATAAATAATATAAAAATTAAATAATAAATAAATAAAAATATAAATATATACAAATAATGTACCTATTTAAAAAAAAAGTTTTGAATGAGTTATTTTTACATATTACCACTCTCCATTGATCTGTCACCTGGTCAAGAATATTGGTCAAAAATTCAATACAAACCGTGGCCAACCATTGACAAATGTTGTCTTTTCAGGGCAATATAAATTGAAATTTTAAATATTCTCGATTTCGCATTGTCAATACGCAACTCGCAGCTCGCACGGAAAATGTTCACAAACTTCAGACTGCAATTTGCTCTTCTCACGTACGCGCAGAGACTGATTCCACAATTTGCCCAATTGCCCATTTTTCAACCGTTTCTGCAGTATTCAACAATATTAGTGGAATATACACGAAAAAAATCTCGTTTTTCAACTTGAAATTTTTTTTCACCAATTTAGTGCAAAATAAACAAAGAATTGAGCATATATTATTGATATACACATCATCAACTATCATTATGCTGAATTTGAGCGAAATCGATATCGAAAAATTTTTCACAAAAAATCCAAGGGGTACCCCTGCGATTTTTTTCAACCGACCAGTTAACGATTTTTTACTCCTCTCTCGATAATGATAAAAATCTGAAATTTTCAGGAAAGTTGTGTCTTACCAAGATGTATTTTTGTGATTTTTTTAATTTCTCGGAAAAATCTGCAAGTGGTCCGAAAAAATCAGTTTTTGAAAGCACGAAAATTGGACGTTAACCGCGATTTTCGGGGTCAAAATTCATGCGAATCAATTGTTTTATTATGCAGGAGTCTTCATTTGGACGCCTTACACACGTGCATAGCAAAAAAATTGGTGAAAAAAATTCAAACAGAGCCAGAGAAATTATTTTCCGTAAACCGAGTCTTTCGCCGGCCGAATTTTCGAGCTCCGCAAGGGTGAAAAATTAAACTTTTGTTTTTAGGCGATTTCGAAAGCTATTCTTATAGGAAATTTAACGCCGAATCCGAATTTGACGTCAAAACGGCGGAAATTTGTCGACAACTATTACTTTTTCCAAGTTTTAGTACTACGCTGCTCTCATGTTTTTCAACTTCGAAAATTCATTGCGAATACAGTAGTGTTAAATTTTAATTAATTAACGATTCCTACAGGAAATTAGACGTAGAATTCGAATTTGAAGTGAAAACAATCAAATTCTCACAGTTGATAATATTTTTCGGATTTTTTTTTTCTTAGATTTTCATATTTTTAGTTTTGGGGGTTTATCAGGGATGCCATATCGGACCTCTGCTTTTCCTCCTTGCCATAGTCGCAGTCGCCCCGATTTTCAGGCATCGTTTCAGCCGACCGCCGGCAATTATTGCGTTTTTCTATTTTTGGGTTACGGCAGCTAGTTCAATAACAGTTTTAGGCTGCTAAAATTCGGCCTTCGTACGAGTTGCTTGGTTTTATAATTGGTTATACCTCAAATTTTTTTTTCTCATTGCGGAAAATATTCTTTCTCAATTTTCCCCGCTCGATTCCGGCGCTAATTGGAAGCCCTTTCCTCTGCGGACAATTCGCCGCAAGAATTCGACAATTGAATTCTCCCTTGCCTTCAATTACAAAAGGAATGCAAACGTTTTCAACTTGCCGAGAGGTTTCCTCGCTTTTAGCCAAGCGCATTCAAAATACGCGACAATTCGGAGCAGCTCGAGAAACTTTCGCACCGTTTCGAAATTTTCAGAGCACGGTGAAAGAATTTTTAACCGAATTCAAAAGAAGGTTACTATGGTTGACTTGCGGTTTTTTTTCTCGGTATTTGTTGTCCGCTGGCGTTTAGCTCCTGTACGTTCGATTGGGATACTTTTTTCGACGTGGTGTTGAGGTTGAGACATTATTGGCGACGTTATCTCAATATTTCTAGCGCTTTCGCCACTCTGGGCCTCTTCAGGAAACATCTCCCATAAATTTTTTTTAAAAAATTGGTCCTGTAATAGCTCCTCAAGGCTGGGACTGTCATGAATTGGGAGTTTTCTAAGGTTCAAAAAGCGGACGTGTTTTAGACTTTTTATTTATTTATTTATTATTTATTATTTTTTTTTTTTATTTTAAACTGGATATTTGGATTCTACATGCGTCGAAACGCGTAAAATTTTGAGGGGGAAGGGCTAGTTTTTTTTTTTTTTTTTTTGAACGAGTCCAAAAGACGAGATTTGTCGAGTTTCGGAAATAATATTGTTCCGAGCGTTTGCGAAAATTCTTCGGCCCAAAAGTTTCGAAATTAACGTATTTATAACGGTTATTGTGATATAACGATTGTATTAAATGCGACTGCCACTTTAGCGGATTATCCTCGATGAAAAAATTTAATATTCCGGCCGATTGCAATTTTTACGCAGCCGTTTTTTTTTTTTTTTATTTATTTATTTTTTTTTTTGACGTTCGGTTGAAATTATTTAGAAGGAGAGAAAATCCAGGGTATTTAAACGTACTATTTTATAGTTAAAAAATTATATATTATTAGAATGTTGAGTTTCTAGCCGATTTCATTTTGAGAGGAGAAAATTCGTATTTTCCTTTTTTTTGGATCTCGTATTATTTTTTTTTTTTTACACATTTTTGGACGCTGAATCAAATAGCTTTATTGGTTCTCGAGTTGTCGCTGTTATTGTGTCGAATTTGGAAGATTTTCAGAAATTTGCCGTGAGAATTCGAGAGTTCTTAGGGCTATAAAAATCGTACTATACGCGTTTCACTTCAGACGCACGTTAGGCGAAAAATTCAGCTTTTCATTTGTAAATTGAGAAAAAAAGAAACGATTTTTCATTTCGATTTTAATTTTACGATTTAATACTTGAAAAAAAAATTTTTTTTCAAGTTTGATTTTTTATTTTGTCGGCTTCGTAAAATAATTTTCGAAGGCAGCTTCACCTCAAGTTCGACCTTAAACAAGCTTTTAGAGTTCAACGTCCTTCGGTAATTTTTATCGTCCGCAAACAAAACGTCAATTGCCCTGGAATAAAGGTCTTTTCGAACCCTTCGCTAAATATTTCCCGCACAATGGCCGCAATTCGCCAGGTAGAAGACAGTTCGACGGATTGTCAGTAAATACCTGCAGGCGATCGAAGCGGGATTTATTTCTTAGCGATTTCCAAGATTTTCAATAATAGAAGAGACTCGAACGGTTTCCGGTTTGAATCTGTTTGGAAAAGGCTCCTTTTCCGCTCGGCCGAATGAAAAGCATATTCCAGAAAGGAAACCTGGCCGCTGAATCTCCGAGAAAGTCTCGGGGCGAAACTTTTCCGCACGATATTCCTCCGAAGTTGAAGAACGACGAGGAAAATTTTATTTAAAAAAAAAAAAAAAAAAAAAAAAAAAAAAAAAAAAAAAAAAAAAAAAAAAAAAACCTGGGAAAATATAAGAATGAATTACGGGGAAATGTAAGAGATCATCGTCTGCTATAGATGTCGAATTAATCGAAAGACGACCGCCGATATCGTTTATACAAGCTCGACTTGTCATGAAATTACGGCAACCCTCGCATTTCTTCCGGCTATTCCCGTGATAAGTTGTGCCAGGGAAGAGAACTTTACTTCGATAACTAATAAATCTAATATACTTGGAAAATCGCTAAAATTGGAAAAAACACTATAAATTAAAAATACTAGAATTTGTTGCTAAATTTGAAAATATTAGAGTTTTAATGTTAAATTTGAAAATACTAGAATTTTTGTCGCTTAGTTTGAAATGACTAGAATTCTTGTCGCTTCATTATGAAATACTGGAATTTTTCCAGCTCAATATGAAATACCAGAAAATTTGCTGCTAAATTTGAAATTACTAGAATTTTTGTTGCTAAATTTGAAAATATTAGAATTTTTGTTGCTGAATTTGAAAATATTAGATTTTTGACGCAGAGTTTGAAATGACTAGAATTTTTGTCGCTTCAATATGAAATACTGGAATTTTTCTAGCTAAATTTAAGCAAGTTAGAATTTTTATTATTGCTAGACTTGAAAATACTAGTTATTGTTGCTAAATTTAAAAATATTAGAATTCGTTGCTACATTTGAAAAGACTGGAATTTTTGTCGCTTAGTTAGAAATGACTAGAATTTTTGTCGCTCCATTATGAAATACTAGAATTTTTCTAGCTCAATTTAGAATACCAGAATTTTGCTGCTAAATTTGAGATTACTCGAATTTTTGTCGCTTAGTTTGAAATGACTAGAATTTTTGTCGCTTAGTTTGAAATGACTGGAATTTTTGTCGCTTCATTATGAAATACTGGAATTTTTCTAGCTAAATTTAAGCATACTAGAATTTTTGTTGCTAGACTTGAAAATACTAGATATTGTTGCTAAATTTAAAAATATTAGAATTTGTTGCTACGTTTGAAAAAACTAGAATTTATGTTGCTAAATTTGAAAAGACTAGACTTTTGTCGCTTAGTTAGAAATGACAAGAATTTTTGTCGCTCCATTATGAAATACTAGAATTTTTCTAGCTCAATTTAAGAATACCAGAATTTTTGTTGCTAAATTTGACAATACCGGAATTTTGTTGTTAAATTTGAAAATATTACAATTTTTGTTGCTACATTTGAAAAGACTAGAATTTTTGTCGCTTAGTTTGAAATGACTAGAATTTTCTTTGCTGGACGTGAAAATACTAGAATTTTGTCGCTGAAGTTCAAATAATACCATAATTTGTTGCTAAATTTTTTTCAACACTAGTATTTTGTTGCTAAATTTTAAAATACTGGAATTTTTATGGTAAATGGGGAAATACAACAATTTTTGTTGGTCAGTTAGAAAATACTAGAATTCTTGTGCTTAATTTGAAATTACTAAAATCTGTTGATAAAGTTGAAAATACTAGAATTTCTGTCGCTAGATTTGAAAATACTAAAAATTTTGTTGCTAAATTTCAAAATTCTAGAATTTGTTGTCGATTGTTAAAATACTAGAATTTTTTGGTAAATTTAAAAATACTAAAGTTTGTTGCTAAATTATAACATACTAGAATTTGCGTTGCTAAATTTGAAAATATAATCAGTTTTGTGGACGAATTTGAAATTACTAAAAGATTTGTCGCTAAATTTGAAAATACAAGAGAAAAAGAATATATCACGTTTCTATTCGAAAAAATCACTTCCCACCACGAAAAGTTTACGGTTCCAAAAATCTAAGAAATTTTTATTGGTTGGAAGAATTTTCATTCGAATTCCGCACGTTATGAAACTGAATTTTGAGAATTATTTGTAATTTTTTTATTGCTACGCAGAAATTCGATTGAATTCTCTTCCGCTGTTGGGTCAAGAAAACAGAGAAAACCAACTAAAATATTTCCCCCAGGCTGGTTATTTCACTTCTAATACCGCGAGTTGTGTAAAGAATGAAGAAATATAACGGTCGAGGAATATTAACGCGGAAAACCAAGACTGAGCATCGCCCGGAGCGACGCGTTGTGAATTTTATAAGGGAGTTTCAAGCGATAAACTTTCGTTAAGGGCGCTCATTGAGGGCTCAAGGTGATAACAGAGGTGCAACCGGTAGGAAAACAAGCGAATAATAATGCTCATCCGATCGAACAGCTGTCCTCACGTTCATCCTTCTGAAAGTCCCACCACGCTTTCCTCTCCGAAATCACCATCCAAGCGAGCCGAAAACCGGCGAATGATTCGGCACATGATTCGCCGAAGATGATTTTCGACAGAGGACAGCTCGATAATGAATGACTTGGAATCTCGATTATCTTGAAATTTCGAGCACGATAACGCGCCGCTTCAAGTGACAGTTTTATTGAACTGGCGAATCTCTCCAGCACTTGGTGAATCCCTCATCCCTCAAAAAATCCCTCCGTCCTGCGGTAAATTCTTTTTTCCCTTTGCGAATCCCTTTTTCCTTTTGCGAATCCCTTTCTCCTTTGGCGAATCCCTTTTTCCTTTGGCGAATCCCTTTTTCCTTTGGCGAATCCCTTTTTCCTTTGGCGAATCCCTTTTTCCTTTGGCGAATCCCTCAATCCTTTAACGAATCCCTTTCTCACAAGCGAATCCATTTTTTCGTCGAACAACCACTTCATCCCTTGTCACATCTTTCCAGCACTTGGTGAATCCCTCCATCCTGCGGTAATCCTTTTTTCCCTTTGCGAATCCCTCGATCGTTTAACGAATCCCTTTCTTCATCCCTTGTCACATCTTTCCAGCCCTTGGTGAATCCCTTTCATCTCTCATGAATCCCTCCATCCTGTGGTAAATCCTTTTTTCACTTGGCGAATCCCTCGATCCTTTAAAAAATCCCTTTCTCCCAAGCGAATCCATTTTTCCCTTGAACAACCACTTCATCCCTTGTCACATCTTTCCAGCCCTTGGTGAATCTCTCTCATCCCTCAATAAATACCTCCATCCTGCGGTAAATCCTTTTTTACCTTAGTGAATCTCTTTTTCGTTTGGCGAATCCCTCGATCGTTTAACGAATCCCTTTCTTCATCCCTTGTCACATCTTTCCAGCCCTTGGTGAATCCCTTTCATCCTTCAATAAATCCCTCCATACCTTGGCAAATCCCTCGATCCGAATCCAAATCTCTTAATCCCTTGGTGAATTCCTTTTTCTTCGACGGACACTTTTTTCCCTTGAGGAATCCCTTCATATGTTGAAGCCTTTTTTTTCTTGCCGAATCCCTCTACCCTTTGCGAACCTTTTTTCCACTTTGTCTACCCCTCTATCCTAAGTGAATCGCTCCACCCATTTGCAAATCCCTCTATCGTTTGGTAAATCTCTTTTCCCTTTGGCAAATCCCTTCATCCCTTGGTGAATCCCTATTTCCCTTGGCAATATGCTTCCATCTCTTAGTGAACCTCTTTTTCCCTTGGCCAATCCCTTGAAGAATCCCTCGATCAATTGAAAAATCCCTCTGTCCTTTGGTTTTCTCGTTTAACGAATTCCTTTTAACCCTTGGCGAATCCCTTTTCCCTTAGCGAACCTATTTTCACTTGGTTTTTTCCCTTTCATCCGTTAATAAATCCCTCTATAGTTTGGTGAATCCCTTTTTCCTTTGTCAAATCCCTCTATTCTTGGTAAACCTTTTTTCCCCTTTTGCATATCCCTGTATCCTTGACCAATTCCTCCAACCGTTGGCAAATCCCTTTTAACCTTTGGCGAATCTCTTCATCCATTGGTGAATCCCTTTTCCCTTGTCAAATCCCTCTATTCTTTGGTAGACATCTCTATAGACATCAATGGTAAACATCGATGTTTTAGTGCGATACATCGATTTTTTCTAACATCGATGTCAATGTCCCAACCCTAAATTTATTGCTTGTCCGTTATCACACGCCTATAAACAGGCGCAACAATAAGAGAGTCGTTCTGTCACTCGGATTACTTTTCTAATTTTAACTCGGAACTGCGAAAGCGAACTACCGATTTTTCGAAAACGGAATTTTATACCTACGGAAATTCCCTCGTCGTCCACAGAAACGCTATTATTTTGATCTGGCAACACTGCCGCAGATTGTGGTCTTGCAGAGCTTCTATGCGGTCAACCCTCGTCTCGCTAAAGAATTTATCTTCAGGTCTGCAGAAGCGACCGCTAAGAGCGACAAGGGGCGCAACTGTACGTTCCAGTGCCGACTACCCATTCCTCGGCGGAGCTGTCTATTCACCGCTGTAAAGGGATCTCTGCTGCACAAGTGTCAAAGGGACATGGCGGGATGCGAATTCGAACAGGAACTACCTCGTGTAAAGGGGATTAAGGTAATTAAATCCTCGCCAACTCCGCAACTTAATATCTCGACAAGCTCGCAAATTCTCTCGAATATCAAGTCTTGAGTCGCTCCTGTAAATAAGACATTATTTCAAAAATCGAACGATGAGAGAAATTCTCGTCTCGGGTGAATTAGGGGACATTTCAAGCGAGCTGTATTTGACGGATCAAGAGCTTTATAATATTTCTGGTTAACATATAATTATTAGGAAAATAGCTTCCGATATGGGAAACGCAAATTTACACGAATATCGCTTTATCGATAATATTTATTTGGAAGAATCGATAACTTTACATTTTTATTAAATCATTCCAACATTGTGAGCAACAGCATTGCCAGGAAATTGTATTTATTTGAGAATGCTGTTGAACGAGAGTACAAAAATTCCATTGGGTTTGTCTACTGCTGCATAAAAGACATTTGCATTTTGACTCGCAGTGAAATATATGAACAAAGAATTCCCAAAAGCTACTCTCCGCCGGCTTCTACTGAGCGTCGCCAAAGCTCTGAAACGTCTACCAAAGCTCTAGATCGTCTACAGAAGCTCGAAAAGCTCTTTTGAAGCACTGGAGCGCCTATCGAAACTCCACCGAAGCTTCGGAGTGTTGACAAAAGCTCCAGAACGTTTGCCGAAGCTCAAAAAGCACAATCATAGCTTTTACCGTCTACCGAAGTCTCTGTAACGTCTTCCAAAGCACTGCAGCGTCTGCCGAAGCTCTATTGACTCTCTGGAGCGTCTACCGAAGCACTGTTACAGCATCTACCAAAACTCAGGAGTTTCTGCCAACGCTCTAAATCATCTGCCGAAGCTCTAAAAGCTCTGGAGCGTCTGCCGAAGGTTTAATAGCTCTGGAGTTTCTATCAAAGCTTTTAAAGCTCTGGAGCGTCTACCAAAGCTCCAGATCCAATATAGACGCTCTAAAAGCACTATCAAGGCTATAAAGCGTCTACTGAAGCTCTGTAAGGTCTATCAAAGCTCTGGCGCTTCTATCAAAGCTCTGGCGCTTCTATCAAAGCTCTGGCACTTCTGTCAAAGCTCTGGAGCTTCTATCAAAGTTTTGGAGTGTCTTTGGAAGCTCCAAATCGTCTCCTGACGCTTTAAAAGCTCTGGAGTGTCGGACAAAAGCCCTAAGAGCTCCATTGAAGCACTGGAGCGTCTATTGAAGCCCTGGAGCGCCTATTGAAGCTCTGGAGCGTCTATTGAAGCTATGGGGCGTCTATTGAAGCTCTGGAGCGTCTATTGAAGCTCTGGAGCGTCTATTGAAGCTCTGGAGCGTCTATTGAAGCTCTGGAGCGTCTATTGAAGCTCTGGAGCGTCTATTGAAGCTCTGGAGCGTCTATTGAAGCTCTGGAGCGTCTATTGAAGCTCTGGAGCGTCTATTGAAGCTCTGGGGCGTCTATTGAAGCTCTGGAGCGTCTATTGAAGCTCTGGAGCGTCTATTGAAGCTATGGGGCGTCTATTGAAGCTCTGGAGCGTCTATTGAAGCTCTGGAGCGTCTATTGAAGCTCTGGAGCGTCTATTCAAGCTCTGGAGCGTCTATTGAAGCTCTGGAGCGTCTATTGAAGCTCTGGAGCGTCTATTGATGCTCTGGAGCGTCTATTGATGCTCTGGAGAGTCAAAAGTACTGGAGCTTCAATAGTTTGTCACCCAGGTTGAAGTTACTTCAAATCTTCACCGAGTAATTCCCAATTAGAAGCGTTCTTGGTCGTTTTGCTTAGCCGCTTCTGCCAAATTCTACCTTATTTCGTGCTCTCCCGAAAAGTTGCAGAACTTTTCAAATGAAAAACCTCGCATAATCAAGTTTTACCCGCTTTTTCCACCCGGGGGATAAAATCGATTAATCTCATCGGAGCGAATACTTTCATCGAAAAAGCGTCGATTGAAATGGGCCGCGTTCAAGGAAAATTAATGCAAAAAGTTGCGAAGCGAAAGTCCTCTTAAGCTTTATCGAGCCGCACGCTAATAAACACAAGAGATGAGATTCCCTTCGTTGAAGAAGTCGAAGTTGAGCTCGTCATTTTTCAATTTTCACCGAGGTCAATCGATGTTTGTATCGTCCATAATAGACCGTCTTAAATATGTATTTTCTCTTAAATATTTATTTTCTCCTAAATATATATATTTTCTCTTAAATATATATTCTATCTTTAAAAACATTTTCCGCGATCAGCTAGCTAGTTTTCGAAATTGTCCAGACGACAATGTATTATTCGAAACGAATAGATAAACACCGTTCTGCTGAAAAATCCATAGACTACGATGATGAATTGTGAATTTTCCAGACAGCCTTCACCTCCAGGAAGACATCGAGAGGAAAAAGGCCGTCGCGACAAAAGTTATCGAACGGCTGAGCGATGTGGACGAGCACGTCAACGACGATTAACGGCTAAAAAGAAAAAAAAATCTCAACCTGTGTACCTGACTGATTGAAAAATTGATCGATGGTAGCCCCGAAGCTTTACAAATGCCGTTATCTGCCTCCAGAGTGTCCGCCCGTTTCGAACCAGTTTTCACTTTATTCGCGTAATTGCCATAAAATGAATCGTGTTTCGTCAGCACGAACTGAATTTCGGGCGCCGAATGCGTCCAATGGTAATTTCCCGCGGCTAATTGCAATTATCCGGCCCGAAAGAGCGGAAAATATTTTTGAAGAGGAAATACATATTTATCATAAAATATATTTTTTAAAAGGAAATAAAATGTTTTAAGAGGAAATATATATTTATTTAAGATAAAATATAATATTGAAGAGAAAATTTTTATATGAGATAATACATAGGTATATTTTAAGAGAAAATATATATATTTAAGATATAATTAATTGATTGAGAAAGAAGAAAGAGGAAAGTTTTGTTCTAATATATATTTAAGAAAAAATATATATTTAAGAAAAAATATATTTTTCAAGAAAGAATATATATATTTAAAATAAAATATATTTTTTTAAGAGAAAAAATATTTTTTCAAGAGAGAATATTATAGGTATATTTAAAATAAAATATATTTTTTTAAGAGAAAAAATATTTTTTAAGAGAAAATATGTATTCAAGAGAAAATATCGTTTTAAAGGGAAAATATATATTTAAGATAGAATATATATTTTCCAAGAGAAAAAATGTATTTTAGAGAAAATTTATATATACCTATGAGATAAAATATATATTCAAGTCATTCTTTCTTTTTATCTGTGACCAAGATTTTTCGAAATATTAGAGCAAAACCTTTCCTCTTTCTTCTTTTCTATCACAATCAATTAATTATTTAATTCAGTAGTAGAACCATCAACCAACTCAATTTTAGAGAAAATATATATTTAAGAGAAAATTTATATTTACGATAAACCATATATTTAAGAGAAAAAATATTCCAAAGAGAGAGAAACGTTCTCAATTCATACACAATCCGTTATCGCATAAATGTAATTTTATCATTATTAGTAATTCTAATATTATTAGTAATTCTAATATTATTACTATTATTATGATTGGTAATTTTAATATTATTATTACTATTATGATTCCACGGTTAGAGGACAAAAGAAATTATTTTTCAGTTTTGACACCATTTTGTTCATAGTTTGACGGGGGCAGAAATTAATTTCTGTTAAAAAAAAAAAAGTACACGTAAAAAAAAAAATAATCACAATTTTCTGTTTTTGCCAGAAAAAAATTAAAATACCCCCCCCCCTTTTTTTTTAATTCTTAGTACTTTTTTTTCAGAGTGATGGCGTTCGTGCAAAAAGCGATCGCCCGGCTTCACGAGCCGGAAAAGTTGGATCAACTGCTCAAAGAGCTCGGAAAGAAGCACCACACGTACAAAGCGAAAGCGAAATACGTCGATGTGAGTTCATTTGCAATATCCGAAGTAAACCCTCGTTAGTTTGAAAGGATCGAGATAGCGAAATCTTTCGGAAAAATCAAGCGCCTTCGTTTCGCCAAGATTTAATTAGGCCGAGATCTTTTTCGTATCGGCGAGGGAAGAAAACTCGGAATTTTTCCCGCGCAGGAATTCAATTTTGTATTTTTTGTTCGCGATAAGAAAATTACGAGTTATAATGAAAATATACGATTTATTGAAATTCGAAGAACCATTTAAACCAAAAAATGATAAGATTCTAAAGAAAAAAATTTAAAAAAGGAAAAAGAGAAAAGATCAAACTCAAATAAAATAATATTTGCGATAGTTGAGAATTATTTTTTTGAAAAATTTATCGTGTAAAAAATAACTAAAAATTGCAACTATTAGGTAAACAAAAAATTAAAACAATATTAAACAAAAAGGTTTAATAATATTAAACAAAAAGTTTAAAAAAAATATTCTTAAAAAAATTATTAAAAAATATAACGAAATAACATTTTTTTAAATAGTGCAATCAATGAAAAAAATATATATTGCGTTAATAAAATAAAAACAAAAAATGCAACCATTCCATTCTTTGAAAAACTTGAACAAATTAAAAAAATATTTAAAAAATTAGGACAATTAAATTTTTTAAAAGGTTATTATTTAGTTAAAATAATAAATTTGAAATTATTACATTTAAAAAAAACCTTACAATTGAATTTACTAAATTTTGAAATAAAATCAATAAAGAATTATTTCTTTGAAAAATAAAAATTGCAACTTGTTGCAAATTATTGGCTTAAAAATTACAATACCTAACTAAGTTAAAATACAGTTATTAGGTTATAAATATATTTTAAAAATCGCTTTCGTCGAATAATAGATAAGAAATTAAGAAAAATTAAATTAGAGAAAAAAAGTTGAATTCACTTCCTTTTTTTCGCAGCTCGTGGGGCCTCAATTCCTCCAAGCTATACAGCCATCGCTTGACACGGAATGGAACGAAGAGGTCAGCGCTGCTTGGAAACTTCTCTTCGCTCACATTTGTTTCGTCATGAAAGGTTAAATATTTTCACTTTTCAGGCGGGCGATTTCAAAACGTGGGAAGAGAGGCGACGGAAAAAATCCAAAAATGCACTATTATTCATCAACAGGTTGTAGAGGTCATTTAGAACATTTTAGAGCTCATTTTTTTTATAACACTAACTAATTTTTTATGACTTTTTAAATTTATTTTGGAAAAATTTAAGGAAATAACAATTTTTTTTAAATATTGAAATCAACAAAACAAAATATATGCATTAATTAAATAAAAACAAATTGCGACCATTAAATTTTTTGAAAAATTGCATTGATTAAAGAAATGAACAAAACATTAAAAAATTAAGAAAATTAAATTTAAAAAATAATTTAAAAATTCACAAATTTTTTAATAGTGTGTTTATTTATTAAGACAATCCGAAAATGCACCATCATTCATCAACCGGTTCTAGAGGTCACTTTAAACATTTTAGAGCTCATTTTTTCATAACATTAATAAGTTAATTTTTTAATGACTTTTTAAAACTTTTTTTTTAAATATACCAAAATAACAATTTTTCAAAATATCGAAATCAATTTTTAAAAATAAATATTGCATTGGTTAAATAAAAACACAAACTGCGAGAGTTAATTTTTTATTAAACTTGACAAATTGCATTGATTGAACAGAAAAATGAACAAAATATTGAAAAAATAAATTTTAAAAATCGAATTTTTAAATTTATTTTAGAGCTCATTTTTTATAACATTAATTAACTTGTTTTTAATTACTTTTTAAAGTTTTAATTAATTTTTTTTTCAATAATATAACAAATTGAATTTTTTTTTAAAAACATTGCAATCAATAAAAAAATAATTAATAGTGCATTTAATAAATAAAAACACAAACTGCGACCATTAGATTTTTTTAAAACTTGAAAAATTGAATTGATTGAACATACAAACAAAATATTGAAAAATTGGAATAAAAAATAAAAATTTAAAGGTTTATTTAAGTATGTAAAATAATCCGAAAATGCACCATCATTCATCAACCGGTTCAAAAGGTCATTTAGAACATTTTATAGCTCATTTTTTATAACATTAATTAATTAATTTTTTTACGACTTTTTAAAATTTTGATTTTAATTTTTTTGGAAATTTTTTTCCTTGTTGCTAATGCATTTTTGAAATTTAAGGCGCGATGGCGGAAGCGGCTGAAGAAGAAGCGATGAAAGGAAAGGCCTAGCAGTCAAGTTCGCAGCGGAGATTTTCAACCTCGAAAAGGCGCTGGAGCCTGGCCCGCGCGGCCAAGTAAAACGCCATCAAACTTCGCTGCGATCGACTCGAAAGTGCACTCGAGAGCGATGGAATAAGGACTTGCAAAATTCGTGGGCGTAGGGTGGAAGGTTGATTTTGGAAAATAAATCAAGTTCGAACGGAAGACGTTAAAAAAACGGCTGAAAAAAATGTTATTACGGTTACTTTTTTTATTTTTTGTAAACTCATACTACGCGGGTTCCCTGACACGCTCCCCTTGACACAACAAAAGCAAAGAAAACCCGCATAAACATTGTGAGTGAGGTGAGGTCATGAGAGACAATTGCACAAGAAATGCATCGTGTTTGAACGACGAAATTTTTATTGTTTAAGGTATAAACAATATTCTTTATGAGTGCGATAAAAATTTTTTTTTTTTAAATCACTGCTGCCAATTTTTATATTTTTTCGATAAGAAAATTCGTTCAATTTGGGTAAAATTGAATATTTTGGGCGTTCAGAGGGTAATTTCGAAGGAAAGCATCTGCAGATAGCAGCACTGGTCATTATTTATCCAATAAAACCCAGTGTTGCTCTATCGTCTAGCTTTCGGTTTTTTTCTCCTCTCTTCTATACGAGCTTTCAGTTTTAATCGTTCCCCAGCCCTCGGATTCCATTACTTCCATCCAATTTTGATTAGGAGTGATCCCAAACTACAAAAAAAAAGCAATTTTTTTTAATGGTAATAATTTTTATTTATTTATCTATTTTTTTTTAACTCTTTTCAATGCAACTGGTTCTGGTTAGCTTCTGCGTGAGAGAATTCCTTTTGAAACAAAGCAGAAAAATGGTGCGAAACATTTATTAAAATTTCGTTCAAAATTCATCAACACACCTTTTTAAATGATTTTTAGAAAACGACCACGGAATTTTAGAGCGAATCTACGGAAATTTCGCAGTTGTCTACAGAAAAAAAAAAAAATTAAGAATAGTTTTGATGTGGCAACACTGCCTATTTTAGAATTTCCAGCAAGGCCCAGCTCGCGAGCTGGAGCCGACTGGTGTTGTTGGTAATGCTTTAATAAACCGTAGTTCATTAGATAGGCCCGCTCTTTAGAATTAGTACGCCTACTAGAATTACATAGGGATGCGAATATATTTTCACCTCCGATTTGATTTCTACTTATAGATTGTTCCATTTTCGAGGCAAAAATAGTTTATTTCGTCTTCTGGGAGCGACAGCTCGTTTATCTTCAGAAAATTACAGTTGATTTGAAATTATCAGTGCAATCGATTTCGCATCCCGTAGGGAAACTAATCCAGCTTCTTTTCATAGCAAATGTAAACCTTTAGTTAGCCCGGTCTGTGAAATTGTCTTACTGGGCCGAAAGAGCTATTACAAATTATCGGAAAAATCTTAATATTATTGTATTTTGTAAATGTAATGTATAAAATAATTGAAATACGACCTCGCCGCATTTATTTACGATTCCTACAAGTCTCATGAATTTGGAAGAATTCTAACAGAAAATCGATGACCCGCTTTGCTCTATATGTTGATTAAAAACAATTTTTTCTAAAAAAAAAAAATCTCTTTTAAAAACCAAAACAAAATTGTACAATTAATTTTTTCAAATTCACAAAAAAATTGTACAATTAATTTGTTCAAATTTACAAATTTCAAATTCCCCAGCAAGCAGACGATAAGTGGAAATCTAAATGAAAGTTGAATAAATTATCGTGAAAGTAATGGGAAAAAAGCCGAATGAGCCGAATGCGAAGTTATTTTCTGGTTTCAGGTTTAATACTCCAACAAGACGTATTGAGTTCTAACAAAATTTAAAAACGTGACAGGAGATTTAAAATCTGTCGAATCTTCGATTTATCGGAAGAGACAATTTTTTACCGAAAGAACGAACACATGAAAACGCATAGTTTCCTCTAAAACAATGGACGTTCGCATGAGATGACGTCACAGACGAAGGTGAACCTAGCAAGGCATCACGCGGTAAGAAAATAGACGCTCCCAAAAACCCTGAAAGCTACAGAAAAACTGCGGTGATGGAATCTATTCGAAATCGGATAACAATTTTCACGATAAGACAGACGCGGACGAGAATCGACGAGCTTGAAGACCTCAAATCATTACTGCGACGATGATCCTTCGTACTGCGATTTGTTCTTCAACAAGTAAGCGGCCAAGTAATTTATCGGATCGTTCGGCCTGCAAATGAAGATAATAGGGCACTTTTTATACCGACGGAGGAAAGTCTGATCAAAGAAAAATCGCAGGGAAAAAGATTGATTGAAAAAGAAAAATTGATTCAAGATAGCTAGGAAAAAGAGCAGAGTGAGGTTAACAAATTTAGTTGAAGAGAACATCCATTTAGGCCAAAAGAAACTAAGAATCGAGCATATATTATTTATAAACACATCACCAAGTATCAATATGCGAAAAATAAGTAAAATCGAAATAAAAAAATTTGTTCACAAAAAAATCGAAGGGTAACCCTGCTTATATTTTGAACGATGAAGCGATGATTTTTTACTCGTCTTTCAATGAAGACAAAAATATGAATTTTGCAGGGAAGTTGTACCATAGGAAAATGTATTTTTGAGATTTTTTTTAGTCCAAAAAAAAAAATTGTTTTCGAACTCACAAAAATCGAACATTAACCGAGCTAATGTTAGTGAATCGATTGTTTTATTATGAAGGAGTCTTCATTCAGATGCCTCACCTAAGTACACAGCGAAAAGTTTGGAGAAAAAAAATTTAAAGTGCCACAGCAATTATTTTCCGTTTACCGAGTTCCAAACCGGACGAAATTTTTAGCTCCGCTTGCGAAGTGAAACATTAAACTTTTGTTTTCCAGATTTAGAAAGCTATTCATACAGGAAATTTACCGCTGAATCCGAATTTGACTTCAAAACAACGGAAATTCGACAACTATAAGTTTTTCCCAATTTTAGTATTAGGCCGCTTTATGTTGTTCAATTTTGAAAATTCATTGCGAAACACAGGATTGTTTAATAATATTTTATCACTCAATCTTACAGGGAATTAAGCGTAGAATAAAATTAATTCATAGTGAAAAACGGCTAATTGCGCAGATTTCAAGTTATTAAAACCAAACATTTTGATTTTTATACTTTTGAAGTTTCAAGTTGAGAATTTTTTTCGCCAAGTCGGCTAATTTTCAAAAAATAGTCCTCGCGGAAAGAATTTCGAGAAATTTAATTTAGAATCGATCAAAAATTTTAAAAACACGGATTTTTTTAGATCTGTTTGATTTAACAGTAAAAAAAGTGTTTTTGCTAATAACTCCGCAGGGACATAACATAAATATGTAGTCAAATATATCAAATTGTAGGACCTTGATACTCTTTTTCGCCTCTGACTAATATTTCTGTGAAAGCAGTTGGTTCGAAAATTATTTGGGAAAAACAGGACAAAATTCCCAAAAACGAGGTCATAAAAGTTTGAAAAGCAAAACTAAAGTGAAGGCCTGATTTAAAAAAAAAAGATTTTTCCAGCCGGTGAGTTTGTTCGAATTTGAAGAATAAAATTCAACTTTTCGATTACATCATCCCAGCTGAACTGAAAGAAACCTAAAGAAGATGAGAGAAGAGATTATTGTCAATGAATTATAAAACTCGACGAATCACCTTTCTTTGGCGAGGAGTTGAAGGCCTTGAAGAAGCAAAGGTACGACAGTTTGGTCGAGGTATTGCTTCGTCGGCAACGACTGAAGATCAACTTTGTTCGGCTTTTTCGACCCGGCAGCATCGCTCGCCTCCTTTTCAGATAAGATCACTTTCTTCAGGTTATCGAGAAGATAAATTAATGAGCGGAATGAAATAAAGCACTCTATATTACTGAATATTCTCACATAAATTCACTAACCTTCGCCGCTGGTGTGATACCGTTCGAGCTGCCGACCAGTCCTTCGGTGTTAGAAGCTCCAGCTCCTTCTGAAAGAAAATTAATCACGAATCAGCACAATCGGTAAGGCCATAGATTTAAGACTTTTTACTTCCTATGGCTACCCATCATGCGGCGCTTGACCGTGGCCAAAAACAGCCGACCTAACCTAACCCTCTCGTGGGAACATCTGCCTGTGAGGCAGATATGATTTACATTTAAGCCACAAAAGTGCCACAATCTCGACCTGGGATGCCAGGCGACCTCATGTGCTTCAGTCAACATCTCCTCATTGATGTTAGAATGTTTTCCTCGCTTCTTGCGGCCATTTTTCCAGGTATACCACATTTTTCTAAACTATGGTCTCCTTCACACGCAGATGTTCCCACTGACGTGCACTGAAGTATCTGCCTGGTTGCAAATATTCCCACTAACGTGTGTTTCAGTGTCTGTCTGTGATGCAGATGTTCCCCTAGACCAAGTACCCGGTTGATTCAATTTTTTTTTATGAGTGTTGGTTATTTCAATTTCTGACTAAAAAACTCAAAATAAAGCTAAGCAAAAAAGAAAACCTTTTCTCAATTCACTTTTGTTGTTGTTTTTCTTTTTTTCCCGAAGAGTTTTGGTTTTTTTCAACTTGTTGAGAGTTTTGGTGGCTATACCTGTTCTTATATGAGATACTACGAGCCTGAATCAGTAGTGTACTTGTTCCTGGAGAATGGCGCCAATTCCACCGAATATTTCAAACCGTACAAGGCGAATGCTCTAAAAATATTTGCAATGAACATGATTTACAGGTATGTCTGTCTCACAGGCAGATGTTCCCACTAAGTAGGTAGAAAACACATGTTCCCACGAGAGGGCTAACCTCACAAGCCTCTTTCCCAGCAGTGTTGCCAGATCCGCGGATTTTTCCAATTTGACAGATTTTTCATAGAATCCACGAACCAACGGAATGACCGTAAAACCTAGGGAATTTTCACTATTTTTGAGGAAGCTAGAGAATGTTTTAGAGCCTACACAAGCAAGAAAACTGATTTGTTTTGTAAATAATATGGGGAACTAATAATATGGCCTTCTTGAATCCATTACTCAGTGCTGCAAATTTCAACATTTGGCCTTGATAAGGGTGATTCGTATACATTAATATATTTCCCCCGTGGAAACTATAAATAGAAAAAAAGGAAAACTGCAGCAAAGCTGAATAAAAATAAGATGAAAACTGATCATTAAAAATGTCCGATAAAATGGCGCAAGTAGCAAGAAAAAGTGTTAATTGAGAGCTCGATCACTAAGAACAAAGACGGTAGAATGAATTGTATTTAAATCATCAATATTCAAGCTCATCTAAGCGACAGTGTTGCCCTCAGGTTGAGCCCGAGGGAAAACATAATTTACCTCATGTAATAAATCAAAATCTGCAAGTAGAACTTGCGACAGCGTCTAATTTTAGAGTAGATCTTGGAAATAATGTAATGTAAATCGTGAAAATCGAAACATTAGTATAAGCTAGATTTTCGTCTAATGGTACACCTGAAGAGTGTTTAAAGACCATTTCAACTAGTGTAGAACGACTTCTAAGCTACAAAAATTCCCAAGTTAAGCCCGCGTGCCAAATTCATTAAAATCTCACAAATTCTGCACGAAAGCTGCTATAACTCGATAAACGTTGAATCTCGTTCGATTGAGCGCCCAAAAATCTATAGAAATTGATACCAAAAACACCATCGTCTGAAAAACATTGGAAAATAAGAATTCTCTCAAAAAAAAAAAAAAATACCCTTAAAATTGAGGGATTCGGCGGGAATTGATCATTATCAGGCCAAGATTGATTTTTGTTAAATTTCAAGACGTAAGCTTTTACAGTTCCGTCAGAAAAGTGTCGACGAACGACGGACAGGAATTTTTTTATTCAATACTCGAACTCTAGACGTACTTTGAAACGTAAAATCACATTTTTTTGCAATTGTTGGACATCAGTAACTGCTAACTTTACTCAACGGGAGAATATTTTAGTCAATTTCGTCAATTTTGCACCGAAATTACGACTTCTGTCACTTTTCGACCGCGAACACTAGATCAGAATATTTCTGAGTCTACTGCGAAGAAAATGTTCCCCAATTTGACCTCTCGGGCGATCGCAATACTTCCGTTTGTACTTGGAAGTAAAAATGCACTAGAAAATAATTTAATTTGTTCAAACGGACAGCTTCTACGGGGCGAACTATTGTCGAAATTTCGATCGGATCTCAGCGGAATTATCATTTTCCGACAGCAAATAGACGAACGTTCAATTTTATCGGGAAGTCTCCGAGTACCGTAGAGGCTTCAAGCGCACTGGGTCTATAAGAATCATACAAAGAAAGTATTTTCAACGGCGACAAACGCAAAAAAGCAAGCGAGAAACGTATACTTACCGTTCGTAGCCATTTCGACGAATTCTTCGGGCAGAAATGAAAATATTACGAGCCGTACGCAACGATAGATGGAAGTGAAATCGATAGTCGAAGAAAGTAGGGTTCGGACATCGACATAAGGAAAACATCGATGTATCGGACTATCGATGTTTAACATCGATGTCTAGGCTTCGATGTTTTCGGAACATCGATGTCTATGCTTCGATTTTTTTACATCGACGAAGTACCTAATTACGGTTTTTTTTTTTCATTAGAAGCTTTGTTTTTTCGTGTGTGTTATTAAAACAATCCGTAAGAGCGTAGTGGGAATTTTTCTATTTTCTCAGTGTAATGCCTACTGCGTGTAATGCTTTGGCAACACTGGTTTCAGTTTCACCTAAGAATATTGATACCTAAACAAAGCAAGGCAAAGCCTTGAATTTACTAACAAATGAAAGATCGGTATTATTTTCTATCGATTTTTTGTTAGTGTGGATAGAACATCGATTTTTCTATAATATCGATGTTTTTTGTCGATGTATCGGTACCATCGATGTTGTGGGATTTCGATGTTTTAACATCGAAGATGAAGCTTCGATGTCCCAACTCTAATCGATAATCGAAGAAAGAAACTGAATCGGCAGCGCTTAGTAGCGAAGTTGTTGTTGCTGTTGACGCTTGTTTTCGGTTGCGAGTGTTTGTCTTCTATTATCTCTGTCCTGGCCGTTTGTGATCATGTCAGACATAACCATTGTTTTATTTTTTTTCTAACAACGAGGGGAAGGGTAATAAGTCATACTTATTGTACTCGGTTTCTTATGTGCATGTTATTTGCGTTCAAGTATGACTACCGTATAGAGTATCGTTGTTTCAGTGAGATTTGGCGCTATTAGTTGTTTAACTGTTTAGGCGCAGTCTCTCAGTGTTGCCAACGTTAGGAACGTTCTATAATTTATAAAGATCACGTTCTAGATTTTTTCGAATATTTCAGATAAAATTGAGCGAATACGAAAATTACACCTGCTCTTTGATTCTATCGTAAAATTGCCTTCCTAAAGAAGAAATATTTTTCCAAGTGATAGCATGATTTTTTCTAGTATCATTCACATTTTTGATTTTTTGAACCCTATCCATTTTTAATTGGAATCAAAACTGATTTTTTTTTACTTGCGCAATCCATTAATTCTGAGTTTTTTTTTTTTCAATCGACGCTTTTTGATCGAGATTTACCACTGCCATTACAATCGCAGCAAATATTTGGCAATATTTCAAGGATCAATCTATTCTATCCAACCAAAGTATGATGATAGATGCAAAGGCATCGAATCACATGATGAGAATAATGACCAGTTCAATAAGTCCAGATAGTTTTCAAAAACTGAAATGAAAGAATTAAAACTACAAAAAAAAAAAAAAAAACTTCACAAATCAATGGAGAAAAAAATCGAGACCTTCTTTCTTGAGCAATTTATCTATTCTAGTTTTAAAAATTGTTACCTTTGAACAGACTTTAAGATTTACCACTGCCATTAGGATCGCAGCAAATATTCGGCAATATTTTAAGGATCTATTCAACCGAAGTATAATGAAGTTTGATGTCAAGGCATCGAAATACTCAATTGACTAGAGCGTTTGACCGGCGGCACACATTAATGCCATTCATTACAGTCTAGTTTTAGTTGATGAGGTTTCTTATGTTTAATTCATTTTCAGAGTCAAGAGAGTGCATTTATTATCTTAACTTTGGTTGTGGTTAAGAACTTGACGTATTTCAATTTGTATTAAAAATTTCGAATTCCGTACAGGGTGGAAGAGAGGCCGAATATTGTACAGATTGAAAATAAAATATATCCTAAACTAAAGTAAGGCTCAAGGCGCTGCCTTTTAAATATTTTCACAAAGCGGATTCACCTCCGCTGCGATATATACAGCCACACCTCGTGATTCAATGTTCAGTGAAACCATCTTCTGTGTAAGAAAGGAAAATTCTTAAAAGGAAAATTAACCTTCACAAGTCCCTCCTTACGTTTACTATCCGGAGATTAACGAAAACATTTACATCTCACGGGAAAATAAATACTTTCGTACAAGCGTAGTAAAGATATAAAAACCCAAGGAAAACATTAAAAAAAAAAAACTATTTCATATTTTGATGGAATGAGTACAACTCAACAGAAAATCAAATTAAAAAAAAACTCCGATGGAAACATCTTGCGGATCATGTTGGAATACTAGCAATACGCATCATGATGCATATTTCTCAACGCTGCCATTGGAGAAAACTCGATCGAACACGTGATGATTCGAAAAATCGAAGGCACGTGAGAATTTCAATGCCTTTATGAAAATCAATGTTCATTCGTACGAAGCGATGAGGACCATCATGTAAACTCCAAAGAGTAACGCTAAGATTTCCTTGACCGATTGGAAGAAAGATGTGTCTTCGAGGAGATCCGGCAGTACGGAGACGGTTGCGATATAAATAAAACCACCGGCCGTCAAAGGTAAAATCCAAGCTGTTGCTGCTTCGTCTGCAAATTTCACAGGGATAATTAAAATGAAATCGAGATGCTCTTTCAATGCTGACAATAGATGATTTTACATCGAGTCGGAACGAGGATATTGACATGAACGCAACAACAAATGGATCAGACGAGTCTGTTTAGCTAAAACTGGTGCAACACTGCGGGAGTAGTCATGTGATGCTTTGAAAGTGAGCGGGCGAGCCGTTTGGAGGTTAGCATCACCTTGCATTCTCCTAGGCTTGAGTTCACAGGCTCCCGATACCGTGGAAAGCAAAAACTTCTCTAATAACGCTACACTTGAAATATCGCAGAACATAGGGCACGAGCAGGACGTATCTTTATGTAAAAACATTATGTAATACCTCTAACTAGTCGCTCATCTCCGAATTGCAGGGATGTAGTTTTATACTAATAAAAAAATTGTTTTTCCCTATCCTCATAATGAACATCAAATCAGTACCGTAACCATCAGCCATCAGAGAGACCAAGGTGCCGGAAAACGCTCCCAGAGCAGTGAGAAGTTGAAGACACATCGCCTGAGAAATGAGAAAACATAAGTGAGAGCAGAGTTGAGACCAAAATGAAAAGGCCAAACAAAAAAATATTTTTAATACCTTTCTTCTCGAGCATCCCGACTGAATGAGTATGGCAAAGTCTCCGATTTCGTGGGGAACTTCGTGAAACAGAATCGTGACCGTCGTAAGAACGCCGACTCCTTTGCCGGCCAAGAACGATGCACCGATCGCCAACCCGTCGGTAAAATTGTGCGTAAAATCGGCCGCCAAATTCAAATAACCGGAAATCTTCGTCTCTGAATGAACAGAAACGTTAATTAAAAGATAGAAACAAGAAAAGTACGAACTTGTGGTGGAATGAGGGAACAAATAAACGAATGTCATTATTTAGCATCACTGTCTTGCGGGTGATAGTGTCTAAGTGATGTTTTTTTGTCCACCAGAAGTGAAATGTAGCCTAATCGAGTTTTCATGATCTTGAACTAATTCTGAACCAAGGGAATTCGAGGAAAAACCCTTGCTACTTCGTAAACGCCAAGTATCATTGCATGTGTGATCAATAGATAGATGCAATCATAATCAGGGACGTAGCATGTGCTAAGAACCTCGGAAAATCTCTGGCGAGTCACCCTCGACAAATTCGACGCTTGTTCAATAATTTCGTTTGCGTTCCACGTGAGGTCAAACCAAACGGAAGTAATCCTTCTTTTCCTTCTTGTCGCATTTCTCGATGTCCGGGGGTAGTGAGGGGAAGAAAAACTAGGCGACTCATTCTCCAGTTCTTTATTGCCAGGCCGAGCACTTTCGCTCATTCGAGCATCTTCAGGGCAACGTGGTGCCATAGGGTCCACAGCCATGGCTCCACGTCGCCCTTACAGAAGCACCAATGGGTGAAAGTGCTATGCAAGGCAATTTTGAACTGGAGAATGAGTCCCCTAGTTTTTCTCCTCCTCACAACCCCCAGAAGTAATCCTGTACCAGTCTATTCATTGATACCGGAGCGTGACCCTTGCAGATCGTATTTTCTTCGCAAAATTGCGTTTTTTTTTTTTTTTCTACATTTTTCCAATCTATTGGCTAGGAAATTAATGTATTCAATTCAAAAATTTTTTCGATGCAATTTACCATGGCACGAGTTTTTGTATACCCTCCTGGACGACTTGCGTCATCTACAGGGGGCATATGAGGCCCTGGTCACATATGCTTGCCCTGTCTGGTGGCAAGTGGTGGAGAAAAGTCATATGAGAAGAAAATGGATTGGTTCGCAGAGGACTCCAGCTATTGCGGTGCCCACCTCCCTCAAGTACTTGTTGACTTCCGACTCAGCTTTTCAGGTCGTGGTGGGAGTGTTTCCCTCCCAGGTGACGATCAAGAGAGCGCATCAAGACTTTGTGAAAAGGTGATAATCTGAGCGCAAGATCCGGGAAGTAGGGAGGATGTGGGAAAATGTCCCAGTTGAATGGCAGATCCTGAGGGAGACCTCAGAAAAGTGGCGAATCACCTTAGAATATTGGCCTGAAGTAGACAGCAGAAGAAAAAAAGGAACGTTGCAATCAACAAATATAATGGGCACGCGACACGGCCATGGTGGGTACACGAAAACTCGCACGTTTTCAAAAATGCATTCAAAAAATGGTGACTATGTAGAAAAATAGAAAACGACCATTTCCTGTGGAGGTGCAGGGCCAGAGATATGATCAGGGAGGAAATATTTCCCAGAGAGTTACGGCCCACAAAGGAACAGATTGCCAGCGATGAGAAATAATGGAAAAAATTGGTCTACTATTTTTTCTAGCATAGGGAACCTTATTTTTGGCACGCTCTCGTGTAATCTGCAAACAAAACATTTTTATAATTAAGAAAATCCCCAGGATCCAGCGCCTTGATGCAGGTGCCATAGTAGGCGGCAGGTAAATTCGGGCGATAGGACCCTGCCGAGCGGCAATGGAGGGTCAACTATAACTATACCAATGGTTAACCATTAATTTCCTTTTCCGCTCAACACACTAACCTGGATGGTCTGTAACAGCAGTGGTAGGTTTCCCTGCTTTGCCGTCAGTTTTTGGCTTTTTCTCTCCCTTATCGGCAACTTTCTCGGGCGGTCCGTGCGAATGCGAGTGGCCGCCTTTCAATAGTCGAATGAATTTCTCGACGAACAAAAATAGCAAAATTCCAGCCAGCACCCAGAGCCCAACGCTCATCTGAGGACATAAGAAACATTTTTATTAACAGTATCTCAACAATTTAAAATTATTGAAAAACCAGTGTTAGGTACTACTTTCATGTTTGAGTCGGTAACAGGTATAACCAATTGTAAAATCAAGAAGCTCATACTAATGCTGCAAGGTTATTATTCTGCAACTGTTATTGAACAACTAGCTACGAGAACTCGAGCTAGGTCGGCGACTGCGTTTATGGCAAGGAGGAACAGCAGAGGTCCGATATGGCATCCCTGATAAACCCCCAAAGAGGCGAAGAGAGGCGCCGAATTCACCCCACGCAGACAGATACTTCTTCCGAAAGTGTTTCTGAGTATAGTACTGTGAAAATGTCTTCGCCTCCGTTTTGAATTCGACTTTCCATAAGATCGCTATACATAGGGTTACCATTCGTCCGGATTTTGTCCGGACAGTCCGAATTTGAAGCACATGTCCGGACTAGTGTCCAGTTTGGATAAATGTCCGGATGAAAAATAAAAATTGGAAATGAAAAACGCAGAAAAATCAGCAGATGTGGGAAATTCGTCAGTTTACTCGGTTGAAGTAATTGAACCTTTTTACGCTGTTCCATATGACGGTTAAAAAGCAATAATTACTTCTCAGAAGACTGGAAAAGCCGTTATTTTGCGTTTAAAATTGCAAAACATTTCCTGGGGCGTTCCCCCCGGACCCCCTCCCCCTGGGGGGTATTATACCCCAGACCCCCCTGGTGTCCGGATTTAGCAGCTAAATAATATTGTAACCCTAGCTATGCATCCATTTACTACGTAAAAATAGAAGAAAAAAATTAAAATTAATTAATTAAACTTAAAATTAATTAATTAAATTTAAAAGTTAAATTAATTAATTAAATTTAAAATTAATTAATTAAATTTAAAAGTAAAATTAACTAATTAAATTTAAAACTAATTAAATTTAAAAATAAAAATTAATTCATTAAATTTAAAATTAAAATTAATTAATTAAATTTAAAATTAAAATTAATTAAATTTAAAATTAAAACTAATTAAATTTAAAATTAATATTACTTAAATAAATTTAAAATTTATTAATTAATTTTAATTTTTTACTTTTTTTACTACACTACAATTAAAAAATTATAAATACCTCGGCTCCGTGGCTGTGCCCGTGCGAATGTCCGTGACCATGTTCGTGCGAATGACCATGACCATGGTCGTGATCGACGCCGGCGAGCGCATGGGGAATCAAGTGAAGAAATGCGTCGCCAAGGAGGCCGCCGGACGCGAAAGCCAGCAGTATTTTGAGCAACGGCTGCTTACCGGGAGTGTTGTCCAACGGTATCACCAGCAATATCAGCAAAGGGGCGAGCGAGATGAGCAATGTAGATCCGAGGGCGTGAAGCCACACGTCTTGACGATCGTTGGCCGCAATCGGCGGCAGTTTGTTGGCCTCGCTGGAATACTTGAACGACGGAGGCTCGTCGTGGGAATGACCGTGACCGTGAGAATGGCCATGGCCGGCCACTAGCGAGGGGAAATTCAAAAATAATAACGTTACGAAGCAAAAAGTGACGACGACTCCGAACAGATGCGAAAGAAAGCCGCCGCGAGCGGCTTTTATTTCAGTTTCCGAAGTCATATTTTCGTTCGAACAATGGTAACTAATGTTGGAAACGACAGCGAGAGAATCCGAAAAATTTTCCGACGAACGTACAAAATTTACAAAATTTTTTCAAATATGCATCTCGGTTATGACGTGGGACACTGATACTGACGAGTTAAATAGCTTGATGATAGCGAAAGCGAACGCGACTAACAACAAGAGATAAGATTCGGGAAATATCGAAATTTCACTTTCGATCTATCGATTGTTTTAGGACAGTATTTCGATTCATTAAATCGATAGTATTATCAGAATCGATATTTCCAATCTTCACAATTGATGTAGTTTTGATAGTTCGTAAATACTAAAAATTATTATAAAATTATAAGGCTTTAATGTTTTCTCATAACGTAATAATTTAACACTATCAATATTAATTATTGCTATAAGGATTTTATTTCCACAGAATTTTTCTGTTATATTTTCACCTTGTATCGATAGTTAAAGTTCGATAAGTGTGTTGGCGCTCGTATCGATAGTTAGCACTAGCCGAAAAACCTCCGCGTCCTATCATCAACTTCTTTTTAGATGTCTCTTTAAACGTACTGGCAGACAAAAATATTTTATTACAAACAAAAGCTGAGAATCTAGAAATTTCTATGTCATTATTCGAGACAACTTTATCAAAATTTATTTTCAGTCAATAATAATTTCATATTTAAATTAAAAATTACTTCATTTCGACGAGTTCATTCCTACACCGATCAACCTATTTTAACAATTTCAACTTATGTCTTCCGTAGCTACACGTTTCTTTTATCGAGATGTTGACAGCTAATTGATGAAAGCTGCTCGTGATCTTTTGTATCATTGTGATCCTGCTTTGGTTTCCCAACTGTGAAAGGTCTATTCGACCAGTTTTTTCCAACTTTAGCCCGTTTGTCAGTTATAATCGTCGGCAAGTGAGTATGAATTTCCCGCGGGTCATTTATTTTCAGTTTTAGCGCCGTTTTAACTATTTCCATGTTCCAAAATTGACGTCCATCGGATAGCAAAATGAAGTTAATCTTCTGTTGGTTCAATTGCAGTAATTTTCAAGTTGAAAGTGGAATTAGGTGTGAACGAAGATTCTCCGTTGAGAGACAACAATCTATGATCAAGGTTACGCTATTCTAAAGCAGGTTTCACAGGCCTAGTCAAATGCATTTAGCGTTACAGCGTTCGTCCTTCTGATTGGCAGTTGGAGTTCCAAGTGGGCGTGGTTTTGGCCGCCAATTCAAACGCATCTTATTTCTTTCATTATTTTCCCGCATTGACGGATAAGCTCTCGGCAACTTGCAATTGCTGATAGCAATGGAACAGCGTGTCCGAAAACTTTCCCATCAGTTGCTCGGCAAGATTATTGTTTATGAACTGTCGCATTCAAATGGGCGGAGCTTACAAGTCCCCGCCATTTTTTGCCGCATCCAACGAAAAATGTGAACTCTGCTGTAAGCTCCGCCCATTTGAATGCGGCAGTTCATAATAATCTTAGCAAAGTGTCGACCGATATAATGCTGAGCGACTGATGAGAAAGTTTTTGAAAATGCTCTTTCGTTGCTATCAACAATCGCTAGTTGCTGAGAGCCGATTCGTTTGCGCGGGAAAATAATTAACCCTTTCTCCCTGAAACGTGCCCGACCACCGTGAGGCCGCCCTCCCGACGCTTTAGCGACCACTTGTGAACCCCCTACCGAAGGATTTTTCAGTCTGCCGGCCGCTCGCTCTCTTTGTCTTCCTCTCTTATTTTCGCCCACTTTCACTCAACATTATTTCTCAACTGAATTATTTTTGAGTTTGTTACATGTTACGCTATTGGTACAAAAAAAGGCTCTAATCGTCAAACTGAATGGGGAAAAGACCCGCTGAGGTGACAGAGAAGATAACGGCTAAGGTGACAGTTTCGCCCTCCTCGATATTGTTACTGCCGCGAAATCTGTTGGAAGAGGGTGAAAATGAAAGGTGTACTTCTCCCCTTAACCGAATGGAAAAGATTAGTACAGAAATACGGCTGCAGATCGCATCAGAAGGTTGAAAAACTACGAAACGCCAAAAGGCGTCCGTCGGGAGGAAACACAAGAGGCAGACGCCTAAAGCCGTCTGTAGGGCCACAGCCTTTCAAAGGCCTTTGGGTGTCTGTCGGGGAGAAAGGGTTAATGAAAGTGATTGGACTGTATCTGCCTGTAAAGACCAAGCCCACTTCGAAATGTCAGCTGCCAATTTGAAGGCCAAATGCCTTGACGCAATACGCATTGAACGCAATAGACAGATTTAATCTGTCTTAAGCCCGTACCTTTCAAATCCTACAGTTGTTCCGAATGCCTACACACAAAAAAGATAATCCGCAGTTAATTTAAAACAAAATCCGTCTTTTGTTTTTGTTCGTCGTGTGGGCGAAATAACGATGGCACAGTTGCACGAATGAATGTTATTTAGCACAATGAAAGTAACTTTTTACCTAATAATGTCCGAATGCTCAACACGAGGCTCACATCATAGACAAACAATCGGCGAGGTGACGATGCGATAGACTGACTGACTCTTGGGAGGGGTGAGCTACTACTAGGGAGGCTTTCAGCCAGTGATGCCAACATGACAGTTTTAACTTTAAATAACTTCAACATTTAATTGTTGCAGAGAATGTCGCCGAAAAATGTTCCGGAGTTTGCCAATTCCAAAAAAGATTCCACCGATTGTGAGGAAAATCTCTGGTTCGTTAAATTTAATTTTTTTCTTTTTTATGCTGTTACTTTAGCTTACACTGTGAGCTAATAAAATACCCGTCCCGTTTCCAGGACGTCGATATTGGCCGAAGTTCAAACGAAAGGCAGCAACAAGCTCCCTTCGAACAAGCAGATTCTTGTTTTGGGTATGAAATTAAATTTTTAATCGTCTCAAGCCTCGAAAAATGTTCATAATCGAATTTACAAACTTTTGGCATTTTTTAGGTGACAACGAATCTGGGAAGACGACATTGATAGCCAAACTTCAAGGAGTGGAAGACCCTAAGAAAGGCTCTGCGCTAGAATACGCTTATATAGACGTCAGAGATGAATACAGAGACGGTAACTTGCAGAAAATCTTGTATTTTATAGTAATATTGAAATATCAAAAGTTTCTGGTTAGTTTTCGTCCGTTATCAGGGCTGACCGCTGATATCATCAGCTCTTTTATAGTGTTGAAAAATTTCTTCATTACGCCCTAAATGGTGACTTTTTCACCAGCCATTCTCGTTTGAGGGCGATTCCCCATTGTTCCTCAATGTTCTCGCTGCTCCCCACTTTTCCGCATACCTTTTGCTCCTACCGACTACCTTTACGATAGACCTCTACGTCTCCCCCAGCAGGTTTACTCCACTTTGACTCACCAGAGCTGGATTTTTTCTAACCTGACTTAGACCGTACTGAGCCAGGAACCAGCGTAGTACTATTTTTATTTACATATAGCGAGGATGCCTTATTTTCTTCACTTTCTCACATTTTTAAATAAATAGGCACTAAAAGATACGAGACAACTATAGAAAAACTACCTGCTTTGACGAATTTTCCGATTAATCGAGTATCTATTTCTTTGCAGATCACACTCGCTTGAGCGTTTGGGTCTTGGACGGCCATTCGGCGCATTCTCCGCTCCTCAAGTTTGCTCTACCCGCCGAAGCGATGCCCAATACGCTTATCATGTTTGTCGCCTCGATGACCACCCCGTGGGGCGTCATTGACCAGCTTCAAAACTGGGTTTCTGTCCTACAAGATCACATTGACTCGCTGAAAATCCCCGCCGACAGGTTGCAAGAATATCGTCAGAGAAGTATGGAATTTTCAATTCGACTATTGCGAAATATAGTCTTAAATTATATTTACTACGAGGGATATCCAGAAAGTAAGGTTACTAGTCCCCTGAAGGGCACAGGGAAATTTTTTTTGTGATGAGTGGCATACCTGCTTGTAGAAGGGTTCGTACCGGTCAAAATAAACCCAACACCGTGCCAGTCAGTTGAGAAATGGCGTCGCAGGAGCAGCTTCCGTCAACCTCTGAACGTGCTGTTCCCTCCACCTACCGCCGATGTGAGATTCGGTCAGTCATCAAGCTCCTTCTGAAATACATCGTCAGCTTGCGGGCACTTACAGACCTGAGGTAATGTCACGTCATCATGTTTTCAAGTAGGTTAGGCTTTGCAAAGAAGGTCGCACAGAGACTCAATCATGGCATCCGTGTTTTGGGATCGAAAAGGGTTGTTGTTGGTGGATTTTATGGCCAGAGGGACAACCATCAATGCTGACGCATATTGCGGATCTCTTAAAAAAATGAAGAACAGCATAAAAACAGGAGGAGGGGGTTGCTGACTCAGGGTGTGTCTCCCGACCAGACCCCAGACCGCTCGTGTGACCCAAGCCCTGCTTGAATCCTTTGGAAGGGATATTGTGACCCACCCACCATAATCTCCGGACCTTGCGCCCTCAGATTTTCATCTTTTCACTTAATTGAAAGAGTTCTTGGGTGGAAAACGTTTTTCTAACGACGAGGAGGTGGTGGAGACTGTCAAGAACTGGCTTTCAAAGGTGGAGCGAAGCATATACGACGTGGGTATACAAAAGCTGGTGCCGAGGCTGGAAGAATGTATTGATCGGGATGGCGATCATTTCGAAAAATAAAAATATATTTTGGAACATACCCTGTAAATTTGGTTTATTTGCACTTTTAGATTTTTGGCAACAGTTGTAACCTTATTTTCTGGATATCCCTCGTATATGAAAGAAATGAATCGGCAAACGTGGCAGAGCCGGGTGAGTTAATATTCAATCGGTTTAAACAAGTTCGTACGCGAACGCATTAATACGAAGGCCTTTATATGATTTTATATGATTTCGTTTCACTTCAGTTGTGAACAAATGGCAAGACTACGTTGAACAAGCCGACGATTTGGACATGGACGTCCGCCGAACGTCGAGGAATCTCGAAGATGAAATGGACCAACTTCCTCTTTCCGAAGGAGTCCTAACGTCCAATTTGGGCCTGGACGTTGTCGTTGTCATCACTAAGGTATAACAGCTGCGAATATATTCACTTCCGCGAGCGCTCTTCAGCCGCATTTTTCAACTTTTTGACGTCCATTAATTTCAGACCGATTACATGTCCACGCTGGAAAAGGAAAACGACTACAGGGACGAGCATTTTGATTTCATCCAGCAATACGTCAGACGCTTCTGCCTCCAATATGGCGCCGGTTTGTTCTATACTTCGGCCAAAGAGGATAAAAATTGCGACCTACTGTACAAATATCTCACACATAGATTGTACGGCTTGCCTTTTCGCACTCCTGCTCTTGTCGTCGAGAAAGAAGCTCTTTTGATGTGAGTTTTCCCCTTTATTAACCTAGCCCAGTGGTTTACAGGTTTGATAATCGTTCCTCGAAATTTTTCAGACCATCAGGATGGGACAGCACAAAAAAAATAAGCATCGTTTGCGAGAACTTGCAGAGTATGAAACCCGATGATTACTACAGGGACATCATTGCTCCTCCGCCTTCCAGAAAAGTGAGTCGGCTTGCGCCATTTCACACTTGGCCGAAACAGGCGGCTTTTGTTGCTTGTAGGGAAAGTGCCCGTTGAATAAACGCTGCTGCAAAAAATGGAGCAAGGAGAAAAATCCATAATATTCGGGAGCGAAAATTATGAGCTATTCCTTGCGAAATAATTGGTTCTGGTTTTTGTATAAAACAAAAATTTAAAAAAAAAATATTTATACTGTAGAAAATTCACAAGTAATTCATGTTGAATTAAAAGCTGGGTATCGTAAATTGAACGTCACCAGTTTGCGCGTGCTCGTATTCACATTGTTCTCAGTAAATCAGGATAGTGATTGAATACTGAATTATTTCTCTCGCTAACTCATTACACGCTTTCCACTAGTACAGAACTCGCGTTTAACAGAAAATAGACACTTGCTGCAGTCTAGCTATTCAATCGAACGTGATTTAATAGTCCTTCGTTCAAGATCTTAATCTTGTCGGAATAGATCGTGAATGAATTAATTAATTCCTATCAAATGAAGGTACCAGTTTGACTGTAGATGGTGAGAAATAGAATACAAACACATTAATAACACTGAACGCCTGACTGATGCTTTTGTTTGAGCTAGCTTTGACATTGTGTAAGTGAGCGAATCAGTCGCGGAAATTCCAAAAACGAAATTCGGCTAGTACGCGATCGTTTCATTAGAAAGAGGATAAATAGTACCAGAGCGCTTCTGTGGGAAACCAGACATTTTTCAACGGCCCTTTTCAAGGCCACTAATTGCGATGGTATCGCATGATAACCTCATATCTTAATTTTTTGCCATTTTCATTTTTTGCATTTTTCAATGAGAACCTCGTATCTCATAACCCTATAATTCAAATTTCGGCGGAATATTGATTTTATGGTTGCTGAACCTCATTGAATGATAACCTCGTTCTTGGTCATCTGACAGGACCATCACCTGATAAACTTGTAATTGGCGATTGAATATTATTTCTATAGATTTTCATTCCTTAATGATTCCCCAAGTCATACGCCCTGCAATTAGCAAAATAATGTTCGGGATTAATATAAAATTCAATTTCTGCCAAAATAACCAGTTTTTTGTCTTTCCTGAAAAATTTGGTTTTTTCAAGATACGAGGTTATCATGTGATGCCATCGAAAGATGCTATTCAAATAAAAAGCGCGGTCAGAATGACAGAGAAAATATCCCAACAGATCGCACAACTGATTCTAATCTAGCTACAGATTGGTAAACTCCATAGCAGCAATTGTAACTAATAATTGTTTTAAAATTATTTATTTAAAAGATTAATTATTCGCCAATGATAAAGCTTAAGAGTGTTCGGTGAGCATAGAACGCTTTTTATAGCTCTATAAAGTCTCGAGTTATGCTATTTTGCCAAATTTCTCAAACTCGCCGCACAAAAAGTATAACTTGAGAACCATCAGAGCTATCCGTTCCCTTATAACCTCTAAAAATACTCCTAAAATTGAGGTAGCAGTCAAGAAGGGGCCCATTGTTATGCCAAGATTGATTTTCGGTGAAAATATCAAGAATTTAGCTTTTACAGACATTTTTCAATTTAATATGCAAATTCTACGTAGGTACCTTGAAACATTTAAAAAAATCAAATTTTGAGATGGTGGGGTTAGAAATTTTTTTTTTTTTTACGAACAATTAAAATGGTTCATTATTGAATAATTGATTATGGCTTATTGACCGAATGAGCTCAATTCACTCGAAGGTTAATGCTCCCTCGATTGTCCATAAACAGTGTTTTTCAAGTCTCTCTCTTGTCGCCAAATGTGCTATATAACTGGTTGAACGCTTAAGGAATTGGGAAAATTCTGATTTTTACCCCAAGCGATCTATAAATTCGATCAGTGGACTGTAATGGGACGGTTGACAATAGGGAACTGAAGGACAAACAGGATGGAGGGATTGCACTGGCGGGCTAGAGAATGTACTTACAGCTTACGGTTGCGGTTTAGACAGTTTTATATCAAGCACGGCACAGAAGCATCAGCAGGAGCACGACCGTACGGCACACGCGACTCGATGAATAATAATTCTCCACTCCGACACACACTCCGATAATACACGACATTACAGGTTGCCAGCGACAAGGAAAATTGTGGCTCAGGGGGATATTTAAGGGAAATTAGTCAATCATTGTTGCCCCTACAATAACTGATCGTATTTCCAGAGCATCGGCGGGAGTCGCGAGGTCGAAATCGTCGCAGAAGATGAACAAGTCTTCCTGGCACGAATGCTTTCCCTTCTCCAGCAGGGCCACGACCGGGCTTCTTCGGCTGTGCAAAAAACCGGCGAACGCTCAACGCGCCTTCAGCCATCTCCCGTCCAAGGGCCGTTGACGTCGCCGAAAAAAGTTTGCACCTTTTTTTTGTTAAAACGACTGACATACGAAGCTTCTCGAGCTAATTAATAGTCTAGAATTTGGACACGGTTGGAGCGCAAACTGTAGATATTTATTGCGACCGTTCAATCAGAATGTGCATTTCCAGGTCGATGCGAGCAAGGTGACCAGCGCGAGCGGAGAAGGTGTTTTGGCCAGCTTCTTTAATTCTTTACTTCACAAGAAGACAGGAAGTCCGGCCTCATCACCCAAAGCTCCAGGTAACTTCCCTCATTTACCTAGATTGTTAGTCTTATGCATCAGCACGTTTTCACAGCGGGACAGGCTAAAATTGTCGGCCAAAATATCTGGAATTTTTCCATTTTATCCCGCTTTTACTACCATTTCCTTTTCGCTTAGTTCTCTCACCCCTCTCCTTTCTCTTTCGCTCAAATTCCCTTCCAGTTTCGCTTGAATTTACTGAGATGGAATGTTTTTTCATCAGGGAGCCTTGAAGCCGGAGTAGAGAAAGCTGTGATGCGTTCGGACGCTGCCGCCGAACTCGATCGCCTTACAAGGACAAAATCTCCTGGCGGCAGCAACAGCTTAGACTCGTCTACTTGCTGAAACCACTCTTATTACACATATTGTTACTCTTCAGTCGTATTGGAATATTATTTATTAAATTTATACACCTGTAGGTTACACCGGTTGATTTCCATTTTGCTCATCGGCTTCCTCTCGGTGATATTCTTATTAATTCCCAATAAACCCAAGCCGAATGCTTTAGCCGATTAATTTTTGTACATTTTTTCCCCAATTATACTAATAGAAATAGCTTCTGAACTGTGTTTTTCTCAAACCCACGATTTTCAAAGCCGGTGGCTTTAGAAGGCATTGGAATTCAGTTAGCATTGGCTAACATTTTTATCGTACTTTGTCACTCGAGGGGAAGAATAAAAAACAGAAATGCTTTCAAAAATAAACGTGTACGGTTTTAATATATTTAACATTCCCGCCACTCGTCTGCCATGATCAAATAACCGAACGAGGCTTGAATAAAAAATTATGAACTTCACACTAAAAATATACCTAGTTGGCGATAATAGTTGGAAATGTGATATTTGAAAATAACCCGCAACTTTATAATGCGCAATGACTCGAACCGAGTGAAATTTATGTGTGGTAGTGATATTTGAAAACCGAAGCATGTTTGAACAAGGTAGGACTTGGAGAATACGGGCATAGCTAGGAGGGATTTATTTCAATTTGGCGGTTGAGGCTAGAATGAATAGAAATCGAGAACTTTCATCGACGGAAGACAAAAAAGGCAACAACCATTCTACAACATAATTGGTAAAACTTCTTCCGTCAACACTGTTCACGAGTCGAAAAGTCGTTAACAAGTAGCCAGTGCCTCTCTGTTCAAACATGGCAGGTTATGCAAGGATTCCCCTCCTCCTACAGAATGGGCTCTGATGCAAGGATTCACAATCCTACTGCAACGCTAGAGTTGTAAACCTTTTGAATAATTAATAAACCAAGTGTTTGCAATATCCCCTTACCAGGTGAAAATATATGCAATTATTGCTCCTGTTGAAGACGAGACGAATCGGAGACTCGACAGAGTTTCATAATTTCAGACATCGTTGGAGCAGAATACGAGAGAATGCCATCATCTTACATTTACCCTGCCCTAATTAATTTGCTAAGAGAATACAAAAAGCCGCTTTTTTCGTCTCCCCTTCAACAATTAATGGGGAAAAAAATAATAAATACAATTATCGATACAATAAGTTACGAAGGATGGAAAGATTGCAATAGAATGTCGAAAATAAGGCTCTTATCAGACGATCGTCAGTTCATTTCCTTGCCGAGGAGAGAGAGCTGTTTGAGGAACTGTTTGGAATTGTTGAGCGTTGTCGAGCCGTAGATGACTCGTCTCGTACCTGCTCCGCTCGAAGGGCCGGATTTGTTTTTGGCGTAGTCGACCAGATTTTGGTATTCGATGTAGTTCCCGCCTCCTACAATGAATACCATTGCTTCGTTGGATGTTGCTTTGTTCCGCGTCGGCTCGGCCGTGCGAATCTGCTTAGGGTCGAAATACCTATAGTCTTCGCAGCCTTTCGATTCCATTATCTGGTCGACGATTTTCGTCACCGGGAGATTGTGCTTTTTGATGACGAGATTTTTCACGCCTTCCATTACGAAAGAAGAACCTTTGGAAACGAGTTTTGAGAACATTCCGACCGTTTTGGTTCCCCCGCCGCCGTACGGGTTTGGAGTTGAGGCCATTCGAGCGTAGGCTTTCCACCTTTTTATGTAATTGAGAGGATTGAGGTCGCAACCTGCCGATTCCAATGCCATCGAGTATCGATCGAGTTCCACTTCCAAAACATTATCCGTGCAGATGTAGTAGATGAGGAAAAGCCGCATTTTATCCTCAGGAGTGCCGAGCTCTGTGTCTGAAATGATTTCCATGATAGTTTTATCTAATGTAGCCCCAGCTAAGATTTTCTCCTCGTATTCGAAAAGCGTATCGAGCCTGCGCAGCTTGATCGCGTTCAATATCCCGGTCGCTATGGTCGTATGCATGTCGATGAGGCGTTTCTTTTCCATCAGTTGAGGCAAAGAATGCACAGCTGACGTCAGCTTCGCCGTGTTGTCGGTCATCATAGAGAAAGCGGCGTCGCTTTCGTTGTCTATGCCCATCGACGCTTTAAGTCGTTTGACTTCCTCTTCCGAAGCTCTGTACGCTTCCAATTCCTCCTGGATCGCTTCGGCAACCGTTGGGAAAGGGCTTCCCTTGTGCATGGACCAGAATTTGTCTTTCGGATCTAGGTCGCACGCTCTGGTCTTGGAGCGGACGCCTCCGCCAGGAGAGCGACCCGAACTCTCTTCGACGACGACTCTGTTCAAAGAAAGGTCCAACACATCGTGCGCCACAGCTTGGTAGGTCCACGTGTGGTGCAAAGGCGTTGCCATGTCGACGTTTCTGTCCAAAATGATCAACACCGGCCTCTGGAAACTAAAATTGCCCGCCTGAGCGGTGTCCATCAAGAATAAACTGTTCCTCGTGTCGCGCAAATTCTCCCTCAGCTTCTTATCCAGTTTTTCCGCTACCATTTCAGCAGCGTTGCCCCTGGGACTCCTTATGATCGGGACTGTGCCCAACGTGGCAAAAACGGAGAACAAACTGTCAACAGTGGATTCCATTATGGTCTCCATTTCCGTATCTTTGATATCCCCGCGGTTGATAGCGTAGTACGATATCGAATCGCTGTTCTGGTGCTTCAGTACGAACAAATCTTCCTCCAAGGAGATAAAATTCAAATATTGGTCGAACACTTTGTGCACGCACGAGACGCAATTGGATTGAAGCGCGGCCGCTGCGAGGTCTTCCAATTTTTGCCTCGAAATGGGAGATATGAAATTCAAGTAGTAGACGTCGTAGACGTTTTTTTGAAAATCCTGCGCGATCCGTCCCATATTTTCTTCCGTCGGCATGCAGAAATAAACGGCCGGCACGTCGGGGACCGGATCCCTGTCCGAGTGAAGCTGGACGTGAAGAGTGACGCCCATTTCGCGGAGCTCCTTGACGGAAATCAACGGGGAAATTATGTCTTGGCCGAAACGATCGTAAATGAGAATTTTCCATACGGGCTCTGGAGCGATCGACTTTGACTCGGCCTGGTTGAGATTGAGCATCGTCCGCAAAGCAGCGATTTGCTTGTCGCGCAATGTCGTCATTTCGAAAAATTAAATGCGTCGAGAGTGGAGCGACCTAGAATAGCTAGCTCATTATTTTCAAGCGGGCGTAAATATTTGAGAAACAAGAGACACGTTGATGACAAACTGATAACGTCTCGTTATCACGTGAGAGTCGTGGAGGACAATAATATTTCTTTTTCTCGATTTTAATTTATTTACATTTTATTACATTTTGCATTTAATTACATTAATACATTTAATTAAATGACAAGGCTAGGTTTGAAACAGTTTCTCGTCTTCGAAATTTCTTGTCCCGAACCGAGTTGATTAAATTCTAAAAGCGTCCTTTACAGTCCTTTTGTGGAGATATAGCCGAAATCGATTGTGCAATTAGCTGATTAGTTTTTCGGTTGATTTTGTTAAGAATAATTTAATAATATTTAAAAATACAAAATAATCGAATTATTTTACACCAGTTCGATTAATCGAATAATTTTTACACCAGCTCGATTAATCGATAGATAAAGAATGGTTCGATTCTTAATCAGTTCGATTCTTAATCAGTTCGATTATGCGAGTAATAATGATAACATTTCTAAAAGTCGTTTAATTTTCGAGCAATTTGATAATATTATTAATATGAAAATTGATTATACTAAAAATAATTCTTATACCATGCAACACGAGCCGATTCGATACTTGGATAAATCAATACCACCCATCAATTTAAGTGATTAATCGAACTATTTTATATAATCGATCCACCCGTGAGAATAATCGATTATTTATAGGTTCGATTAGTCACTGCACGTAGTAGCTTGTTTAACTCTTATTGAGTTATGAACTTCGGTCGAACTATTAGTTTTCGGTTCTCGCGTCAAGCGTCTCGTGCGGTGATCGGCTTTTGGAACTCTGCGTTTTCTTTCTGTGAGTAAAACTAGTTTTAATTTCATTTCAGCATTTATATTAGTATTATTGTCAAGTAGAAACATTTATAACGAGACGTCGAGTTTAAGCATTACTTTCTACTCGGCGACTCGTTTTCGATCGATTAGACAAATATCTGCTGAGCACTTTCGCCCTTTCGAGCATCATTTGGGCGCTTCACAATCGTCCCGGCTCAAAATTTTGATTGAGGAACGAGTCGTAGCAATTCTAAACCTCTTCCAATATTTTTTGTTTCGCCATCGCTTTCCCATTCGGTTTGTTATCTGCAATGTACAATAGAGATGAACACTTACCGATACAAGCTGTCCCTGTTCCATACCGTTCCAGTTCCGTGTCTGGAACGGTTCCAAATTACCGATCCAGTTCCGTATTTCGCTGCTTAACGAACCTACAGAGTAAAAATGTAACTAGTACTTCCCTACCTAGGTAGAAACGACTTGAAAGTCCTTGCTTTTCCCTCGTGGAATTCTACCAATTATAAGGCCGGTCTGTCAATTATTAGTATTTTGTGATCACTTCTAGTGATTTTCAAGTTTTAATGTTAAATTCGCCCCATTCCAGTCACCCCTGCATTTGAATCTAGTCCCCAATTTATTTTTATTTATTAGACTCCATGTTCAAAAAGCGGACGTGTATTAAAAAATTCCCGGTAAGTACACAACATGTTACCATTTTTCTGTTATAATTACTTAACTATTAAGTTTTTTAAGTGTTTTTAAATTTGTTTTTAACTGACAAAGTGTATTTTTTCATGACAATCCCAGCCTTGTGGAGCAATTTTTAAAAAAACCTTTATTTAGAGGGTATTCACCATATTATACACATTATTTATTGTTTCCTATCGGCGTATGCGATCATGCTGTGCTGTCTCAGTAGAAATATCGATAATAGCGAATAATTGACAGATGTTTCCTGAAGAGGCCAAGATTGGCGAAAGCGCTAGAAATATAGAAATATGAGATAACGTCGCCAATAATGTCTCAACCTCGACGCCACGTCTCATGTACAATAGGTCAATTCAGGCTTGGCTTCCATAGATATTCACATCCTTCGGGATTAATTCTCGAACTCGCACGCCAGTGTGTCGATTAAACGTGGCTATCTTATTAGTTTTTGGTTTATTATCATAATAAACCATTGTAATCACCCGAGAAAAAAAATTTCTAACCCCCCCCTCAAAATTTGATGTTTCACGTTTCAAGGCATGTAGAATCCGAATATCCAATAAAAAAAATTCTGTCCGTCCGCAGTTTTCCGGCCAAACTGTAAGAGCTAAAAATTTGAAATTTTCACCAAAAATCAATCTTGGTCCTACGACGGCCCAATTCTTGAACCAACTTGCTAGCTCAATTTTAAGGGTATTTTTGGGGGGTTTTGAGGGGGAGAAAATTCATATTTTCCAAGGTTTTTCAGAAAAATGTGTACGTGGTATCAAATTATATAGATTTTTGGACGCTGAATCGAATGAGACCATCGCCGGGTCGATAGCTTTATTGGTTCTCGAGTTATCGCAGCTTTTGTGCCGAATTTGGGAGATTTTTAGCAATTTGACATGAGGGTATAACTCGAGAGTTCTTGGAGCTATAAAAATCGTTCTATACTCATTGGAATGGTCGTCAAACACTCTCTCCAGCTGTACGGTAGGGCAAAAAATTTAGTTTCTATTTTGGAAATTAAGAAAAATAAAATAGATTAAAATTACAATAGTTGCTACGGAGTTTTCCCAGATAGTTAACATCTGTTTTTCTGGCGGGAACGTCAAAATTGTTCGGAATAATTACTATCACAAATGGATAGTGTTTCCAAATCGATATTGAAATTCAAGCGAAATAATAATAAATCACTATACAATCATTTGCAGCGTTTTTCCTTGTGCAATTAAATCATCTTCGCATCACGAGTTCGGTGAAAAACTTCGCTAAAAAACATTCGACGTCCAACGTAGCGCTGACTCGGACAATTTTCTAGAGATACGTTAACAATTTTACGATTGGAATATTTACTTACCGCGCCTACTACGTGTCATCTTATGAAAACAATGTTAACTATTGCGTTCTGCGGGTGACGCAAGTCGCATTTCGCCTTATCGGCCGCCGTTTTCCGCCCGTCATACGTGGCGCACTATTGAACGTCGCAAGTGCGGATCTCCGTTGCGCATTTCGTCGTGCAAAATGCCTCCAGCGCCCGGCGTTTTGTGCCTGTTCGACATCGACGGGACGATTACCGAGTCGCGCCAGGTCATCGCAGAGTCGACACTGTCGTTTTTGCGTAAGCTAAGCAAAAAAGTCCACCTCGGCTTGGTCGGCGGCTCGGACTACAACAAAGCCGTCGAGCAGCTGAACGGCGTCGAGAACTGTCGCATTTTCGAGTACATTTTTTCCGAAAACGGCCTAGTCGCCCGTCGCAAGGGGGAATTAATAGCGGAGCAAAACATAGGGAAATTCCTCGGCGAAGATTTGGTCCAAGATTTGATCAATTTCTGCCTGAACTACATGTCACAGCTTAAATTGCCGGCCAAACGGGGGACTTTCATCGAGTACAGATGCGGCCTCATCAACGTCTGCCCCGTGGGGCGATCTTGCGGCCAAGAGGAGCGCAAAGAATTCGCAAAATTCGACGAGACGCACGGTATACGTCGAAAATTCGTCCAAGCGTTGGAGGAAAAATTCGCCCAAACTCCTCTCGCGTTCAGTATCGGAGGCGAAATCAGCATCGACGTCTATCCGAAAGGTTGGGATAAAACATATTGTTTGCAGTTCCTCGACGAATATCGGGAGATAATTTTTTTCGGCGACAAAACCGACCCCGGCGGCAACGACCATGAAATTTACAACAGCCCTCGTGTCCTCGGGCATAAAGTTGACGGCCCAGAAGATACAATCGGCCAACTGGCGATGATTTTCGAACTATGAAACGACCGATTTGGAGCTGAGACCAGGTGAAAATTTATCGTGAATTGAGAAAATGCATTATTTTAGAACGAGCGTGCTCGACGAAGAATGGGGAAGACGCCTATTTTTTATTTTCGTTCCTTTTGGCCCGGATATTGCTATTTGGTGTCAGCCGAAGACGGAATGACCAATTTTTCATGAAAATTGTGAGTTTCCGCGGAGAAAATCGCTAAGGAAAACCGATGGTTTTGAACGAAAAATGAATAGTTATTACGTCATAACTAGTCAGTCGAACGTGAATATCGACACTAGCGCTTGTATCTTCGGAGGATAAACTAACATTGGGAGCAATAATTTGAGGTTGCTGTGAGATTACCAAACCCCCCTCAGCAATTTATTTGCTTTACGAGGCATTTCGGGCGGTACTAACTCGACGATTAAAAAAACCTAACAAGTAGCAGTGAAGTTAGCGTCATTTACTCGATTTAGCATGACTCCAGTAGGGATGGGAATCGATAATGGATATTTCGAAAATATCGATAATCGGTCACGAAGAACCGATTTTTTAAAATCGATATTGGTTTGTCGATATTTATCGATGATCGATTGTACCTTACCGATATATCGGATATCGGAAAAATTTGTGAAACATCGGCTTCTTTTAAATAAAATTAATTATTTATCGACGTTGAATCTCATCAATACCGAATAACATATCTCATACAATCGACCGTTGACCAATCGACTGATGACACTGACCAAGTAAAGTAACCTTCACCAGGGTTATGTTATGTTATCTCCACCCCATGCTGTAGCTGTATTGTATTGATGTGTCATAATAATACTGTGTTGTTGTTTTATCAAATTCTGCTCTGTGGTACTACAAAATAAATTTTTAGGGAGATAAGTACCGGTACATAATAATCACGATACATAGCTGCGCGAAATGGTAGTTTTTAAAATGTTGAAAAAAATCGATAGTTAACCGATATATCGATAAATATCGATGTTAAGGGACCAATATATCGTTGATATCGATATTGGGTGTAAGATATCGACACCGATGCCAATATCGATATTGAGGCTCCGATATCCCATCCCTAGACTCCAGTCTTAAAGACCGTCTTGTTGTTGTTGTCTGTTTCTCAGCCGACTGCAGAGCGCTCTAGGGAGTTACTTCAATCGGTTGGAGTTACATCTCCGGGTTTATTCAAACCGCTGATTTTCCTTAGCGATTTTCTCCGCGAAAACTCGCAATTTTCATGAAAAATTGGTCATTCCGTCTTCAGCTGACACCGAATAACAGAATTCAGGCCATTAGGTACGAAAATAAAAAATAGGCGTCTTCCCCATTGAGGCGTTGCCATGGAAAAGGTGTTAAGTCACAAAAAGTCGATTTTTTTTTCGTGGAAAAGATAGCCAGATGTAAGGCCAATGGCATGGAAAAGGAGATATGTAAATAGCTTTAATAGTTTAGTTGGGAGAGCTCTCCAAAGATGGCACTCGAGCTAACTCCTAGCACATTGGCGTAGGAAAAGAGCTAAGTCACGGCCACGCGGTAGGAACTATTGTAATTTTAATCTATTTTATTTTTCTCAATTTCCAAATTAAAAACTAAATTTGTTTGCCCTACCGTACAGCTGGAGAGAGTGTTTGACGACCATTCCAATGAGTGTAGAAAGATTTTTATAGCTCCAAAAACTCTCGAGTTATACCCTCATGTCAAATTTCTGAAAATCTCCCAAATTCGGCGCAAAAGCTGCGACAACTCGAGAACCAATAAAGCTATCGACCCCGGTCTCATTCGATTCAGCGTCCAAAAATCTAAATAATTTGATACAAAGTACACATTTTTTCTGAAAAAACCATGGAAAAAATTAATATCGCAGTTTTTATGAAGAAATTTGCTCCTAAAGCCGACATTACCATTCATTATATCCTGCTTTCTGCTGTGAGACAGACTTTTTTCGTTTCTGGTCACTTACTTGTCATTTACGTTTAGTTTGTTCAATAAATTGAAATAAAAAGTGAAAAAAAAAATTTTTTTGGCTCTCCTGAAAAATTTGGATTTTTTGGCTTAACACCTTTTCCAAGGCAACGCCTCAATTGAGACCTCGTATCTCCATTTTGCCTAGTTTAGAGGAGAGCAAAAAAACTGCATTATTTATAAATAATGTTTCCTAATCGCGGGATACGAGGTATCAAAAATTGACATTTTGAGCCGAAATAATTCGAAAATCGGCCACATAAGCGCTGAAATCGGTAAAAACCCGAGGAACTTGCCTGAACGAAACATTAATCTCATTTTCATCAAAAATGGAGATATTCGAGGTCTCAATTCTTCACCGGTAGGGCTAAGCGATACTTATCGATATGAGTATGGTATCGATACTTTTCTTTCGATACCAAGTATTTTTGGAATTGATGCTCACCAGTAGCGGTATCGAATAAAATCTCTGGTATCGGTGAAATATGTATCGAAAAAAAAATTAGCTGCGCTTTTGACCATGAACAAACCGACCATATTTCATAGATGGTCTAGCGAATTGCTAGTAGCAATAAAATATTTGACCATGTTTGTTGATGGTCGACATGAAGACCTGCGCTGAGCTGAAGTTTTGGTCAACACAACAACAACAGTTGTCACTTATCAGTTACCCTAAAACTTAAATAAATTGCCACCGATCCTTTAGGACCGATACCGAGCTGGTATCGATACTTGCTCAATGAGTACGGTATCGATACTGGTATCGATACTATGCCTGGTATCGCTTATCCCTATTCACCGGTGCTGAGATCTAGGGATGTTACAGTGTTGCCAGGTCTCAACAACTAGAAAAGGGGGAAATTGGGTGTTTTTTAAAATTAGGGTGTTTTTTAAGATTAAGGGGAAGATTTAGGGAAAGGGGGAAGGCGTTATTTTGTCTTCGTTTTGAGGGAGTTTTCCCCCAAAAAGGGGAGACTTGGCAACCCTGGCTGAGATCTAGGGATGGCAGTGTTTAGGGTTGGGACATCGACATCGATGCTAGAAAAACATCCATGTATCGGACTAAAAACATCAATGTTTTACATCGATGTCTATGCTTCAATGTTTTTATTTTATTTTATTTTTTTTTTTTTACACTGACGAAGTAATTCAGTTTTTTTTTCCAATTAAGGCTCCGTTTTTTCATGCGTATAAAATATTCGAGGGTTTGTCAAAACAATCCGTAAGACAGTTAGTGGGAATTTCTATTTATTTTCTCAGTGGGCAACACTGGGTGTAATGCTTAGGCAACACTGGTTTCAGTTTCCTTTTTTGAGTTGATACCTAAACTTAAACGGCAAACCCTGTAGTTCACTAACAAATGGAAAGATCGGTATTATTATTTTGTAGATTTTTTGTTGGTGTGAATAAAACATCGTTTTTTTTTTTTTTGTCGATATATCGGTACCATCGATGTTGAAGCTTCGATGTCCCAACCCTAGCAGTGTTGCCAGGTCTCAAGTGGAGATTTGAGGGAAACCTGGACTATAAAAGGAGGAAATAGGGTGTTTTTTAAACAAAAAAAGGGGAAAATTATACAGAGCCCTGTATTCAAATTTTTTTTTAAATCCTCTTATTCATTTCACTTCAACATCTCACCATGATATGGTGTAAACGTGGACTTCGAATATTTAATAAAACATTTTGGTTCCTTGAAAAAAACTACTTTACCAACCCGCAAACGCGAACGAAATCAGAATCATAATAAAAACGGAAAAATCAAACTTGAAAAAAAAAAATTATATTCTCGCATTTCTTGTTATTCTCACATGTTAAAAAACCTCTGCGCCATTGTTGTGTAAGCAAATCAGGTTACATTTGTTCGACTATCAAGAGAAGAAAATTATTGCTCAACTTCGCTCTACATCTTACAAGAAATACAGCGAAAAAAAAAGAGATTGAGGGGAATGAATTATTTTGTCTTGGTTTCAGGGGAGTTTTTCTCCAAAAAGGGGAAACTTGGCAACACTGAGGGATGGGATATTGGTGATATCGAAAATATAGAATATCGATACTTTGGTTTCGATATTTTAATATCGATATTCATAAATTATCGGGGAAATTCTGCTGAACCATATATGTTGTTCTACTGAACTTTCCCAGCAGTGTTGCTAATACCCTTTCAAAACTGGAACCCAAACGTTTTACTAAAAATTTGAAGTTGAATTTTGTGAAAATTTGACTCATCAACCAATATTTCGGTTTACCTTCGATCTATATATGTAGTGGTGCAACTGTGGATTTGCCAGAAGGGGCGCGTCATGGTGCCATGTTTTTATATTAAATCTTTTCAAAAATATGCGGATCAAAAAAAATTTATATGAAAAAACTAGCAATGGGACAAAGAGGAGGGCCATTTTTTGTTTGTTTAAAAAACACCCATTTTTTTCCTTTTTGTGATTGAGGGTTCTCCCTCCCGCTTGAGGTCTGGCAACACTGTCTATCCTTTTTCCTAGTCGTCCTGAGCTTCTAGAACGCTCAATTTAGAACCTGCCACCTTAATTGTTCACTTGACTATTTTCCTCTCAGTTGAAATTCCAAGACCAAATCGGTACTTCATTGGTTGAGATCAGTAAACACTGGACTATTTTTCTAGAGCCAAAACTAAAACAGGCTGCTCGTTAAATAATGAAAAACGATACTACATTGGAAGTATTGTGTGTGATCAGAGGCTTCTCATCGCTGTACATTTCATGACCGTTCGAATATCTATGTTCACAGTTTCTCCTGTTGGATCCTTTCAGTCTTCTCGACTATATTGGACATAATCAATGGACTGTTACGACTTATTTTATCCGTGTACTCGAGCTATTTAATTGGTCAATGTAAATTATGATCGATGCTGTTATTATTCGCTTATGTTAAAATTTGAAAAAATAATATTAAAACGGTTTGTTGCTTAATTCCATTTTCCTGGGACTGAATTTGTTATCGTCCTCGATTCAAGTGTAAACAAAATGGCGATTGTTGTAAAAAAAAGTGTAATTGTAAACAAAAAGGTCGTGACAATTGGCGAGAAATTGGGGTTGAGATCTTCAATAAGTTCTATTGTTTCCTTCTACTAGTAAGTGTAATAAAAGCATCTAGTCTCAACTATTGTGTATTGCGTAACGAACCAGCTCACGCAGAGTAAGGTATGCAATCACGATTCCACGTGTCGACTTCGAAAAATGGCCGAGTCAGTGTTTATTTATTTTTTTACTTCGAAGTTTATTTTTTTTTTTAGCTATTAGTTTACTTATTGTTACTTGGACGTTCTTTATGGCGAGTTGATTATTGATTTTTGTCGTTTTCACAGACCTACGAGATTTTTTCGTGATTTTTTCAGTGTGTATTTTCTTCTCAGATTTTTCCCGGCAATATTAAACCAACGTTCGAACTCGAAAGATTATGAAATATTTTTTATCGCGAATTATCGATGCCTGGTTTTGTTAGTTTTGAAGCTTCCTGGCCAAATTATCGCACTCAAATCGATCGAATGGAGACTATTTTATGACTTGATTTTAACTAAGCGAGGAATGGCATTTTTATTAATTATAATCGAAAAATTCTCGAGCGGGAATTCTTTGTGTATTCACGAACCGCGAATCGAATTAAGTTAATCGTGAGCGTCGCTCTTAGAGCACTAGCAGACAACTTAAAACTTTTCTAACAATTTATCAAAAACAACGGTAAAGTATTTTTTTTTTTGTTAAATTTTCTATAATAGCTGTATAGAATAAATTTTTTTGTAAACTTTGTATAAAGCAACATTCCCCCCCCCCCCCATTTTCTATATAAGCTGTATAAAACTTACCAACTTTACATAAATAGATCTCTTAGAAAATAACCTTCATATTAATCCCCTAATGACAATTTTTTTTTCTCTACAATTTCGATTTTTTCCGATATTTTCTGCATTTTCGTACATAATTTTTTTCTTTCTACTGTTCCATTTTCAGTAAAAACTGTATAAAACCTACCAACTTTACATAAATAAATTCCTTAAAGAAATGAAATTTATAAAATTTTCTAACAATATACTTAATTCGTTGCCTTTTTATTTTTTATTTTATTAGTTTTTTTTTACGTCCAAGGTCATTTTATATTACTTAGACGTTGTTTATGGCCTGCTAATGATAGATTTTTATCGTTTTTCACACACCTATGAGCTTTTTTAACCTAATCTATTTTTTATTTTATAATTTATTGTAATTTTTTTTATCATTTTTATTAAATTTTTTAATATATTTTTGTAATTTATTTTATGTTAGTTCTCTATCTTTTTTTATAGGTTCTTATATTTTATAAGGTTTCTTAACCGACTTGAAAACGGACTTTATAATGCTTTTTCGGTGCTTTAATTGGGTAAGCTTGCCCATTTCATCCTTTTCTTGCATCATAATATCTCTCCTTTAAATTCGGGTGTCGCTGAATTTTTTTTTTTTTTTTTTTTATCTACGAGCGGGAAATTGTCAATTCGAAGGTGGCGATCGTTTTATTATTTTCGCGTTTGGAATTCGTTTCGATTGTCGGGAAGGCAGGTGTGTAAAACGGTTAAGGTCTGCTTCGAAAGAGCTTCCTAAGGAACTGGTTATATAACGCTCTTATATAACTTTTCTTGGCAGAGTCGACTCCTGACCGTCGATGCTCGGTCCTTCGGACGACGATCCGATAATTCCTCTGGGAAACGTGCAAATTTAAGACATCGAGGAACCCGAAAAAATATATATATTTTTTTTTTTTGTAAGTAGGTAAGAAACCGCTATTTTGCATAGTAGTTGCCGTTATTGGAGGCTCGAGGGTTCCATTGGTTAAAAACGGCCGACATCAATTTATAATAGGATAATTTTTGTCGCTTAGTTTGAAAAAAATGAGTCTTTGTGAATATTTGATAGTTTCTGAGTTGGATTTAACCGATTTCCCGTATTTAAGAGGGAAGAACGCCCGAAAAAGTGGAAGTACTGTGTGTGGTCAGAAATAGAAGAAGCGTTTTATACGTTCCATTCCAACACTACTGTTGATTTCCGTAGACATAAAAAATTAGGAAACGCATTAAATTATATTTGAAAAGGCCAGAATGATCGCTTCTGAAAATTCAATCGAATTTTATCGGTTACTCACGAGGCCAGGGGTGACGTTTTGTAATGTCAGAAACTCGAACATTTGAAATTATTTGCGTACTGGGCTATACAATTTTTCAAAATACACCTCTGCTCCCAAAATTACTCGCGATACTAAATTTAGCAGTGCATCGTGGTTTTGAGTGTTGGTTTAAGTTTTTATTTATCTATTTATTTTTTTTTTATTTTTTTTTATTTTTTAAATACTTTGAGCCATACTAACTTGAGAACCGTTAAAACTATCGTTTTCTTTCTGATCCTATTCGATTCAGCGTGAAAAATGCAATGATTTCAACACCTTCTACTATTATTTTTTTAAATTTTATTTATTATTATATTTTTATTTAAAATTAATTTTTTATTTTTGAACGCTTAACTAACACCGTATGCGTTGCTCCGTTTGTCTTGCCAAGGAGCTCGTTGTTCCCATTCCAAGAACAAATTTTCGTCAGGAAAAAAATCCGCTCAAATAATTAACGTATAGAGATAGAAAAATGCTGATTTTTGTATTCAGACGAGCTAATAAAAGGGAAATAATTGAATGTAAATTTAGAAGCAGACCGCACCCGGTTGTAACTCGATGTTAACATAGTTGTAGGACAGGTTCAAGATACGGAAGGAACATCAGCGAGGCTTCCTACATATTTCCAGCCTAATCGATCGAAGCTAAATAGCTTCCATCAGTTATTCCTAGGATGACTGGGATTTTTTACGCTCGGATATTCCTCTATATTAAACCGGTTCCTCAGACATTGTATCACTTCCACGTTGAATTGTTGAAGTGCTGTGATCATTTGAAAATCAGATCCATCTGGAAAGCGTTCGAAATAATTTTTTACTAAGCAAAAATCAATTGAACGCTCCAAGCATTGAATCGGATGAAGGTTGATTATTCTATTTTCAATCACGCACCGTTCTTCGGCGTTATTTGGATTTTCCATCCTCTCTTCAGTTTTTGAAAATTCATTTTGGTTTTTTTCACTCTTGTAAACTTATATTTCGAAGTGATGCTATTCTATTCGAGCGCTTTCACCCTAAAGACCTCAGGGTAAATATCGTATTCATTGGGTGTTTTTCTTTTTCATTTTACTAGCTGAGTGGACGAAGAATAATCACGAATTCCGCTAATTCTATACGAGTAATCAATTTCATCTTACAACTTTGTAAGCCTGATGATGGCCTAACCGCCGAAGTCTTTATAACAATATAACTCATTTAAAATTAATAAAATTCGTGATTATCTCCCTCTTCCCATTTTTGGGGTTATTATTCACGTTCTAAAAATAATTTTAGAGCAGCACGTCCATAGTTTGATACCCTTGTGTAGCCACTCGTTAATGTTAGCCCTTGCCCTGTATAAAATACCTTGTACAGTAGCGGTCACGAAATAAGGCGGGCCTCGAAAATTGCGGCGTTGCCATCTCTCGCCGAACTTAGCGTCCTAGCGTAAATCAAGGTTAGCATCACGCGTCACGCTATGCGTTTCTGCGCTTTTATTGACCGCGCACGAAGTGGCTATATCACCAAGCCAACAGATCCAAAACGCGCCATACTAATTATTGTACTGTTATTGCCACCAATTGGCTATTTGAGGGCTGAATCAGTTGCGACTAAGTGCGGCAACGCATAGAGCCCAACCGCCTAATTTCGGGTCCGCTGTACCGCATTACATTTTATGAAGATTTTATTTTTATTTGGACATGGAACGAGCAATTCATTCAAGGTGATGTCAAATAACGTGTTTTGCGCAGAAATGTCGAATATCTTATGTTTTCATGATGTGATGATTTTTTTGCTGTTTTCGGAACGTCTGTGGTAGTTATTTTTAAAACCTATTAATAAATTTACACTCGCATTTAATAGAGTTTTGTTTTGTGGGTATTTCTGTTTATTATTCAATAATAATCTATGTAATCGCCCAAGGGAAAATAAAATAAAAATAAAAATGTGACGTTTTACGTTTCAAGGCATGTACAATCCGAAAATTCTATTTTTTTTTTAAATCTGTCCGTCGTACGCTGTCAACAATTTTCTGGCGAAACTATAATACCTAAATTCTTGAAATTTTCACAAAAAAATCATTCTTGGTCTGAAATTGCTCAACTCTTTGAGCCAATCACCGTCTTAATTTTATAATTTTTTTTTTAGGGTATTCAGGGGGAGAAAAGTAAATATTCCGACGTATTTTAGACTAAAGTGTATCTGTTATCAAATATAAATTTGTACAGATTTTTGGTCGCTGAAGCGAGGTCGATTGTTTTAATCGTTCGAGTTATCGGCGCTTTTCTGTAAAATTTTCGGCGTTACCAAAAACTCGACGAGAGATACTCGATAATATTCGGTGTTATGAAAATCGTTCTATACTCGTTAGAGTGGTCATCAAAAACTCTTCAGCTGTACAGCTAGGAAAATAATTTAACTTTTAGTTCGAAAAATACAAAATAATTAAAATTACGATAGTTTCTAAGGAGCTTTTTTTCTTTTTTTTTCCTTTGTTAGGTGGAAACGTTCAGAATGTTCTGAATAGTTTTTATAGCGAATGACCGTGTTCTTGAGTCATAATTGAAGCAAAGGGATAATAATCCATAGTACAATCATTTGCAGCGTTTTTCACGTGAAGAGTTTTGGTTAATTGAAAAATCATTCGTCTCCAATTATGAATGCGATCCGCTGTCCATTTGACAATTACCAATGCACGCTTAGAATTTTAAAAAATAACCGAAACTCCGTATTAAAAAAATTTTTATTTATTATTGAATAATAAACCAAAACGCTTCAAATTATTATACAGTGGTTTATTATTCGTCATGCATTTATGTCACTATCCGAACGTTTCCCCTTGGGAACATATTGGTAACTAACCAATTAACTAATTAAACAATAACTAAATTAAATTTAAATTATTGGCCTGTCGTAACGTTTGAGAGCATTCTAACGAATATAAACGTTTTTTATAGCTCTAGAAAATCTCGAATTATGCCATCTGTTGCTCAAAATTTCTAACTTGTCACAAAAAAGCGTTGGATGCTGTGTGGGAGACTCCGTTATCGTTTTATTCGATTCGGCGTCCAAAACTCAATAGCTAAAACACACCTTTGTCGGAAGAACCTTCGAAAATACGATTTTTCTCATCTTAAAACACTCCCAAAATCCCCTTAACAACAGACAATACTATTTGTCTAATGAATTAGACCGTCAAAGATTTTTTTATTTATTTTTTTATTTTTTTTTTTATTTTTTATTTTTTTTTTTTTTTTTTGGTGAAAATTTCTATTATTTAGCTTTTTATAGTTTCGCCGGAAAATATTTGAAGATCAGGATTATTCGCTATTCGGATTCTACGTATTTTGAATAGTAAAACATCAAATTTTGACGGGGTGGAAAATATTTTTCGTATGCGATTACAATGTTTACCCAAAAAAAAAAATTAATAAATTATTTTCAACACCAAATACGGCTATTAATATAAATTTCTCGTCGGTCACTCTCTATGGTATTCGAAGCGGACTTATGACGTTGATTCCACGTTACGTAATAGCGTCTCAGCTTACCGGGTCGACCCGGTTTTTGACCTCAGGAGTGCACCGTTTCCACGGAATTTTTCCGTTTTTCCCCGACCGTTTCTAAAACAGAGCGGAAAACGCATCGGGGGGGAATTCATTTCGGATTTTTCGACCGCCCTAGCGCAACAGCTGCGGGAAGGGGGTTCGTACAAATCGTCCTCTCTGTGAGATATAAAGACCTTCAAATGAACGGCTCACCTCCTACCATTCAACATCAGGGTTTAGAACTGTTAACATGAAGCCTGAAGGTGCCACGAAAACCGCCAACGGCGTCGAAGCCAAGCCAACGATCGGAAACGAGCTGGTCAAATCCGACAATGGTGAGTCGGTTTTAATTATGAACGGTTTTAATAATATTGATACGATGTGTCGAGGTTTTCTCGAAAATTACGTCCTTTTCTCCAATCCTTTTAATCGCGAGCGTTTGAATTTTATTTATTATTGAAAAATTAACCGTCGTAATCGAGAAATTCTTACTCTTCCAATATCTAAATATCTAGTAAATAGCGCTGCTGTATAAATATTGCCGAGAAAATTAATTATCCGCCCCCGCCGGTCGATTTTTCACCCGTCTGATTCGATTTTCGCATTATTTTCTTCGGATTACTCTAGCCTACTTGATTTTCGATCACACACAATACTTCCGTATAAGCGTTGGGTTTTTTTATTTTCATTTTGTCGTCTACAGCTGCTAAAATCAGTGCTGAAAGTATTAAAACGTAATTTTTATATTGTTTTCCTCATTTTTTCCGCGCTGTTCGCATTTTTCGGCTTTGTCGGCGACGAAATTGGAGAACATCGGCCTCGAAAGCGTCTGATGTTCGTGAAAATCGAACCAGAGGTTTTATTCGTACAATAGCAGCGGACACGAAATTTGGCGGGTTCGTAAAATGCGATGTTGCCAGCTCTTGAGTACAGAGAACGAAGGGAAACGAGCGATTAACCTAAGTAATTTGAGGGCTGAAGTCTGTTATTCATTAAACTAGGTGCCGCAACTCAGGAAATCGCTCAACCGCCTAATTTGGTGTCCTCTACGCGGAAGCGCCGTAAAAATTTTTTAAAGCGCTTTTTAAAGTATGCAACACTCGGATCTCATTATCAACGGAGCAAAGCCGAGCTCTCGTTTCGATTATTGACTTCGTTCTTTAGCTCTGATCGAGTTTTTTAAAACACGTCACCATGGGACAACTTGTAAATTTCATAAAGAGAAGAGAGACGCTGTAAATTTTTTATAGCGTCTCTATAAAAAGCGTTTTTATTATTTTTTTAATTATAAATTTTTTTCTCTGGACTTTTTCGTTTCTCGCGTTCAAGATTTCCGTGCTCTGACTTTATTTAGCAATAAATTGTTATCCTAGCGGATTCCATCGGATGGATTTTTTTCATCGACGTATCTTTCTTCGCAGTCTCTATTCGAGATTTTATTATTGTCTCGAGAAAATATTCCTTCGTCTCTCACTTCACCTTTCGCTTTCTGCTCGCCTATTCCAGACAAGGTAACGTCTGAAGCCTTGGCGAGCGCAACTTGCTCTTGTCAATCGGAAAGTCATTTAACGAACCGCGGGGGATGATGACCCGCGACGGGCAATGTTTTTCGAAATAGTGTCAGGGCCTCGAATGAGTTCTCCGACCTTGCTCGCCCGTTTCCTCAATCTTGACCGGGCGTAACGCGACAATTCCAGTTCTGTCGTAGTTCGAAACTTGTCGCTCTAATGATGATTTTGGATTTCTAATTTTGGTTTATTATTCAATAATAAACCATTGTAATCGCCCAAGAAAAAAATTTTTATAACCCTCCCCTCAAAATTTGATGTTTTACGTTTCAAGGCATGTCGAATCCGAATATCCGATAAAAAAATCTTTGGAATGTCTTTTCGGTTCATTATTCAACAATAAACCATTGTTGAATCGCCCAAGAAAAAAAATTTCCAACAACCATCAAAATTTGATATTTGATGAAAAAAATTCGGTCACACTATATACACTTTTCCGGCCAAACCATAGTAGCTAAATTCTTGAAATTTTCACCAAAAATCAATCTCGGTCCTACGACGGCCCAATTCTTGAACCAACTTGCTAGCTCAATTTTAAGGGTATTTTTGGGGAGTTTTGAGGGGGAGAAAATTCATATTTTCCAAGGTTTTTCAGAAAAATGTGTACGTGGTATCAAATTATATAGATTTTTGGACGCTGAATCGAACGAAACCATCGCCGGGTCGATAGCTTCATTGGTTCTCGAGTTATCGCAGCTTTTGTGTCGAATTTGGGAGATTTTCAGAAATTAGACATGAGGGTATAACTCGAGAGTTCTTGGAGCTATAAAAATCGTTCTATACTCATTGGAATGGTCGTCCAAGACTCTCTCCAGCTATACCGTTAGGCAAAAAATTTAGTTTTCAATTAGAAAATTAAGAAAAATAAAATTGAATAAAATTACAATAGTTGCTACAGAGTTTTCCCCTTTAGTTACCATCTGTTTTTCGGTGGGATTGTTCCGAAATGTTCGAAATAATTACTATCACAAATGGATAGTCTTTCTAAATCAATATTGAATCGAAGGAATAATAAACCACTGTACAATCATTTGCAGCGTTTTTTCCTTTCCTACCCTTCGATTTCCTCTCCTCAATTCCAGTTGGAAGCATGTTCGTAAAAACGGTCGATCTCTTTATTTTCGCTTCGCCCTCAGAGGCAATAAATTTCGGTGGAAATCTCGGCCGAAATTTTTCCCACCCAATCCGCTTTTTGTCGGATCGCAAAAACGACCGAGAGGACGGCCAAGATTTCAAGGATGCGTCGTCGAAAATTCTCCCCGGTTACGTAACGGAAACGGTTACGTAACGCGTCTAAGAACGCCAAGATTGGATTTCCACGCGCGTGTAACGCAAGACCGACCGCAAAACGCAATGAAACGTTATTCGAACTTCTCGCCCTTTTGCCTTTCCTTCGAGAGCCTCACGTCCTTCGCAGCGGTGTCGCCTAACGCATTCTTGGGGCGTGCGGCGAGACGCAATTTCAGATGCGTAAGGCTTAGTTACGGATCGGCTGGATCACACACCGTACTTCCGCCGTGTGGGGTTTATTGAATATTTCGATTTTTACAGGCCGTGAAAAAATTGTTTTTGACGCTGGGGCTTCATTGAAATTATTCCATTTTACAAAACTTGGCTCGTATTGTTATGTTAGGATCACATACTGCACTTCCGCTTTATTGACGTAATTGGTGCGTTTTTCTATTTTCGGGCTCTAATAGATAGTTTTTCATAACAGTTTCATAACTTCTATGTGTGATCTAAGCTCACCGCTGATTTCTTATTTTTTTATCTAACTATAATTCATTATCTATTTATTTTCATTTTTTGGTTTATAATTCAATAATAAACCGCTGTAATCGCCCAAGAAAAAATTCTAACCCGCCCTCAAAATTTGACGTTTTACGTTTCATAAAGCATGTAGAATCCGAATTTATGCAATAAAAAAAATTCTCATTAACACTTTTCTGACTAATTCAAAATAGCTAAATTGTTGAAATTTTCATTAAAAATCAATCTTGGTCTGACAATGGCTCAATCCTTTAGCCAAATCGCTACCTCAATGTTGAGAGTATTTTTGGGGGGTTTTGAGGGGGAGAAAATGAGTATTTTCCTAGGTTTTTTTTTAGAAAAAGGTGTATTTGGTATCATTTTTTATAGATTTTTGGAAGCTGAATAGAAGACCGTCGCGAGGTCGACAGCGTTATTGGTTCTCGAGTTATCGCAGCTTTCGTGTTAAAGTTGGGAGATTTTCCAGAAATTTGGCATGAGATAACTCGAGAGTTTTTTGAGATTAACTCGTGAGTTTTTTGAGCTATAAAAATCTTTCTATGCTCGTTGGAATGCTTGTCAAACACTCTCTTCTAGAGTGCACCGTTAGGCTAACAATTTAGCTTTTAATTTGGAAAATAAGAAAAATAAAAATGATTAAAATCACAATAGTTGCTGCGGAGTTTTTCTCTATAGCTACCTTTCTTTTTTTTTAAGCAAAGAAGTAATAAACCACTGTACAATCATTTGCAGCGGTTTTATTATTTATTTAATTATAATTTATTAATTTTTATCATTTTTTAAAACTGAAATAATATGGCGACTAGAGCCAATATTTTACTAAAGACAGCGCGAAGCACGGAAAGACCGTATCCGATTTTCGCGAGGAGACTTTCGACCAATCAAATCGCATTTCTTCCCCCCCCCCCCGTATATTTCCAGCCTTGTTTACATACTCTACTCCCCCCTTCCCCCTCAGTCGCGCAACATATACGTTCCCACGGGGCAAAAATACGAAATCGTGCCACTCTTTCGTACTCACTGTCTTGGCTCACGACTGGAGTAGTGAACCAGCTGAGTGTCGTGGGCAGTTCACACACAGTCACATTCACGATTCAGTTTTCCTTGCAAAGCCGACCGCGATGAACGAGCTGAAAGAGATGAAAGTCGAAATGAACGAGATGAAAGTCGTTGGCAACTGTCGTGTTCACGCTTCAAAATCAAACACGTTTGATATGGAGCGTGAGCGGTCGTGGACTCTCCACGCTTCCGGAGGCTACTGAGGCAAACTCACTACACATCGTTCATACGGGTCGTCTTCCACGAATGCGTGAGGCACGCCAGCGTGCCACGCCCCGTGGGAACGCGGCTTTCCATCTAAAGACACCGCCCCTCTGAGAAAATGCGCGGCCGACCGGTTCGCGCTGGCGCGTGGTCTCGTCGAATTCGGCAGTAAAACGCTGCAAATGACTGTACAGTGGTTTATTATTATTTCGCTTCAATATTGATTTAAAAAGACTATCCATTTGTGATTTTGAATATTCCGAACATTTGTGAACGTTCCCACCGGAAAACAGATGGTAACTATAAGAGAAAACTCCGTAGCAACTATTGTAATTTTAATCATTTTTATTTTTCTTAATTTCCTAATTAAAAGCTAAACTTATTGCCTAACGATACAGCTGGAGAGAGTGTTTGACGACCATTCCAATGAGTATAGAACGATTTTTATAGCTCCAAGAACTCTCGAGTTATACCCTAATGCCAAATTTCTGAAAATCTCCCGAATTCGGCACAAAAGCTGCGATAACTCGAGAACCAATAAAGCTATCGACCTGGCAATGGTCTCATTCGATTCAGCGTCCAAAAATCTATATAAATTGATACCACGTACACATTTTTCTGAAACACCCTGGAAAATATGAATTTTCTCCCCCTCAAAACCCCCCAAAAAAACCCTTAAAATTGAGCTAGCAAGTTGGTTCAAGAACTGTGCCGTCGTAGGACCGAGATTGATTTTTGGTGAAAATTTCAAGAATTTAGCTATTATAGTTTGGCCGGAAAACTGCTAACGGCGTACGGCGTACGGCGTACGGCGTACGGCGTACGGCGGACGGACAGAATTTTTTTTATTGGATATTCGGATTCTACATGCCTTGAAACGTAAAACATCAAATTTTGAGGGGGTTAGAAATTTTTTTTTCTTGGGCGATTACAATGGTTTATTATTGAATAATAAACCAAAAGGACAGGTTCTCCAAGCCGGTTCTGCTCGGACCTCGTTACTCGGCCGTCCTCTCACGTGTCCTGGTTCCGATGGTAGCGATCTTCGAGGGTCAGGGTTCCCATCGAGTTACGTAACGCGATCGTCTTTGTCTTCGCGAGGACTTCGAATATTCCAATTGTCAATATTCATTTCGCTTATTTTTATTTACGGGCAAGCCGAATAAAAATTTATTATAGTAGTGGGAAGTACGAAGGGCGAAGGGGGTATGAATGAATGAATTTTATTTTTCCGTACAAATTAGGGCCGAGGGCACTTAGATCTGCACGGGAGAAAAATTATATCAATATATATATTCTTTAAGGTCAGCCCACTATATATAAAACATATCATCAATCATCAATCAACATATCAAAAATTCATTATTATTAATTTTTTACCGTAATAAAATTTAACTTCGTTAGACGGGTACAGTGAAGTTTTGAAAGTATAATAATTTATGCCAAAGCCAAACTGAAGAAATAATACTAAACTTAATAAAACAGCAACATAAAAAAAAATTTACTTCTATATCTTACACATCCCCAGGAACTGATTTTTGGGCTTAAATGGATAGAATTAGAAAAAAACTACTGAGCGCAAAAGAAATATTGCCGCTCAAACGCCAAAATGCTGAGAAGTTCAACTATAAATTCAAAGTAGGAATTAATCTACACTCAAAAAAGATGTAAGAAAAAAAAATCCATCTACAGAAAAAGAATCGAAGCGCCAAAAAGAAACAACTGGCATAAAACTAATTCATTAAAATAAAATCGAATATTTTAATAATTAAATTTTCATGAAATCATCAAGCCAAGAAGTCATAAAGAAAGAAGTAATTACGAGAAAGAAAAGAAAGCCAATCATGACACCAAAAATACTCTTAAAATCAGCCTCAGGTCAGAACGCTGACTTGTGACCTGAGAGTCTCTTCCGTCAACTGTCCTGAAACATTCTCATGCAAAAAATCCTCAACAAAGCGATTCCAAAATAGACAAACCGTATATTTTTGCCGTTACTTCAGTCCACGTAAAGCCCGATGACCACAACGCTGACAATAAATTCTTCGCCTCGATGGCTAAATTTAACGAGCCCGTCCGTCTCTAAGCACCAAAGCCACCTGAAACGACAGTAAAAAATGTCTTCCTCGAATTCTATTTTTGTCGCTGTGATGATGAAATGGTCGTCTGTGTTTGGAATGTGTGGAAAATATCGAGCTTAATAGCTTCTACAAGAAGCTTATCAGCATTGATTTCCAGGTTGACGGCTAGTAGAACTATTTTGCCACCATGGAATGGATTGGAGATTCCCCAAAATGGAATCTGCACACTCCTTCATCTGCTCCTGCATTGGAACTAACAATGCCTGGCTTGGCCAGACTCTCCACTCTAGAATATTGACCCAGCTCCAGTCTAAAAAAGAGGAGGGTGCTTGTTTTCCTCAGACCAGTCCAGAAATTCTGCATCCAACGTAGAAACAGCGTTGGGGTTTTGGAAATGAATGGACCAGTGGAAAAGCCAGTGAAGCTGCTTGAATCCAGGAACCAGCCAAACCAGTTGACTCAAAGACTCCTGACGGGGCCGACCTCTCGTCCTTTTCAATTGCCGGAGCAGTTAATAATGGGGCCATTGGACTATTGGAACCAGAATATTAACCTAGCTCCAGCGTAGAAGAGAGGACGATGCTTCATTTGCTTGTTTTCTTCAGGCCAGGCCAGAAATTCCTTGTCCAACGTAGGAGCAGCCTTAAACACTCTCCTTGCTAATGAATTAACCAGTAGAAAAGCCAGTGAAGCTGCTTAAATCCTGGAACCAGCTCGAAGCAGTTGAATTTTCAAAAACTCCTTACGAGGCACATGTGACGCCCTTTCAGAGCAGTTAATACAGGAGGCGTGTTTGGACAATAAACTGAATGAATACTAGATGCAAAATATTCTACTAGCACTTCTGGAAACTGCTGCACTTCTACATACACAAGTCCAAGAAATTGGTGAGAAATCGGAGAGAGCCGTTTGAAAAGCTCAGTGGCCAAATTTGGCAGGGTGGCTTTCCAGTTGCTCATCCAACCTGTATGTGACTGGAAGCCATACTAATAAGCTCCTCGATGATGCCACCTGCGAAAGCGCTTGATTTAAGAGAGATCTTCCCCTCACTCTTCCCCTGCGATAGGTCCAGCAATTCTAGAGCTCAAGCGATCCCTAAGCTTCAGCTAAGCACTCAGAGCACTATGTTTTCCACTTGTGCCTATTGCATTCAGCAACCCATAAAGATTGCCATCGTTATTTTGCCGCGAGAGTGGTCACAAATCAGCACTGAATATCATGCTGAAAGCAGCAAAGGTAATAATCAGAAGCTATTGCTCGTGATGCAAATCATGTTCCGAGCCTGAGCATCGTTATTACCAAAGCTTCCTTCCTACAAGATGCTGATGTGACTTTGTGCAAGGGGAAGTCTCTTTAGACTGAAATGTACCAGAGCAAGTGTGCAAAGGCCTTTCATAGGTCAAAGCCAGATCGATTGATACAAATATGGCTCAAGACTTTCTCTTGAACTCTAACCTTATGACAGCTCGGTGACCACCCCAATTTGTCTCATGGTATCTAACGATCGTTATCAACTTCCTCCTGTCGTAGCCCATCTGGTAAACCGTCTTCTGAACATACTGCGCCAACATATGTATCCGTTTGATAACCCTCTTCGATTCGTAGGGAAACTTGCGCGGGAAAAACCTGGGCACGGCTTTCTCGAGAATTTTGTAGATTTTCTCGATTGCGAATTGCACCACTGGCCAAATGTGATATTTTGGTTCGAAGATTTTTGCTGGCGGCAGAGAAATATATTCAAATAAGGGCATAGGTTGTGCCGTTCCTAAAGTTGATGCCATATCAGTTCTTATGGTTAATAGAAAGCACCTGAGAAGCAATTGGCCAAAGCTAAGGAGCAAAACGACGAAGGTCAGCAGGTTTGTGGTTTTCCAGTACCTAGAAGCTGACATTTTAGCAATGGAATAACTTGGCACTGAACAGTTCACACTTAATACTGATGACCGAAAACCGTTACCGGGACGTTAGCCGCCCAAAACTGAAGGATGGACAACCATTGTCTGCAGGATTCCAGTTTTAGGTGGCTCTGCTCAGATTCTTGTGTCAGTTTGTTGCTAGAGGCTAGCCAGACTTGCGTTGGATGCTAACCGGGGAAATTTTTGATAAACTGGTGCTGGTTGTTAAGTCCTAACAAGAAAACCGCCAGCACAATGAATCGAGGGCCGGCATGCGCTTCCTTGTAACATGCAGCAGGTGATAAAGAAAAGGTACCTTCTGTTTGCCTCTAAGGAGCTTGCCTTTGCCAGGAGAACCGTTTGGAGTTGCTTGGTGCAGGGAACCTGGATTAGCAAAGAACAGCTCGCACCGAAAAAATATCGGGTACCATTCTGGTTCTGAGAGTCCGATATCTCCATACGCTTCTTATTTCAATAAGCGGTCTTTTCCCCCTGGAATCAACCTGGAATTAGGACTATAAGAGTATCCTTCATCTGGATTTGCCAGCCGTCCAAGGTAAGAGTGTGCTCTTTGGGCGAGGTAGCCTAGTGCCTACGATCTTTGGAAAATGTCCGGTGCCAGCATCGGATAGCTCACTCCATCAGCTCCAGCTCAAGGATACCATGGTGCTCCAGGGCAAGCACGGCAGCTTCCAGACCCTGGAACTCAAAACCTGCTGACCTTTGGCGCATTGCATTATGGGCCACTATTCAGGATCTTCAGGGAATATTCAACCAACCGACAATCTCAGGACATTATGGCCGAACTACTGCAGTCGACTTACGCAAGACTTTGTTTGGCTTCATCACCGGCATCTGTATTTTTCCAAGCTCCTCCTCCGTCAAGTCGACCGTGATCTTCTTCCACGTGCTTTCAACCCCAGCCAAATCGGAAGGTGGTGATTTATCCTTCTTAGGAGCCTTAACAACGTCTTGAACAGCTGAAGAGCTTGTGGACGCGGGCAAACTCGACTGGCAAGGAAGTTTATGGTTAGGAGTGCAGCGGATTCAATCGATGAAAAGGAACATAGATGATGCAATACCTTGTGGAACACCTATCCCTAGACTAGGTATGAATTCTATCCCTAGACGAGCTAAGCTCTATACTACTCTTGAATTTCCCGATGACCTCTATCACTCATTTTTGCTTCGTCCTCTGGCTCGACAGATTTCTCTCGATAGTCTAGCCATTTTACAATACTATCGCACTTTTGTCGATTCGGTCTTCAGCTTCCCCGAGGGAGACATGATGTCCATCGTCGATGATACCACGTCCTCTCCCATCAATTCGTCCAGGTATTCCTCCGATTCGGATTGTTCGAATTCGGAGAAATCCTCGTCCAACCATTCGCTTCGAAGTTGGACATCTTCTCCCAGTTTTTCTTCAAGATCTACACCGAAGAGAAGCTGTTAGTATTTGGATTATTACGGAGTGGATCAGTTTCAATTGTATACCGACCTGATGGTAGTTTTGTCGAGTCCAATGAGACTGGTTCCGAGTCAACTCTCGCTAGCTCTTGATCTTCCGGCTCCGATTCGCCCATCCATCCGAACTCGCTTTCGGAAATCGCTGCCGAGAATTTGATTATAGTCTTTCCAACAGTACCGTACTTGTAACACGTTTTTACAATTTGGCAAGAAATGGGGAAATATATAAAATCTGGATGGAAAATGATTACTCCAAGGGAATCTCATTGGGCCGAGTCTGGATGGAATCTGGATTATTCCAAGGGAATCTCATTGGGCCGAGTCTGTTTCAAAATAATATCGAAAAAATTGTGGTTAGGGGAACTTTTAGCTTTTCTGCTGCGCTTAAAATTTTTTCAAGTGAGATTGACGGCGTTTTTGGAGATAAATTTCACCCGTTAGTATTTTAATCCTTACCGGGATTCGATGGGACTTCATCATCCATTACTGTCATTCCTTCTTCCTGTTCGTCGGTAGCAGATTCCGCCGAGTCTTCCATCTCGTTCGTATTTATTCCAAAAAATCAAAGCCGTTTGTCTCGTTTTCGATTCAAAATTGGCACACTGCGTGACTCCGCTGCTTAGAGATGTCACTACCTTGTTATCAGATTGCGTCTTAGTTCCGATTTCCGTCGCTAAGAACGCTCTAGAAACGCAATTTTCCTAGCCAGTGTAGCCGAAGATAGAAAAACGGGCGAGTAAAATGAGAATAAATTGGAAAGAGCGTGAAATCGATTGTTAGAAAATCATTCTTCTTTTTCGCGTTAAATTTAACGTTTCCAAACCTTGGAATATTTTTATTTTTGTAAATAAAAAATTATGAATCCTTCAAATATGAACGATTTATTTATTTATTTTTTATAATATTGTTCATTTATTTTATTTTTATTCGGGAGCTATAAAAAGATATAGGAGGATTGAATTTTTTTTTTGCTATTTTTTGGGCCGAAATTCTGTCTTTCTACCGTCAACACTTTTCCGACAAAACTATAGAAAGCTAAATTCTTGACATTTTCACCAAAAATCAATTTCGGTTTGTCTCTTCTTTAACCAAATCGCTACCTCAATTTTAAGGGTATTTTTGAGGGGTTTTGAGGGGGAGAAAATTCATATTTTCCTAGGTTTTTTAGAAAATATGTATTTGGTATCAATTTCTGTGGATTTTTGGACGCTGATTCGAGTGAGACCATCGCGATGTCGATAGCTATGTTGGTTCTTGAGTTATTGCACCTTTTGTGTCGAATTTGGGAGATTTTCAGAAATTTGACGTAACTCGAGAGTTTTTGGAGCTATAAAAATCGTTCTACACTCGTTGGATTGCTCGTCAAACTCCAGCTCTACCGTTGGTGAAAAATTGAGCTTTTGATTTTGAAATAATAATAATAAAATCTCTAGATTTCCAAGAATTTTGCGTGAGGGTTTAACTTGAGAGTTCTTGGAGCTAAAAAGAGTTTTCTATACACATTGTAATGCTCGTCAAACACTCTTCAGCTGCACCGTTAGGCAAACAATTTCAGCTTTTTATTTTAAATGAAAATAGTAGCTACCATAGCCCCTAAAGTTACCTATCTGTTTTTCAGTGGGAACGTTCACAAATGTTTGGAATAATGACTATCATAAATTGATAGTCTTCCTACATCATTATTGAAACGAAGGAATAATAAATCACTGTACATACTTAACTATAATTATTTGCTGCGTTTTTTATTTTTTATTGTATATATCCGGATTCTACATGCCTTGAAACGTAAAACATCAAATTTTGAGGGAGTTATAGAAGAAAAAAAATTTCAAGGACGATACAATGGTTAAATAAATTTAATAAATCGCAATTATTCACTACAATATCGTTCACATCGGTTGATTATATCACGGTTCGCTTTGATTGAGAAGGGTTAAAGCGAAGGAGGGGGAAAGAATAGGCGGGGAGGCGTTTGGAGGAGCAGAAGCCGCGGGGGAAGGGGCGCTATATAAAGCGAAGGGAGGACGCCCGCGGCTCAGCGTTCGCACCCCCGCGGCCCAAGACACGTTCGGCCAACAATCCAAGCTCCGCCCCTTTCCAATACTTCACGAGGGGATCTCAGAGGCCGTCTCATTCGAAGGCCGCCAACATGAACGGAGCGACGACCGAAGTGCAAGTGAGCGATGTGCGGCCGGCGAGGATTAGGACGGTCTCCTGGCAGGAGGAGATAAGCGAGAACCAGATCGACGCGCATACGCCGAAGACGCCGCGCACTTCGACGACGCCAGGTAGATTGCCAAATTGAATCGCACCGAATTGATTTCCAAGTGGCAATTTTTCGGCGCGGAATTGCCATAGGTTTTTCTACCTAGCGAGGCGAATAGTAAACGCCAAAAATTAACCGGCAAATTAATAGGAACCTTTTTGAAATTGACGAATTGATTTTTTAAAAAAATATAAATCGCAATTTGTTGAATAAATTTCCTTTATTGAATAAATTGTATTTATTGAACAATAAAGACAAAAGACTAATTTGAACACACATTAAATGCTACAATGCTAAACCAAAATTACAAGCTATACAAAACAGTATTCCTCTTCAAACATATTATTATCTTCTGCCGCTATTTTCCGCCTCAATTCAACCTTAAACCTGCGAAGTCTCATTGTTGGCACCTGGTCTTCATAATTGTGCATTGAACTTGATAACATCCCAGTAATAAAAATAAAAAAAATAAATAAATAAACACTGAAAAATTGAAAAACTGAAATTGCCGAACTAAAGTGCCAAAATAACACCGCGTTAACCTAATTTGCCAAATTAACCGTATCTTTGATTCGTCCTATTGAATTGTAATTATTGCCAAATTAAACCGTGAAAATGTCCTCCCTGCAATTTCAATGAGGATGATAGTTTTCATTACCAAATGCCCCAATCTTTCGGGAGCAGAGACTAGTAATTTTTTTTTTTTTTTGAGACTAGTAAATTGGAAAATAAAAAATTGATGAAATTATTTCCCCAGGACAATTTTATAAACAGCTTCGCCCAACTACCATCAACGCAGCTTACTCTTGGGGAATTTTGTGATAAGCTTGATTAAACAGAGAGCATTTATTTTAAACTAAGGCTATTGGTTCATTCAATAATAAAATTTTAATCGCCCAAGAAAATTTTTTCCAACCCCCTCAAAATTTGATGTTTTACGTTCCAAGGCATGTAGAATCCGAATATACAATTAAAAAAACGCTGCTTATTATTGTACAGTGGTTTATTATTATTTCGTTTCAATATTGATTTAAGAAGACTATCCTTTTGTGATTTTAATTATTCCGAACATTTGTTAGCGTTCCCACCAAACAACAGATTGATAACTAGGAGGGAAAATTCCGTAGCAACTGTTGTAATTTTAATCATTATTATTTTTCTTAATTTCCAAATTAAAAACTAAATTTTTAGCCTAAGGTTGCAGTTGAAGAGAGTGTTTGACGACCATTCCAATGAGTATAGAACGATTTTTATAGCTCCAAGAACTCTCGAGTTATGTCAAAATACTGAAAATCTCCCAAATTCGGCACAAAAGCTGCGATAGCTCGAGAACCAATAAAGCTATCGACCCGGCGACGGTCTCATTCGATTCATCGTCCAAAAATCTATATAATTCGATACCAAGTACACATTTTTCTGGAAAACCCTGGAAAATATTAATTTTCTCCCGCTCAAAACCCCTCAAAAATACCATTAAAATTTTTTTTATTTTGGGTCACACACAGTACCTCTTTGTTATGAGCATTTTTCACGATTTCACTTGGCCATATTTTGTGTTTGGATTTTTACAGTCCGCAAAACTCAATGTTTTGAAAGTTTTGGTTCGCAATGGCGATTGAAAGATTCCTGATTTTTATTTTTTTAAATCACATACACAAAAATCGCATCACTTCCGCGTTATTTGCATGTTGTCAATTTTTTTATTTTTTCAGACCGCAAATATGAATTTTTTTTTTCTATCGATTTTGCATCTCAAAATAAGCCGAATTGATTTTCCCTATCGTTTTCCTCCGAAAACATGTCCTCGCTTATTGTGTTGCTAAAGTTGGCCGTTTATATAGGTAACAAATCCGTCTAGATTTTCGCTCTTCTTGAAAATATTTTTCAAGCGCCTTTTTGTAAATAAGCTCGAAAATTAATATTCGAGCGACGAGACCGGTTTTGGTTTTTCCTGAATTTAAACCGGGCTAAAAGACGTTCGATTATGATCAGTTTCCGCACTCTAGGTGTGTTTAATTTTATCCTTTTGCTACTTTGTTCAGTATTGATCCATTGTATTTGTTTGGTACTTATAGAAGAAATTTAAAAAAAAAATAATTTAAAAAAAATAAAAAAAATTGACAATTTCTCATTTTTTTTCAATAAAATCGCGCCTCTATTACGCGGTAATTGTTCTATTCACAATTCAATCGATTTCACCGCTTTACACGCTCTCGATCATATCGTCAATTTATTGATTATCGCTTGAAAGCTGTCTAAAAGCGATTTTACCGATGATTGATAATTATTTCAACCTAACGCGTACGTCTGCCGGTCGGATTTTTTTATTCGGACGAGCTAAAGTAAGTCAAGACAAACTAGATATTACGAGCGTGCGTGCATAAAGTTGGACATCGAGCGTGCGAATGGAAGGACCCGGTTTTCCTTGAAATCCGCTCGCCGCGTGTCGCGATTTCGTCACTCGCCATGTTTCTCGGATATATTTACCCCGACGGATTTCTTCTGTTCGAATTATAATTCAACATAACGATTTGAATTTCCCGATCGTTTTTTCCCGATTTTTTTTCTCGATTTTTAAAATTTTTTTTTTTTAGATTTTTTTATTTATTTATTTTTTGATCCTCTACATCGATTGCAGTGTAATCAACCGCATATGAACCCTCTACAACTGTCTCGAATTTATAATTCCTCACATGTCTTCGGCTCGAACATTGAAATGCTGCGTCTTCATTACTCAAACCTGGCACAGTGAAAAAAATAAATGAATAAATAATTTACAAAAAAGATATACGGATAAATACGGATTGATTTCCTCATAAAAAAAAAATAATAATAATAAAAACTTGAATTTTCTCATTGAAAAAAATGTTAAAATCAATTAATAAATCAATAATTTTTTTTTTCAATTTGATAGTGATAACAAATATTGAGTTTTCTTATTAAAAAAAGCACTGTAATTTTGTTTATTTCTTCTGTTAAATAAATAAACAATAAAAAATTTGAATTCATTTAAAAAAACGTCAATTTTGTTTTTTTTTATTGTATAAACTTGTTCATCAAAAAAAAAATCAATTTTGTTTATTTCTTCTAAATAACTAAATGAAACATAAAAACATTGAATTTTCTCATAAAAAATTGATTATTAAAATCAATAAATTATTTTTTCTAAATTAATAAATGATAAAAATATTGAATTTCCTCATTTAAAAAAAACTTCAATTTAGTTTATTTTTTCTAAATAAATAAATGAACGCTAAAAACCTGAATTTTCCTATTAAAAAAAATCAATTATTAAAATCGATAAATTTTCTGTTTAATTTTCTCAAAAAAAAGCCCCTCAATTTCGTTAATTTCTTCTAAATAAATAAATAAATAAACAATTAAAAAATTTAAATTTACTCATAAAAAATTAATTATTAATAAAATCGTTTTAAAAAATTAATGAATACAATTTTTCTTTTAATTTTCTCATAAAACAAAAAAAATCCAATTTGTTCGTTCCTTCAGCTAAATATGACCGCCAAGGACTCAACGTCCGACATCTCCGATGAACCTGACCTTCGATTTGACTATAGCGTCCGTGATTGATGACACTTGTTGAAACGCGGCCTCAACTAATAATAGAATCTTATCCTTGGTGACGAGGCGGTCGTTAGCCAGCCTCACGTGCTTAGTTATAATTGTTAGATCGGAACTAATCGATAAGTTTGTGCGCGTTGGTCTCCAAAACTCACTGAAATCGGTCGTCGTTAATTTCAGAGGTGCAGAAAAAAAATTGAAAAAAAATAATATGAAATAAAATAAAATAAATAAATGAAAATAAATTAAATCAAAAACGTAAATACTTGTATATAAATTTTAAAATACGGTACGCAAAAGCATATTTCGTGTTCGCAAAAAATAAAATAAAATGAATAAAAATTAAATTAAAAACGCAAATACTCTTATATAAATTTTAAAATACGGTTCGCAAAAGCGTATTCTGTGTTCACAAAAAAATAAACATTAAAATAAATAAAAATAAAAGAAGAACGGCTCGATTGCATTGTTTTTGACCATATTTTGTTCATTAAGTATCCACCTAGCGAATCGTTTTCCTATTTTTGATACGGCTCTCAGAAAAAAAAAAAAAAAAAAATTGAAAACACGTTGGAGAAAAAAAAATGCAACGCGTTTTATTGAAAACTTCTGGCAGTAAATCAACGATTTTGTTAGCACATACATTTATCTAGGTTAGGCACGTACAATTATTTAACAAACTGTCGATTCTAATTGAGAAATTTTACAAGAAACATCAGTAAACTGATGACGAGTATCCACACTGCATGCAGATACATCTGTACATGGATATGTCTTATGATGGCGATTTAAATTAATGGAATGTAGCGCAGCTATCAATATTCGTGTTTGTTACGAACTACCATGCATATCCTTGTACCTACAGATGTATCTGCATGCAGTGTAGATACTCATCATCAGTTTACAGATGATTTGTGGGTTTACGATACCCCACGAGCTGAAACCGGATCGAGAGGTGGTAAGTTGGAGGGAAATGGAGGATAAAGAAAACCATTAATTGTAGCTAGACGGGGAATTTTCTTGTCTAGTAGAGATTTGTAACAAGTATCGCATACGCACGCACTAGATAGACAAATGTTTGGGTATTTTTCGCGCAAAAGATCTGAGGATTTTGAAGGAATGTTTTTCAGGTCGCGATTGAACCAAAGACGATCGCAAACAGCGCAAGAAACACCAAATTTGTTTTGATTGAAACGGCGTTCAAATTCACAATCGGCAACAAGAAGTTCGTTGACAAAGATTCTTGGGGGTGGTTCAGAAATTGATGGATCAGCAGAACTTTCATTGTCAACTGTATTGCACTTACGTTTTCCCACTTTTTTTCGTGCGCGATACTCTTTATTTCGCTCAGCAACTGTTTTTCTCCTCATCTCTCGCTCTCGTTTCTTTGCTTCCATCCGAAGCATTTGTCTCAAATACTCACATACACCTCTTAAAAGCTGCGATAACTTGAGAACCGTTCAAGCTACCGATTTCATTTTGGCCTCATTCGATTCAGCGTTGAAAAATCAATTACAATTGATACTAAACTCGGCTATGTTGGGAAAGAATTGGAAAACCTGAATTTTCTCCCCCTAAAACCCCTTAAAAAACACCCTTACAATTGAGGTAGCGATCTCGCTGCCATCTTCAGCCATCGTCAGCCCGAAAATGATTTTTGGTGAAAATTTCACAAATGTAGCTCTTATAGTTTTCAATAAAACGCGTTGCATTTTTTTGTGTCGCGAAAAATTTTGCAAGACCCCAGAACTAAGACATATCCATGTCAAAATATTTTTAGTAGATTTCATTGATGTGTCTAAAGTGAAATATATATCCTTTATATAACTCAAACATGAAATACGATCGAGTTATATTTCGTCTTCATACAATGTCTCTCAATAACGATGAAGTTGCGCCTTCGAAAACTCCTTTCAATGAGCCTTAATCTAATGGCTCATCATACCTTGGGCTCAATCATCGGAAATTGAATTGCCTTTAGGACCTCACCGCCTCCGAACGACATCCGGGCGGTAACTTTGTTCGGAAGTCAACGAGCCGAGTTTCAAACGCCTTGAAATTCGCCCCGAGGAGCAAACTCGATACGGGATTCGCCCGATTGCTCCATTGTAAGCGCTAGCTCAAAGGCGAGTGCGCTGAGAGCTTTAAAAAAATATAGGAAAAAAAATTATATGGGAAAAAGATGAAAAATATTGGGATCGAATAATTTTTCAATTCAGCAACTGATTAGCTCGATTAGCGAGGAATATCAGAACTCGAGTCTTCGCGCTCAACTTATAGAGCACTCACGCGCTGGTTGAATTATAATAAAATGACTCTATTATATTATGAAAACATTAAGATCTCGTTCACTTCAACATCTCATTAACCAGCCTTCATCTGTGGAAATTCGGCCCGTTTTTCTTTGCCGATAATCCATGATTATAAAAATGCGCGGGAAAAATGTGGAAGTACTTTGTGTAAATCGGGCGATAAAAATCAGGCCAGCATCGCTTAATATTATGGCATCACACTGTTTTGGTGCTCTACTATTTTACAAATCAAGTCCTAAGGAAAAATTCAATGTTATGACTAATTAAAGACCAATGTTGATCTCGTGGACGGTTTGACCTCTTGAGGTGAGTTCGAGTCGAGGAGAGCCTCAAGGAGAGTCCCCAATTTTTTTTCCAAGGTGACTTTCTATAACCTAATACTGACGTTTCTTCAAGAAAGTAAGCCCATGAACGAATTTCCTTACCACTTTTGATCTGGAGAAGATGAAAATTTTCACTCGACACTTGATTGGTTTTAGGGTCGATAAAAATAACAGTAGGAACACGGTTTTGTTTGGGTATTGTCGCATTTCTTGTACTCAAGGTGAATAAGAAACACTCAAAAGATCTATCACTCTAGGGCTAGGGGTAATGGGTTTACAAAGCTCTGATTTTTTTTAGGAAGGCTCAATAATAGACAAATAAAAATGATGTAAATGTGCAATTTATGTAATAAAATATTAATTCACTTCTGTGTCTACCACAGTTAGAGTAGGGTACAAGGGCAAAGTGAACAAGACGTTCGCTAATAGAATTTCTTGATGACCAATTTATATATTTTAATTTTTTTCTTTATTTATTTGGCGTAATTTATTAATCTCCCTCGAGGAGAATTCAACTTGAGTGGAGGAGTGACTTGAGGTTTGCCACTATTTTCCTTTTTTACAAATGGAATGTAGAAATTGCATCAACATATAAATAAATACATTTTTTAAAGCACAGATCCCGATGATAACCGAATGATTGCTGAAAGGTAAATTGCATCCGTTAAATTCAGGGACTCTAGAGAAGATGTCAAGCTTGGAAAGGGCCTGAACCGAAGGAAATTTTTTTCTATGTCAGCTGTTTTTTAGTCCTGGGGATAGTGCAGCGATGCGGTTTAGCAGGAAGGTAGACTGAGTTAGGTGGAGGCTGCCCTTGCGACGTAGCAATCTTTTTATGTTGAGCTACTTTTCAATCATAATTCTCTTCACCACCTCGAAACGTTTCTGTTAGAATTTTATTTTACTTGGATATAGTGTCTTTAAGGATGAATATTCATCATCGCATTCGGAATAAAAAGTCTATGCAAACCGATTGCTTGCTTTGAGTCGAGGAAGCGCTCGAGTGGAGAAAATCTCCGCCTTGAGGAACGACTGAGCTTGAGCTCACAAACGCACATTGCTCCTTCAGTCTTTCTACAGCCATAGCTCATCTATTTTATCTACCATCTGCTTTCCCTATCTTTTCGTATGTTGGTCACATAAAATCACCCATTAGCCTTACATTTTTGTTGTAGACTAAAGATTATTGTCGAGGAAAGGGGAACTAAATCGCCCTACGTAATTGGAAACGTATCCGCGCCGCGATCCCTAGGGAAAAAAGAATATTTCACTCGAGAGTTGGCCTGAATAAGGAGACCGATTGTGAAGATGAACAAAAGGAAAGACGTCAAGAGTCGAGCCGAACGTGGAAAATGGAGGTTGAGATATCCCTTGGGAAGAGGTTCATCGCCTTAGGGAGACTGAAAGCGCGGAAAGGGTTCTCATTTCCTGCCATTAGGTCGCCGTCAGAACCAATGCCTTTCCTCTTGATCCTCCCTCCGTTTCGATTCGCAGTTTCGCCTTCTATAGTCATTAATCGGGTCGATGAAGAGGTTTTTGTCAATTTTTCCCTCTCTCGGTAGATATTTTAACTCGGAGGTGACGATTCAGTGGAGTGTGTAAAAATTGTGGTCCGATAAAAATGACAATGCGAAAGGATCGAGTTTACAAGCTGTTCGATTTGCGCTATAAAAATTTTCCCATTTCTATGGCTCACTTCTTCCATTTGCATCGTCTCTTGTTTTCAACATCGTTGAGCCGAAAAGTCGACCGAAAAACCCTTATCCTGGCACGGCTAACTGTGGTTCAGATTTGTTCGTAACGTGAACTATAACTTATCTTTCTTTATACCATGAACTGTAGTTCACCTATATTTGTAATGTGAACTGTAGTTAAAATATATTTATAATCTGAACTGTAGTTCAAATATATTTATAATGTGAACTGTAGTTCACCTATGTTCATAGAGTGAACTGTAGATCGACTTTATTTATAGAGTGAACAGTAGTTCTTCTTTGTTCATAAAGTGAACTGTAGTTCTACTTTATTTGTAGAGTGATATGTAGTTCATCGTTGTTTATAAAATGAACTGTAGTTCACATTTTTTCATAGAGTGAACTGTAGTCCTTTTCTGTTTATAGAGTGAACTGTAGTTCTTCTCTGTTTATAGAGTGAACTGTAGTTCGTCTCTGTTTATAAAGTGAACTGTAGTTCTTCTCTGTTTATAAAGTGAACTGTAGTTCTTCTCTGTTTATAGAGTGAACTGTAGTTCTTCTCTGTTTATAAAATGAACTGTAGTTCTTCTCTGTTTATAGAGTGAACTGCAGTTCTTCTCTGTTTATAGAGTGAACTGCAGTTCTTCTCTGTTTATAGAGTGAACTGTAGTTCTTCTCTGTTTATAGAGTGAACTGTAGTTCTTCTCTGTTTATAGAGTGAACTGTAGTTCTTCTCTGTTTATAGAGTGAACTGTAGTTCTTCTCTGTTTATAGAGTGAACTGTAGTTCTTCTCTGTTTATAGAGTGAACTGTAGTTCTTCTCTGTTTATAGAGTGAACTGTAGTTCACCTTTGTTTATAGAGTGAACTGTAGTTCACCTTTGTTTATAGAGTGAACTGTAGTTCACCTTTGTTTATAGAGTGAACTGTAGTTCACCTTTGTTTATAGAGTGAACTGTAGTTCAACTTTATCTGTAGAGTGATCTGTAGTTCAACTTTAATTGTAGAGTGAACTGTAGTTCTTCTTTGTTCATGGAGTGAACTGTAGTTCACCTTTGTTTATAACATGAACAGTTCACATTCGTTTGTGGTTCTTCTTTGTTTATAGAGTGAACTCTATTTTCTGTAGAGTGAACTGGAGCTCTTCTTTGTTTATAACATGAACTGTAGTTCACCTTATTCATAGAGTGAACTGTGGTTTACATTTGTTTATAACATGAGCTGTAATTCATTTTTGTTTATAACGAGAACTGTAGTTCACCTTTGTTTGTAATGTGAACTGTAGCTCACTAAAACCGTTTAAAAGTGAAACTTTATTTCATCAATATAAAATCTAGATATTTATCCGGGGGGTTTTTATCCGTGGATTTTCGACGTGGTCGACAAAATGTAAGGCGACGAATTTGCGATTAATTGACTCAGTATCAATGTCTCTGTTATGAAAGCAAATGATCGGTCATCGTCCACATGGAAACATGATCTCGCTCTGCGGTCTTTTTTAAATTCAACCCGATCATACGAAGCGTTGCACTTCAGTTGCGTAACCGTGGGAGTAAAGCGCGGGATATTCGCTTCCATTCGCAAAAATTCCAACGGTATTCGTAACTATTTAGTAATGGGAATAAAACTGTCTCTATTTTCCAGGGTTTTTTTTCCTTCCGCTTTCGCGCGACGTCATGCGAACGCGTTGTTTTCGCAGGTAAATCGAATCGAAACAACTCTCGAAATAGCCGTAAATAGAACGGGTATTTTTCCACAACCTTTCGATCTACATACTATAGTAGCGAAGGCCGTCGAGTCTACCGTTAACCGGCCGGCGTCGACTGTTACGTAACCGTCCATTGAGAACTTAGCCTGGAAACTATTTCTGTTACGTAATACGTGAATTCCGATCGCACTCGGAAATACGGAAATCGTCATTGCGTCAATCGAAATACAATTAATTCGAATCGGTCGACCGTTAAAAAATATTTTCGCGAAATAATCTTCGCCATTGTGATTTTTCAAGGTATCGCGGCGCGGACTGTAGTATAATGGCGATAATTCCTAAGCAAAATGACCAATAAAAAAAAAAAATAAAAAATAATCGTTTGTAATTGAAGAAATTGAAACCAAAACTCGAAAATCGCAATAAAAACGTCAGTAACTCGAGCGCGGTTAAATATAAAATAACAATTTGAAAAATATAAAATAATGATTTAAAAAAGCACATAAATTAATCATTTAAAAAATATAAAATAATTATGTTAAGAATATAAAATAATAATTTTAAAAATATAAAATAATAACAAAGAATATAAAATAATAACAAAGAATATAAAATAATAATTTAAAAATGTAATATAATAATTTAAAAAATATAAAGTAATAATTTGAAAATATAAAATAACAAATCAAAAAATACGAAATAAAAATTTAAAAATATGAAACTAGAAAAAGATACATAATTTTATATGCATTGGAACTTTTTTTTAATATTCAATATATTCTCAATTGAGTTTAATAGTTCTCACCCCTTATCGTTATCGTAATTTGGTTATAATTTAAGGAGGATGAAATAAAAATAAAATCGTCGTGCCGGCATAAAAACTAGTTGTTACCAAACCTAGTTTGAACTGACGCGAGGCGAGCAAAATTAATTGAATATATGGGCGAGACTAAAGAAACTAGTTCCAGATAATTCTTAGTGCAGCTAAGTCTGCATTATTCGTGCGATAAAAATTTATACCATGCGAATTTATTACAATGTCTCTAAATTTTGATCGAGACGGTCCTTTTTTTGTGCACACCGCGATTTAATGTCGGCAAGGCGTTTTAGGGCAATAAATTTGACTGAACTTGAAATAAAATGCAAAAAAAAGAAAAAAAATTAGATGATAGAAAATATTGCAGGAAAATTCAAAGTCCTCCGCTGGCTTGCTTAATTTCCCTCTGCCTGCCTATTTTATTATTATTTTATTTCAATTTTACGTTTGTATAAAAATATTATAGATACATATTTTTGAATTTTATTAACTCATTAATATTATCAATTTAATTTAATTTAATTGTTGCATCTAAAAAAATTTATTAATTAATTATTTCTCAATTTAATTTAATTTAATTTAATTGTTACATCTGAAATAAAAACTAATTCAAGTTTTGGCACGTGTAACGTGTACATCATCTTTATAAAGTAATTTAAGATAAAAGATTTTTTTTTTAAATCTTTTTTTTTTAAAGAAATTTTTACTATTTTATTAGGTTATTTATATTTCTCCGAAAATTTTTAATGAACTTTTGATTTCAATTTATCTGATACAATACGAGTTTCTATACACACTCGATCTCTGGGGATGTTCGATGTTTTAGAAAATGAGCGTAAAATTCCGTTTTCGCCGAAGAAGCGAATCAAAGATTTGCGTAGAATTCCGCGAGGGATTTTCGACGAAGAAGCTCAGAAGGGAACTCGATTGTAACCGAGTGAAAATCGGGGTTCTCTCGATTAGCTTAATTGCAATATTATCTGTCACTACAACAGTACTAAATGAGAGTCGCGATTTTCGGCAACACGATAACGAATTTCGGTTATGTTACCGCCTGCGAGACCGTCAGGTCGGGCAAGTTTTGCCTATTTTTATTTTCGTCGATTTTGACATAGTAAATCGGGCAGAGGTCGAACATATTTAGAAAGCTATAGATATTTATTCGTCCTTCGGAGAATTTAAATCGCCCAAATATTCGACATTGATATTTTCATGGCGTTTCACGAATTTCAGTGTTGCCTCTTCATTTTTATCCGATTTTTTTCATCCTAAAATCTACTTCTAGTTTCTACTTATTTAAAAACTAATTGAAAAAAAAATTTTGAGAACAAAAAAAAATTTTTTTTTTCAGATTTTGCAATAAATTTGATTTTTATACATAATCTATTATTGATAAAAAAAAATCACGTTTTATCAGATTTTCTATTTTTTTCTTTTTTTTCAAACATTGATTTGTTGAGCTTTTTTTTCTCACAAAAACGATTTACTGTTGAAAAAAAGAAAACAGATTTCGAAAAATTGAGTAGCTTCGATTTTTAGAAGGAATCGATACGGTAGGCCGATTTTTCGTCCGACAATCGGTTCAATAAAAATTAATTCATCCGAATAACCGATTTTCGACTACGATTTTTTTCAGAAATTTAATCGTTGAGCTGGTTTTTATGCGCAAATATATTTATAAAGCGATTTGAACTCGATTTCTACGCGTCAACACTGCACTTTGTGTCTCTGAGCTCTGACAAAAAAAAAATCGATTCGATGTAAAATTGAAAATCATAGTTAAAAATCTATAAATTTGTTGGATTGATTTTTTTTTATTGAATCGATTGTTGTGAGATGACCAATGAATCGATTCGAAATTTCGAATTATTGATCACTGGTGATAACTTTTTATTTTTCAATCATCATCGAAAAATAGTATTGTTAAAAACAGCTTACTTTTTAAATTTATTTTTGATTCCTAGGTTTTCCTGTTTGAAAATCACCGCCAATCGGTTGACGATTATTGTACTCTACTTTCTTTCACTCGCATATTCAACTGTAGTCAATAGAAAATACAAGTCGATACATCGAGTAGGTCAATTTAAATATGATTTTTGGGTTGAAAAAAAATCTGCTCGACGAATCGATTCCTTGGAAGATCAATAATCGCGGTTAAAAATCGATTATTCGGTTCAACTGATTTTTATTGAACCGATTGTCAACGAAAAATTGACCCGCTGAATCGAGTCCTAAAAAAATGAAATTCTTCGGTAAAAATACAATTCTATCTATATAAATAATCAATTCTACAAAAAAAAAAATAAAAAATAAAAATAAAAAAATATAAAAAAAATTAAAAAATAAAATAAATTTCATCGATTTTTTATAAATTTATGTTCAATCTTTAGTTTTTCCAATATTTCCCTCCTAAAATCGTAGATAAAAAACTGCGACCTATCGAAAATCTATCAGATTTCAATAAAGAAATCTTGAAAAATTTTAAATATTTTCTATCGATCCCTTTTCTCTTACACATCTATCACTACGAATTTTTCTCAATTTCCCTTCGTATTTTTTGCCCCCAGGCCACGAAAAATGCGTGTTCCACCACGATCTCGAGCTGGACCACAAGCTGCCGACGAGGGAGGCGCTTTTGCCGGACATGAGCCGCTCCTATCGCCTTTTGCTCAGCTCGTTGGGCGAAAACCCGGACCGACAAGGGCTAATAAAAACACCCGAACGTGCAGCCAAGGCCATGCTCTTTTTCACCAAGGGTTACGACCAGTGCATCGAAGGTGAGCTTGGGATTAATCGATTAAATAATTAATTGAATAATAAATAAATTGATTATAAGCGCGTACAATGTTCGCTACAGGATAAAAATATTCCACTGCATATATCGCTAATTTGGTGCGAGAATTTCGTATGTCAAAATTATTTTTTTTATTTTTTTTTTGGTTCTATACAAAAAATTGATTCCTCAAAAGTAATTTCCTTCATGAGGGTCGTTCCTGCTTTCAAAACACAGCTTCAACGCCGTTAAGACATATGCATTCACCAGCATGCACTAAAATCATGCAATAAAAATAGTTGTAAAAATGAAATAAGTAAAAATAGTTGTAAAAATAAAATAAATGAAAATAATTGTAAAAATTAAATAAATAAAAATAATTGTAATAATTAAATAAATAAAAATAATTGTAATAATGAAATAAATAAAAATAGTTGTAAAAATGAAATAAGTAAAAATAGTTGTAAAAATGAAATAAATAAAAATAGTTGTAAAAATGAAATAAATAAAAATAATTGTAAAAATAATAGTGACAAAATATAAAAAATGAACACAGTATTAATTGTAAAAAATAAGTATAACGTATTAAAAACAATAATAAATAAACATAGTTTTTAAATACGCAAAAAATGCCCAAACACTTGCAAAAATGCTTACTTATTATTTCCATTATTAAAAACATTAATGAAAGTATTTTTTCAAGGCTCAAAACCAAATTCTAATTTGGATTGGTTTTTACACATAATACTTACACAGTTTATAATAGGGCCCGTTTTGGGCGGTAATTTAATTTTTTCGCCCATTTTTTCCACATTTTTCTGTATATATTCCTGAGATGGTTCATTAAATAAAAAATAAACAATAAAATTAATACATAATTAAATTCAAATAATTAAATTACAATAACTAGTTAAAATTTTTTTAAAATATAAATTGAATTGATAAATAAAATTGAATTCTTCTTTGATTGTAATTATGAAATTGAGAAAATCTCTGCGCATTCCTAGTCGTAACGCGGAAAACAATTAAACTTGGGAAATAAAACGGATGAAGAAAATGACAATTTTTCATTTTCAACGTCATTTTTTTTTAATTGTCATTATTTTTGTTCTATTTACTTTTTTTTTTAATTTCCGCTCCACAGTTTACAAAAATTTGCAAACTAATTCGGCCGCCATTCTGAATTTTTTTCTATTTCGAAAAATTCCAAGAAAAGAAGGGTCGAAAATCCCTGTTGGCCAATGGAACCGTAGGATTTCGGCAAGATGAATAGCGACAGCTTGAGTACATAACCTTGTAAGGAAGAAGTTGGACGTTTTTTACCCTTCGTGACACGTGCTTCATTAATCTCGAGAGATCGGAATTATTTCGACTGAATCGCAGCAGATTTCATTTACGATCGAAGCGGAAATTCATTTTGAAAATCGAAATCGATATATTCAGTAATATCGCCTCATTAAATCCACTGTAGCAGTCAGCGTAAAATGTCAACGTATGGCTACCCTCGTTAATTTCCAACTTAAGTTTATTTTCGTTTCATATATCATTTCAAAATTATTGTTTCTCAATCACTTAGTTTCAGTTTAATAATTTTCTTTTTTCGAGCATTCGAGGTTTCCAAATTCAAATTTTCTTGGTTACAAAAAATGCTTAATAAATTCATTCGTATTCGCGCTATCAACAAAGTCGTAGTCTAAATTAATTTAACCAATGGTCTATCTTTATTATTTTTTCTGTTACAATTAATTTCAACTTTAGTTAATTAGAAACATGTTAAATATGCCACGACTGGCCGGAAAAGTATATTTTGCAAATTGATATTGCTCGTATTGTGCGAATAAATAAATAAATCGACTTTCAAACGTATCAGCTCACGCTAAACGCTAAAGCTTGGCGTGTTCTTGAAGACTGCAAACGAGAAAAAAAATTTCGTTCGCAGTTGTTGTTTTTTAAACCGTCTTAGAAAAAAAATCCCTTAAATTAGTATTCGGTCGAGGAGCCTCAGCGGAATTCGTCTCCTGCAAACGACGTTCGAATATTTAATCGTTTCCGAAGTTTTTCGTTCTGCGGGAGCGGATTTGTTATCGAGCCGCGGTCAAATCACCGCGACGAATGGAGCAACAGGTTGCTAGGATACGGCCTCCGAGCTGGAAAAGGAGCGACGAAGCGACGCAAGTCTGCGTCAAGCGCCCTTCCGATCAGCCGCAGGCGGCTGCGGCTTTGGTCGCGAGTAAAATTTCGCACGGCGCTACTTATACTATCCCGCAATATCGCCGGCCCAAAGCTGAACAAGTGAATTTTGGTCATTTCACGGGGTAACCGAACAAAGTTTCAGAAACGTTTATACTCCGTTAAGCTAAGTTTTGCCAATTAAGTTTTCGAATAGAATAGGTGAAAATGAGAGAAACGAGTCCTTATCTATTGAATATTCTAGCTTTTAGCCAGCTCTGATACCAAGTATAGTTCTTGCGCACTTGCGAAGCGGAAAAATCTCAAATCGCGAAAATATCATTTATTCACGATATGAAAACATTGTCAACTTTCATAATTCGTTCGATTTTTATTCGAAATTGATAAAATTCCAGGGTATGGCTATTTATATGTAAAATGAAATGAATCGAATTCTATTTAATTTGTCTTCATATTTAGAGAAAAAAGAACAATGGGCATTTTGCTATATGCATTACGTACACAAAAAATATTCAGAGAATTCGTCCCCTAGAGGGTTAAGCCCGTGTTAGGGAGACGAACAGTTCCTTAGAAAAATAAATTATCACATTTTAAAGCACTTAACTATTAAATTTTAAAACATTCAAATAATTAATTTCTATTTTAAAATTTATCGCTATTATTTTTTATCACAGCTTTTTCAAAAATATTTAGAACAGTTCATGATTTGAATATTTAGAATATTCCCTGATTACTGATTCCCCTATTCCTCCTGATTCCCGATACTTTCGGCTAACTCCATGCAAAAACGCATCCTAAGCAATGCGAAAACGCATCCAACGCAATGCGAAAACGCATCCAACGCAATGCAAAAACGCATCCAACGCAATGCGAAAACGCATCCAACGCAATGCGAAAACGCATCCAACGCAATGCGAAAACGCATCCAACGCAATGCGAAAACGCATCCTACGCGGTTGGCTTCATCCATTTTGCCGCAGCCGCGCCACGCAAAATACCGCATTTAATGCGACTCGTGCTCTGCGTCGGGACGCGCATTCGCTAGTCCTGTTTTCCTTGTCTGCGCCTTTCTTCTATGCACGGTCGCAATTTGAGTTGCACTGGCTGCTGCGGCTCAGGTCACGCATAGAAAAACGGTGTCATACTCGAGAATCAGCGCTCTGCGTCAGGACGCTCTTGAGACGCAGAAGCGCGGGAAGAATTATAGGAAGCTAATAAAATGTCCAACGTTAGTTGAATAATAATCTTTAAAGAAATACATTTATATGAAAAATTAAATAAAATGAGTATTGAGTGATGGGTTAATTTAAGCGAATTTTCCGACCAAAATATTCGAGACGAAAACAAAAAATAGATAGAAAATAGGCAACAAATGGAAAATGGAGTCATTATTATTCAATTCGAGCGAAAATAGGTAACAATCGCTGCTACAAGAATTAGCGGAAGTACAGTGTGTGATCTAGAGGGCGAAAAACAATTTTCGACGCCTCGCTCAAAATTGAAATGGAGAGTATAAACTACTGCCAAGTCCTCATCCTGTGTATTGTCCGAATTTTAAATGGGCTCGGAAATATTGATTTTCCGCCTTGAAAATGCAAAGCTTTTTAACAGTTAAACCGTCTTTATTTTAATCAGTTTTGAACGAACAAAATACGGCACATTTTTTTACGTGAACGTACGTGTAGAACTAAACCAAAAAAGTTTATATAAAATGAAAAGTAATAAAAAAAAATTTAATTTAATAAAAATTTAAATGAATAAAAAGTGGTTAAATTGATAAAAACGTGAAAAAATAGTCTGATCCTATTTCCCATCAAATGATTGATTCGTCATTACAGTTATACATCGTTAACGCAATAAAACGCTGAACCTAAGTCGTCATAAACTCGATAAATCACTTAGGTAATAAAATCGTAAGACGTAGAAAAGAAAAAAAACCCTCGAACAATTTCAGATTCAGTAACCGGTTGAGTAATAGTAGAATCAGTTAACCGTCGTAAATTTAGGAAATATAGTCGAAACGATCTAATGAAAAATGAATTGAAAAATAAATAACTTCGCTCGACTATTTAATCCGTTCGCTTCGAAAGTCGAATTGTTCGAACTTGACGTTTTCTCCTCGCATTTCGAACTTGACGTTTTCTCCTCGAATTTGGCCGTCAGATTCGCAACCGAGAATAGCTTCGCACTTCAAACTTGCCAAGTGCCAAGACTTGGCGACTTTGCATAGATTTGACGAAAGTTCAACGCCGCTAACGAAAACGATTCAACTCGAACGCTCTGATAGGAGTTGCGAAAGTTCTATCGAACAATGAGAACGCGAGAGGGAAACAATTCGAACTGATAATCGAGCGAGGAGTTTCTACAAGTTGAAAATTTTTTTTTTCAATTTTTTTTCTCGAGCGATTACAACGGATAATACGCCGAAATATAGAAAATAAATTCCGTCGCTCGAAATTCGCTTTTCGAGGTGAGCTCGAACGAAACGACGGTATAAATCGAGTTGAACGCTTCGTTCGACGTATTTCCCATAGAAGCGGTTTTCCTCTAGCGATGAAAGTGATCCTCACAACACCCGAGGGATCTCTTCCGAGGGCGTCCAGTTTGTAATCTTATTTCACTCGGCCTTTTCCAAAAGACAGTTTTCGCCGCGCGAGAAATTCATCTTTATGATTTATCGCTCATCCATTTGATTCGACGTTGAGGTCGAGACGTAATCAGCGACGTTATCTAATATTGAATTTTATACTTTTAGCGCTTTCGCCATTCAAGGCCTCTTCAGAAAAAATCTCCTCTATAATTTTTTTATATTTTTTATTTTTTTCATACTTTTTTTAAACGAATTTTATACTTCTAGCGCTTTCGCCATTCAAGGCCTCTTCAGAAAAGCATCTTCTCCAGAAGCATTTTCTCTCTAACTTTTTTTATTATTCATTTTTTTAATATTTTTTTTTTTAAACTATTTTATACTTCTAGCGCTTTCGCCATTCAAGGCCTCTTCAGGAAGCAACTTCTCTATAATTTTTTTTATATTTTTTAATACTTTTTTAAAACTATTTTATACTTTTAGCGCTTTCGCCATTCAAGGCCTCTTCCGGAATAATCTTCTCTATAATTTTTTTAATATATTTTTTTAATACTTTTTTATTATTATTTTATACTTCTAGCGCTTTCGCCATTCAAGGCCTCTTCAGAAAGTATCTTCTCTATAATTTTTTTTGTTATTCTTTTTTCAAATATTTTTAAAAAACTATTTTATACTTCTAGCGCTTTCGCCATTCAAGGCCTCTTCAGAAAGCATCTCCTCTATAATTTTTTTTTATTTTTATTATTTTTTTCATACTTTTTTTTATTACTTTTTATACTTCTAGCGCTTTCGCCATTCAAGGCCTCTTCAGGAAACATTTTCTCTATAATTTTTTTTATATTTATACTTTTTTATTACTATTTTATACTTCTAGCGCTTTCGCCATTCAAGGCCTCTTCAGGAAGCATATCTTCTCTATAAATTTCTTTTTTAATACTTTTTTATACTATTTTATACTTTTAGCGCTTTTGCCATTCAAGGCCTCTTCAAGAAGCATCTTCTCTATAATTTTTTTTTTTTAAATAGGTTTAGCTTTTTTTAAGTACCTCCACCAGCCTGGGATTGTCATGAATAGTCAATTTTCTAAAACACCTCCGCTTTTTGAACCTAGAGTCTAATAAATTAAATAGGGGACTAGATTCGAATAAAGGGCTGACTAGAAAGGGGAGAATTTAACATTAAATGGCATGAAGGCATTTTCACGAAGAAATTTATCCACTGCTCACTATCATCTAAGAAGCGAGCCCAGCAGCGAATGGAAGTCGCCTGTCGGTTTTGATTGGCCGAAATAAATAAAACATCGTTCCAAGGGAGCGTTTGAAAAATTCATGCCCCCGGGGGTTTTTTCGCAGCCCGAGAATTCGCTTGAATCGCGTTCGAGACCTCGAATTTCACGGACTGTTTCTCCTTTCGCGTTTCATCGCTCGACAAAGCCGACGATTCGACATTTTGTCCTACAGGTCGTTAAAGAGAAATGTGCCGAGAAGGTGAAAAATGGTAGAGCTTCGTATTTTTAATTGATACCAATCTGAAAGAGATATAATAATCTATTATATAATAATCATCCTTTTCAACTGCGACCAAGATTTATCGAAATATCAGAACGAACCTTTCCTCTTTTCTATCATGATTAATCAATTATTCTAATTATGAATATAAAAATAAAAACGTTGGAAAATATGAATTTTCTCCCCCTACAAAAAAAAAAAACCATAAAATTTGAGCTGGCTATGTGGTTCAAGAATTGAGCAGCATTATGTTCCCTTTACGAATTATTTATTAAAAATAGTGAGAAATCAGATTATTTTCCCACTATATTAATCCTTTTAAATATTAATTATTTTAATACAGCTATATCGTCTAACGCACTCTTTATATAACATAGATATATTGAATATTTTAAACATATAAATAATAATTATGTTAATATGTCTATCTTTTTATAAAAATAGATTGAATATTTTAAATTTACGAATTATTTACCTATTAAAAATAGTGAGAAATCAGATTATTTTCCCACTATTAAAATCCATTTGAATATTAATTATTTCAATGTATCTATCCCTCTATAGGTATATTGAATATTTTAAATGTATAAATAATAATTATGTTAATACATCTATTTTTTTAAATAAAAATAGATTGAATATTTTAAATTTACAAATTATTTATTAACAATAGTCAGAAATCAGATTATTGTCCCCCTACTATACCATTTAAATATTAATTATTTTAATATAGCTATCTGTCTATAGGTATAAATTGAATATTTTAAATATAAAAATAATAATTATTTCAACATAGCTATCTCTCTATAAGTACAATAATATATTGAATGTTTTAAATATAAAAATAATATCTATTTTGATGTGTCTCTATATCTCTCTATAGGTGAATTGAATATTTTAAATTCATAAATATTAATTATTTCAATGTATATATCTCTCTTATAGGTGAATAGAATATTTTAAATATATAAAAATAATTATTTTAATGTATGTATCTCTTTATAAGTATATTGAATATTTAAAATTTTTCAAATTATCTATTAAAAATATAGAGAAATCAGATTTTTTCCCCCAACATTTACCTCACTATTTAGCGAATAAATTAAATTACGCGTCAAAGACCGCAATGCTATGGAAACGGGTTCGAATCTGCGCAAACGCGCGCTATGAATCGGCGTCCGAAGAGTGGAAATCACAATTGACATCGAGCACCTGTCAAACGCACGCAGAACGTTGAATCGCGAATAATCTCCCGTGTTATTCAATGCGGGCCGGCGACAACTTGAAAATCGACCTTTCCGATTCCTTTCCCCCCTATTTGCTTTCTTTAATTGCGCTTAGTAAAAAAAAAAAAAAAGAAAATAAAATTAATAATGATAGTAAAAAAATTAAATAAAATAATAATAGTAAAAAAAATAAAATGAAGTAATAAATAATAGTAAAAAAATGAAGTAAAATAAAATAAAAATGAATAGATTGAAAAGGATTTTTTTAAAAATTAGAATGGAATAAAAAATAAATAAAAATGTGAGTTATATAAAATTTTATAAAAAATATTTCTAATGAATCACCTGACCGCCTCAAAAAAAAATTAAAAAAATAAACAAAAAAACAAAGATAAATTGAATTTTTTTAAAATTAAAATAAATAAAAAATTAAAAATGTGACATATATATATATTATTATATATACATTTTTAAAAAATATTTCCGCCAATTATGGAGGCGGTCAGGTGATTCATTAGAAATATTTTTTATAAAATTTTATATAACTCACATTTTTAATTATTTTTTTTATTCCATTCTAATTTTAAAAAAATCCTTTTCAATCTATTTATTTTTATTTTATTTTACTTTATTTTTTTTACTATTATTATTCCGTTTGAATTTTTTTTCTTCCCCATTTTCAGCGCTATTGCCAATAAACTATCGAAACCGAAGTCCGAATTTATCGATCGAGCGCGTAATTCAAGTGGGAACTAATTAGCAGCATTGTTGAAGCAATTAGCGAAGAAAAGGAGCCGAGGGCGAGAAGGATCTGGTTACTAATGTAGTTAGCAGCTCTTCAAAGCTAAAAGCAGACGTCGCTGAAAGGAATTTCCAGTTGCTATCATAATTGCGTTTCGAGCGATTCCCTTTCGTCACAAACTTGTTCTTCGAGTCGCTCGGGGATTTTTCTTCACACGTCCAATAGATAAATTACGACGGCGTGTTTGTTTCTAGATGACGAATAAAGACCTGCTGAGAATAAAATTGCGGAAATTTCCGAAGGGGAAAAAATAAAACCAGCCGTTTTTCACAGTTTTCAATAGAAACCGCGCGAGTTTATTGGATAAAAATAGATTGTATTGAAATGGAAAAAAAGGCCACTATGTCTTGAAATCAATCAACTATAGGTACCTGATATTCAAGTTAAAAAAAAAAAAAAAAAGGAATAAAGGAGGAAAAAAATTATACAGTAAAACAAAAAAAAAAAGAAAATGGGAAAAATCTACGGAAAGAAATAATAAAGAAAAACGAAAGAGAGGAGAGAAATAGGTTGGGGAAAAGAGAAAAAACAACTACGAGAAAGGGAGCTAAAAAAATCAAAAAATTAAAATTGAAAAAAAAAGAATTTTTCGTTGTTGGGGTTGAGGGGGAGAAAACCAAGGCGACTTTTTCCTGTTTTTTATTGTCGGCCTGCGAAGCACTTTCGCCCCTTCGGGCATCATCAGGGCTTCGCTTCTCCGCGGCCCTTCTTATATAAAACGTATAAAAACAATAGGAAGACAATAAAACGCGGAAAAACGACAAACTTCAAAATTAAAAAATCCAGATGATGATCCAGAAGATGTATAATCTTCTTTAAATTTTGTGTAAAAAGAGAAATAAATAAATATTCTATTCTAAAAAAAAAATTATAACAGAAAAAAAATTAAGCGAGAAATAAATAAATAGAGAAATAAATAAATAAATATTCTATTCTAAAAAAAAAAAAATTATAACAGAAAAAATTAAGCGTATCTTATACAAATTAGCCTTATTGTCGATATTTCCATACTATCCTGTTCCCGTAAAACCGTTTCAATTGAAAATAAATAAATAAATAAAAACAATAAAAATAGCGAATAAAAAAATTATTAAAAATAATTCAACCGCTTCCGAAAATGTTCAATCGTAAATTCCACGCGGCAAACTTCGCTCGGCGATTTTTACAAGATCGTAAATACCGTCAAGGTCGATTGACTCATCTCAACTATTCGCTCCGACGTCAACTCGCCACCTGAGTGGTCCAATTTACGAACCTCACGCGACCTCTGGTGATAACTTCGTTGACGGGGAAAAAACCGGACGAGGAAGAGCGAGAAATGGGAAAAGAATTCCACGCGATGGAAAAAGGGGACGGGAATCAAATATTTGCTCCGCCGGTCCAATATCGCGAGATGATGTCGAAACCTGTTCGATTCCATTCGACTGATTCGTATTTACCGCCGATAAAATCGCAGCCCTCGAGTCGAATTTGTAAAAATAATTTGTAAAAAATAATATTTTCACAATAGAACGTGTTTAAATTAATTATTTTCCATCGAAGTGACGAGTTCGAAATTTCCGCTATTTTGATTCCCATTGTGGGAATTCTACGGGTAAATTCGAGTCGAAATTGAAAAGCATCAGTTGACCGGAGATTTGGAGCCGCGCATTAATTATAATAAGATAATTAAAGGATCAACAAATGGAAAGTGAAACAACGCACAATTGAAAAATAACAGCTATAAACGTACAAAAAAAAAAAAAAAAAATTACCAACGTTGAATTAAAAAAAAAAAAAAATCAAAGATTTGAAAAAATAGGAAAACCACAAAAATTGTAAATTATAGAATATCTATTATTTCAATACATCTATCTCTCTATAGGTATATTGTAAATTTAAGATATTTATTCTAAAGTTCGAATTGTTTATAAAAATGAGAAAAACGTAGATTTTATTGTCCTCCCCTTGAAAAAAAAAAAAAAAAACACTATAACAAAAACGACATAAAACGTAAAAATATATAACAACAATAAACAACAATAAAATTAACATAAAACAATAAAATTATATATAAAAAATATGATAAAAAAAATAAAAAATATATAATAATAAAAAAATATATAATAATAAAAAAATATATAATAATAAAAAATATATATAATAATAATAAATAAAATAATAATAAAAAATAATAATAATATAAAAAATAATAATAAATAAACAACAATAATAAATAAACAACAATAAACAACAATAAAATTAACATAAAACAATAAAATTATGAATAAAAAAATATATACAATAAAAAATACCTATATAATAATAATAATTAATAATAATAATAAAAAATAAAATAATAATAATATAAAAATAATAATAAAATATAAAAATATATAACAATAAAATTTAAAAAAAAGACGGCAACAAAACGTTAAAAAATCCTAAAACGTAAAGACTAGAAAAAACTATGTGAAACGTAAAATCAATTAAAACACAATAAAAAGTCAAAAAACTATAAAAAGTTTGAACAAAACCTAAAATCGTGAAACCATTAGAAAAAAAAAGAAAAAAACTATGAAACGTTAGAACAAAACCTAACATCGTGAAACTTTTTGATCAAAAAGGGAAAACCAACAAACTTCCAAATTAAAAAAAAAAGTAAAAAAAATAAACTATATATTATAAAACAGGCTAAAACAATTACAAATTAAGAAAACCTATATAAAACGTTGGTAAAATATTTTTAAACGAATTCATTTAAAACTAGTGCACCAATTACAAGTAAAACATGGAAAAATCTCCTCAGCGATAATATTTTTTTTTTTTTAATTCATAATACTCTCGAACTCTCATGTGACCGAAAAGAAATACTATTGCGGTCATTTTTTACTAAATATTGTCATTTCTTTTTGTCGCAGATGTTCTCAACGATGCGGTTTTCGACGAAGATCACGATGAAATGGTTTTGGTCAAGGACATCGAAATGTTCTCCATGTGCGAGCACCATCTCGTCCCTTTCTACGGCAAAGTTTCCATCGCCTACCTCCCCAACAATAAAATCCTCGGCCTATCCAAGCTGGCTCGGTAATAAAACTAGCGACAAATCAAAAGCCGCTTATATTTTCAGTTTACAGAGAAATTTATTATTTTTAGTTATTTATATTAAATGATGTGTGTTGAAAAAAAGAGAAAAAAAATCGTTGCTCATTTCGAGTTTAAAAAAGTACCACTGGCACATGCTTTGTAATAGATATTTTCCTAAAATAAACATCTACTTCATTTTATTAATTTCATTTTCAGCTTTTTGAAACGCAGTTGTTTTCACACTCTGCTACCACTTTTAACTATCTCTGCTACCACTTTCAACTAGCTCTGCTACCACTTTTAACTATCTCTGCTACCACTTTTAACAAACTCTGCTACCACTTTCAACTATCTCTGCTACCACTTTCAACTATCTCTGCTACCACTTTCAACTATCTCTGCTACCACTTTTAACTATCTCTGCTACCACTTTTAACAAACTCTGCTACCACTTTCAACTATCTCTGCTACCACTTTTAATTTCTGAAATACGCGTCATTTTCCTAACAATAATTAGCTTCGCTCGGCTTTAACAGTATTGCTATAACTTCAAGGTTGAAATATTCCACCTTTTTTCCTAACGTGCATTCCATTTGTTGCAGGATCGTTGAGATTTTCAGCCGACGGCTCCAAGGTGAGACTGGCCTATAATTACTCGACAATTTCCCGCTAGATAATTACACTGCACAATTTTGTTATTAGTTTCTTCGAAACTCGTTTAAAACGACGAAATATTATAGCACTAATAATCGCTGGCAAATAAACTAATCGAACGGAATTTTCAGTGCAAGAAAGACTGACAAAACAAATTGCGGTCGCGGTCACCAAGGCTGTTCAACCTGCTGGCGTTGCAGTTGTCGTCGAGGCTGTGTAAGTTACCCAAAGTTAACCAATTATTAAACGCTGTGGAGACCTAATGGTATTTTCACCTTGAGGATGCCCGTACGGTGAAAGCGCCGACAACAATGCGGAGATTCAGTTTCTCATGACCTCAACGTAGGAAAAAATGATATTTTGCAACCTCGTCGTGGAGCGAAAGCTAAAGTCTTGCGAAGGAATGATGAAAAACATTTTCAAACATTTCCTCGATTCAGAATTTACGGCATTGAAATTCTATTCTGTAACTATATCATACGAATGCTATTTTATACTTCTTGCATCCAGCATTGTAGAAAATTAAGAAGTGGCAAAAAAACTAGATTTTTTCCGAGTTTACAATTCGTACAAAAATCGTTCACCCGCTGTGGCATAATCATTGCTTTGTAAGCGGGTCTGCAGACTCATTTTAATTATTTCCATTCTGCCTAATTGACGTAAATTGAAGTTTAAATAGACGAGTGTTCGAAGAGAATAGAAGATACTCACCAATTACTTCTATTAACTCTATAATGTACGAAAGATATAAAAAATAGATAAGATAAGACTGATATGATAAATAGGTTAGATAAAGAGATTGATAAGAAAGATGAGATGGATTATAAGGCAAAGATAAGATGAAGAAATATAGATTAGCAAATTAAATAAGATACCAAAGAGAAGAAAAATGAGAAAAGGAAAACAAGATGGTGATTTCATACGATGGAAAAAAAAAGATGAAACAGGAAATATATTATGAGGAAAAATAACATAAAATACAATAAATGGAATAGATAGAATAAGAAAGATGAAATGAGGAAGATAAGCTAAGAAAATACGATAAAAAAAAAATTATAGACGAGATCGATAAAAATGATAAGATAGGAAAGGTAAGATAAGATAAGATAAGAAAGACAAAATAGATAAAAATGATAAGATAAGAAAGACAAGATAGGAAAGGGTAATAAAGGAGGTATAAAATAAGATGAAAGAGGACATTTAAGATAAATAATACAAGAAATATAAAACAAAATATGATTGATTTAATAAATAGGATAAGAAAGATGAGAAGAAATAGATAAGCTAAGAAACTAAAATGACGGTGAAGAATTGAGACCTCGTATCTCCATTTTGCCTACTTTAGAGGAGAGCAAAAAAACGGCATTATTTCTTAATAATATTTCTAAATTGCGGGATACGAAGTATTAAAAATTGAGATTTTGAGCCGAAATTATTCGAAAATGAACCAAATGAGCGCTAAAATCGGTAAAAACCGAGGAACTTGCCTGATAGAAACCATAATCTCATTTTTGTCAAAAACGGAGATACGAGGTCTCAATTCTTCACCGTTGAAAAAATGATAAATAGATAAGAATGATAAGATAACTGCAATAAGATAAATGGATAAGAACAAGAAGATATTGATAGTAAAAATTGGAAATGATATAAAAAAAATGATAGGATTAGATTGATAAGCATAAATAAATATAAATAATAATATAAATAATAATTGAAGACATGACAGATAAGAATGATAAGATAACAATGATAAGATAAGTACGATAAGATAACAATGATAAGATAAGTACGATAAGATAACAAAGATAAGATTATAACACAATCTTCTACATTCACTGGAAATAATCACGCCGAATCGGTCAGAATAATGAGATAAAAAAAGCAGCGGCAATTCAAGAACAATTATGTAAAACTATCGACGACAAAATGCTCTCGTTGAAATAAGGTTCCCTAAAATCTACAGCAACTGAAAAATGAATTCAATCCCTTAAAACTCATCGTGCTTACAATACGGCCAGAGTAGAGCCGATTTTAATGAAAATAGAACCGCAAGTAGCTCCTGCATGATGTATAGTTGAATTCGACTGACATTTCACCATTTCTCGCCCGTTTCTAATACTTCCCCCGTCGAAGGCGCCGGCTTAAATTTTTTCATTCTCATTTTCCAGACACATGTGCATGGTAATGAGAGGCGTGCAGAAAATCAACAGCAAGACGATGACGTCGACGATGTTGGGCGTGTTCAGAGATGATCCCAAGACGAGGGAGGAATTCCTAAACCTCGTCCAGAGCAAGTAACCTTCGGAGGAGTGCATTTTGAAAGGGAGCAACAAAACAAAACCACGACAGCACAATCCTGCAGCATCATTTTGTCTTCCATTATGTTCATTATTATTTCAGCCTTAACAGGGTCAGAGTTTCAGCGAATTTTCAAATAAACAGGGCGGCTTTTTCGGCGTAAACGTGCGCAATTCGGGAAAAGAATATTAAATCATTATTAAACTCATAAAGAGACCGAATGAAATTTCCGCTTGAAACCGCTTGATAGTAGAGTAGATTAAGCATAGAACGCTTATTGATTCATTGCGCGACAATATCATTGCAAAGTGCTTGAGATAAATATAATCTAGGCCTAACAAAATAAGGACCACATAGTATTAAACTAATATTCCCCCCGTAATATTGAAAAGAAAAAAAATTTACCCGGAGAATTATATTTTTCAAGAAAACAACTTAATACTATGTTCATTTCAAGAACTTGATTTCGTTCTATTTTGTACGAAAAATTCCTCTCCCTGCAGATAAATATTTGTAGCAACTTTACTCAAAGTTGCTTTTCAATTCTCCGATTTTATTCAACGTTGCTAGTTATTATTTTTGAAAAATGTGTTCATTATTAAAAAACAAAAAAGTTGCATTTATATTTCTAAGAAGTTAAGTCTATTTTTATTTACACGAGTTGACAATAATTGTTGGGCGGCTTATGTTTTCGACCAATCTCCAAAGGGCGGACCAATGAAAAGCCGGGTCGAGCGAACGGTTGACGGAATTTCCATTCACATGTGATTTTATCAAATTAACAAAATATATTTTAACTCGTGAACATGAGAATTTTATTTCACCTCCTACAAAATCCTAAGAACCTATTCTTTTATCAGTGTTAGATCTTACGTTTCATCATAACCTCATAACACTCATCAACCCGTGAAGGGAACATTTTCACCTCATAATAACCGTTCTCTGTAGGCAACCGTTCTCTTATCAGCGTTGTTTCTAAGCTCTTATTTTCGAGGAAAATTAATTTACACATCAAATAAAATCGCTGGAAACCGTTCTATTAGTTTTTTATCTCTTATCAGCAACAAGAATTTATTTTTTCCTCATAAAAAAATCATCAAGTTCTCTAATCAGGGTCGGCTCTTTTCTCTCATCGTTGAAGGCCAGTCATTTTCACCTCTTACAAAACCATTTGAAACTGTTCATTCTCTTATCGATGTTGGTTCTTATCTCTTATCAAGAGGAGAATTTATTTTTTCCCCCTAATGAAAATCCTCAGAACCTGTTCTTCAATCAGTGACAGTTCTCATCAATAATCAGCAAAAAGAATTCATTTTACATCCTAAAAAAACATTGGAAACTGTTCTCTTATCAGAGAAGATAATTCATTTACATTTCCTGGAAAAAATCATTAAAAAATTGTCCTCTCATCAGTGCGTTCTTATACGAGGGCGTCCCCAAAGTAAGGTTCCCTATGCTAGAAAAAATAGAAGGCCAATTTTTATTTTTTTCTGTTTCTACTGGTTGTTTTCTATTTTTCTACATAGTCACCATTTTTTTTTTCAATGCATTTTTGAAAACGTGGCACGAGTTTTTGTATACTCTCTAGTAGTGCCGCGTGCCCACCTCCCTCAGGTACTTGTTGACTTCCGCCTTCAGCTCGCAGTCAAAAAATCAAAGCTAAGTGTGGAAATTGAGCGGAGAGCGGCCCCAAAAAAAGCGAAAATTGCGTTGTCTGCCGGAAATATCATGGCAACTGTTTTCAGGGACTACAAAGGTGTGCTATTGGGAGACTTCCTTGAACGCGGGAACACAATCAATGCTCAAAGGTATTGTGAAGACCTTCAAAAGTTGAAAATGGCCATTAAACGCAAAAGGCCACATTTGCTTTCAAAAGGGGTGCTTCTCATGCACGTCCCCATTCGGCACGCCAATCCCGGGATCTGCTTGGTCAATTCAACTGGTCAATTCCCACATCCTTCCTACTCCCCGGATCTTGCTCCCTCAGATTATCACCTTTCCCAAACTTGAAGGGGCACCTGGGAGGGAAACACTCCCACGACGACGAAAAGCTGAAGCGGAAGTCAACAGGGTATACAAAAACGTGTGCCATGCTTTCAAAAATGCATTGAAACAATTGGTGACTATGTAGAAAAATAGAAAACAACCTGTAGAAACAGAAAAAAAAAAAAAAAAATTGGTCTAATATTTTTTCTAGCATAGGGAACCTTACTTTTGGCGATGCCCTCGTATCTCATCAGCGAAGAGAATGTATTCTCTTATCAGAGTTGGTTCCTATCAGTGGAGTTATCAATCACTTGTTATCATTTTCTCAAGTGTTTCAATTGGTGTAGAGAAGAAGGCGGTTGAAGAATATGATTCATTATAATAAATAGAGTCTATAGAGCAATAAGATTCGACAAGGTAATTACAATGTGTGACAACAAGAGCCGTTCGAAACGGCCAATTTAAGTACTGTAGTGTAGGAACTAGAAAGATTACAATGGTGCGAAAATTTAGGCCGGTGTTAACATGTTGAATAGTCCACAATTGAATCTCATAATGTGTGTTAAAATTATTGAATAGACAGCTAAAATTTCCAGTCGATTACAATAGCACGAAGGGCAGTTTGGCACATTTTTGGCGTCAGATCGTGTTATTCAGTTGAATAGTAAAATATTGTAAGCTCATTTGATTGTTGAGGGAATTTACAATTTATACAAAGCAAATAGGTTTGTTCCGATTGGAAGCCGAGTTCATAAATTAAAAAAAAAATGAACGATAAAAAAATGAATTAAAAATTATAATGACAACAGGGCTGAGGGGGATTTTTCTGACCTGATTACACAGAGGGAATCTACCTCTTGGAGTTTACAGGGATCGCAGATCTGTTGTGCGTCATCTGTTCATTCGGTACGCATAGAAGTCTCTAGCGGCGTTTGAAAACACTACAGCCTAAACTTGCGACTCAAGACCAGTGTCGAGAGGTTTTCCACTTGAGATTCGCTCTCATGACAGATTTGTAAAAATAATGGCTACAGCGGTCGCAAGACCAGAAATATTTCTTTTCCTCCATCGAGATTGAAATGCGATCGCCGCTTGAATCATTATGTCTCAAAAATTGCATAGCCTCTTATGACGAATATACCAGGACCCCTTTTCCCTTCGAGAGCATCAATCTATCGTCAGAGTTTATATTGATTCGGCGGAGTTTTGAAACCGCAACAGAACGTACTAGTCAAGTTTTCGACAGTTTGAAAAATCTTCAAGCACAGAATCTTGGACTACATGGTCAGGTTAAAATAATTTGGGAAAAAAAATATAGAATGCAGAAGTGACGCACGACAGAGGTTTTTTGAACTCGATCTATGAGTTTTTCAGCTAATAATTGGTATGAATTCTTGAACTCGTCTAGTATTTAACAAACCATTTTGAGTTCCCTTAGTTACCCTCAGTTGGATAGATAATTTAAGAGAACAAGCCGACAACGAATATTGGCTCGATAAGAAAATGAATCGGTTCAAATACCGCCTCCCGATCTGTCGATGGAAATTTTGTTCGGCTGATGCTGCCATACGCTTTGTTCTTTCTCCGCCATCGCAGCAAATCTATTGTACGTGACGAGGCCGGATTTAATGGAAGACATCATCTGGAAAAATAAGTGAGCACATTAGAGGCGAAAAAATGGCCCGATTTGAGAGGGACTTGTATCACTTGAATTGCCCTGAATAATTGTTGTCGTCTAAATTTTTTAAATTGCATTAGTTGGAAGGGAAATGAAAGCCATTTCAAGTTTTGAAGATAACATCCGGCAAACGGCTTTCATCTTGCTTCAAGCATGCGGCAAGTTCATGAAGTTTCAGTGAACACGCTCCAAGTCTTCTTCAATTGAAGCAACTTTTGTTGTTATGGTTTCCTTCAAAGCATCCTTAGTGGGTTTTGAGGTATTTAAAAGAAAAAAAATCTCAGCCGGTTATGACCTCGGTTATTGAGCAATTTTTAGTAAAAATGTCAAGAATTTAGCTTTTATAATTTTGCCAGAGAAGTGTTGACGGCGTACAGAATTTATTCAAATTAGATATTCGGTTTCTACATGCCTTGCAACGTTGAACATCAAATTTTGAGAGTGGGAGTTAGAAAACATTTTTTTCTTGGGCCCTTAAAATGGTTTATAATTGAACAACAAACCAAAAATGGTGCTCAGCAGAAGATGAAAACATGTATTTAGGAAGTGATGCGAAAAAACCGGAAATGCGGTTTGCGAAGAGCAAATAATTGGCAACTGTTTTATCGGCTCTCATGAAAACTAGAAAACGATAAAACTGACTGGATTTTCCACACGAGCGAATCGACTCGCTAAAATAAACTCCATAATCTGCATTATTAGGTTACACTGCAAAAAATCAAAAAAAATTCCAAATTGTGCACCAAGAACACGCGTGAGCTTCAAAGGTTACAGATTAGTGGGAACGCACAAATACAATAGTTTCTCAGTGCTAACGCCACAAAACGTCAACCGATGCAATATCGATTTACCGTAATCCCAAAAATCGACCATCGGCTGCGAGAAAAATGTTTTACAGTCCTCCGCCCGATCTATCCACTTCCATTCTATTCTCGTGCGTTTTCTCAGCCATTATGGCGAACCTGCTGTAAGTGACTTGGCCAGATTTGATGGCAGACATCATCTGCAAGTTGAAGACATTCATCGCAATTTATCCGAATCTCGGAGCCTCTAGCATATTCGAGATTGCAATAAATTTTGAGGCTCAAGTTGAGTTTATTCCAATTCCTGCGTTCCCTTTGAAATCAATTAGTTTATCAAGATCGCTAGAAATATTTTCCAAATCAGCTCCGAGCAAACTCCGTTTTGATAATCATTAATGGTATAAAAAAATGGAAAAATTGAAATTTTCACTACAAAATCGCAATTCAAGTTCAGATTTTCGACTTCTTCCACATAGAAATCTGTTCTTCGATGTCTCCGATATGATTTACATAATAATTCAACTTCAAACCTCTCATACAATAATTAATTAAAGGTAAAAAAACGAAGAATTTGCGATCTTTACTACAAAATTGCAATTTCGTTCAGATTTTCGACTTCTCCCAGATAGAAATCTGTTCTTTGGTGCCTATAAAAAATAAATAAACTTCAACAAGCCTCAACCTCTCCTCTAATAATGGACTAAAAGTAAAAAAAATATATATAATATGCATTTGCTCAACAAAATCGCATTTTAGATCAGATTTTCGACTTATACCAGATAGAAATCTGTTCTTTGGGCCTAAAAAAATAAATAAACTTCAACAAGCCTCAACCTCGCTTCTAAAATAAAAATTCCACCAAAATAACGCCTTTCGGACTCAAAAAACCGAAGCCATGATTTTTTCCCACCAAAATTAGGGTTTTGGATTTCTTCGCCAACTGTGAGGAGGTACGGCATCACATTTGTGATTGTCTTTTCGTCTCAGGAGTGTAATTAGCCAAGTTTCATCTCCTGTCACGATGGAGTCCAGAAACGCTACACCTTCCAGTTCAAATCTTACCAGAATGACTTCTGCCACTTCAATTTGCACTTCTCGGTACCGTTTTGGCACGCACAAGATTCTCGAAATCCCAATGCGTCCGAGGTTGAATCGTATAGCAGGGTTCTCGAGAGGAGAGAAATCATCGCGATTCAAAGCCAATCTGCGATCTACATAGACGGTTTCTTAAATTTTCTGCACAGCTCGTTAGTCAAATTTCTGTCTTACTCCTTCGATGAACAGTAGTTCTTCCATCTTTAAATACAATTAACGCTTGCAAACTGCGGTGTTTTTCCCTTAAAACAACCTTTATGCTTCGATCAACAGGTGGCAACACTGGACTGTGGTTTCTCACCTGCTTCCTCAATCGATTTATCAATGTATAGTGACACTGTGAATCAAACTGGCTTCGTCCACACCGATCATCCTCAATTCTAATTTAAATAAATACTATTTCGATCGAGACCAATTTCCATCTACAGGGTGTCCACGAGTTAATGGTTCAACCTCCGTATCTTCGTTATTTTCCAAGATAAAAATTTGATTTTTTTTTAAATCAACTTGTTTTGGTTTATTATTCAATAATAAACCATTGTAATCGCCCAAGAAAAAAAATTTTATAACCCCCCTCAAAATTTGATGTTTTACGTTTCAAGGCATGTAGAATCCGAATATCCAATAAAAAAAATTCTGTCCGTCCGCCGTACGCCGTCCGCCGTTAGCAGTTTTCCGGCGAAACTGTAAGAGCTAAAAACTTGAAATTTTCACCAAAAATCAATCTCGGTCCTACGACGGCCCAATTCTTGAACCAACTTGCTAGCTCAATTTTAAGGGTATTTTTGGGGGGTTTTGAGGGGGAGAAAATTCATATTTTCCAAGGTTTTTCAGAAAAATGTGTACGTGGTATCACATTATATAGATTTTTGGACGCTGAATCGAATGAGACCATCGCCGGGTCGATAGCTTTATTGGTTCTCGAGTTATCGCAGCTTTTGTGTCGAATTTGGGAGATTTTCGGAAATTTGACATTAGGGTTTAACTCGAGAGTTATTCAAGCTATAAAAATCGTTCTATACTCATTGGAATGGTCGTCAAACACTCTCTCCAGCTGTAGGGTAAGGCAAAAAATTTAGCTTTTAATTAGGAAATTAAGAAAAATAAAAATGATTAAAATTACAATAGTTGCTACGGAGTTTTCCCCTATAGTTACCATCTGTTTTTCGGTGGGAACGTTCACAAATGTTCGGAATATTTAAAATGACAAATGGATAGTCTTCTTAAATCAATATTGAAGCGAAATAATAATAAACCACTGTACAATCATTTGCAGCGTTTTTGGAGAGGATTTCGAATATCATCACGTTGCGCATTGCGCAACCATGCGCAACCGACACCAACTTCGTTATTTCAAATGAGAACCCCCATTTTTTATTGCAGATTCGGATTCTACGCAAAATTTCATGAATTTTAGACTCCTCAATCGATTTTTTTTGCTTGCGCGCAACCCGCCTAGTGAGCGCGCAAAGTTGCGCAACCACAGGGTTTTATTATTTGATTTTTATTTGATTACGTTTATTTATGTACTGTAGTACTTTTATTTCTGGAGAACAAAGATTTGTTTCTAATTTTTTTGATTTTTTCTCTCCACTCTGCTTCTATTCATATCTACACAGCAAAAATGGTAAACTATTAAAGGGAATTCTGCGTGAGGGAATCCGTGTGATAAATCTTCTTGCTGCCTTGCGAATTCTGTGGTACCTACTTCCTGGTTAAATGAATAAATAATCATTAAATAAGCAGAGTTGTGTAAAAAAGTGAATTTCTCGTAAAATGACTTCAGGTGTTTTTGCCAGTAGTTCCAGTAAAATCGACTTAAATTGAAAATTGAACCCCACCACGAGATTCAGCGTTGAAAAACAGTGCAAAATCATGTGCCACACTTGGGGTCTACCATCATCTCAATTTTGGCGCAACCCTGTGGTTGCGCAACTTTGCGCGCTCACTAGGCGGGTTGCGCGCAAGCAAAAAAATCGATTGAGGAGTCTAAAATTCATGAAATTTGGCGTAGAATCCGAATCTGCAATAGAAAATGGGGGTTCTTATTTGAAATAACGAAGTTGGTGTCGGTTGCGCATGGTTGCGCAACTGCGCAATGCGCAACGTGATGATATTCGAAATCCTCTCCAAAAAACAAGTTGATTTAAAAAAAAATCAAATTTTTATCTTGGAAAATAACGAAGATACGAAGGTTGAACCATTAACTCGTGGACACCCAGTATACCTCGAAAACACAACAGCTGGCACAACACTAGTTCTATTCATAACAACGCGTTTGATGCAAGAAAAAATTCCGGAAGGCGTTTTTCCCTCCGCAATGAGGAAACGGGTGACAGCGCGAACTTAGCACGAATTTGAATTGAAGTTGTTAACAGAAACGCTCACCAACACTGGAGTTTTTGTACAATCGAGATAGGAAATCTCTCATTTTCTTGAGGAGATCGTTCCCTACAATACCGCCAGTAGTCTTGCTCTCTAAACAACCCTCGTATTTTAAACTGTCGAAAAATTTACCTGAAGGTATTCGTCCAGTTCGACGAGGCCGTTGTTATTTGTGTCGATTTCTTTCAGAATTTCGTGAAGCTCTTCGCCCGACACTTCCTCTCCGAAATTCTGAAACGGAAAGATAATTTTTCAAAATATTCTCCTTCTTCGATTCCATGCCCATTTTCTGACGTGGCGACATTCGAGAAATGTACTCACTTTAAAAGATCGTCTAATGTCGTTTATCGAAATGTAGCCTTTGTTGCCACTGTCCAAAAGCTGGAACCGTTTGATGTAAGTCTGGAGCTCGTCGTGCGTCAGATTTACAGCAACTTTGCCGCGCGATGCCCGATTGACCTGCCCGCCCATTTGACAATTCAAAAATTCAGTCGCCGATTCCATTTGTTTCTGAAAACAAATATAAAAAAATTCAAATGACAAAAAAAATGAATCTCTCATGAAGGATGAAAACTTGAAAAAAAAAAAAAAAAACTGTTTATGGGTACACTTTGGCTGAGATTGGCTAGATAAATAGCTTACGGACCCTTTTATCAGCTTCGGACCACTTGAGCTCTTCGGCCATAATGTCAATTATCTGAGGAAGCGCTTCCATTGCAGCTTGAGTGTTGAGAAAGGCTAGCCGTATCCTTCGCGCAATCATATCCACCGCGTTCGTTGCGTATTCTCTTACTCCGTACCTCACCTGTGAAAAGAAAATTTAGCATTTGCAAATAAAAAAAAAAAAAAAAAAGAACAGTATAAAAGAAAATTAATTATGCAAGAGCGAATCAATACACAAATTAAAGCTTGGGGAACATGTTCAACCGTAGTAGATATCTAGTAGTGGTTTCTCTCGACGAAGAATTTTGACAAAAAATTAATTACAATGGGGAAAATGAGCGGAAAAAGCATTTATTTCTTTGCCCGAACTGCGTTTTTTAAGATTCAATAATATTATTGTAGTTTGTAGTGAAGAGAAATTATTTTCATGAAAACGCATCAACTAAAAATCGCTGTTCAAACGAAATTGGCAAAAATGGAAATAACTAAGGCCGGACAACAGCTTGATAATAGAAATTGTTAAACAATAATTACCTCGGCGTCAATGTATGGAAATTCGGGGTGCAATTTCTTTCCAATGATCGGCCATCTTTTCCCCGTAAGGGATGCCAACTTTGCCACTGCGAACGCCCTGTCGCCGTAGGACGATGACAAATGTTTGGCCACTTCGACATCGAGGCCGAAATCTTGGACGAGACGGATGTACATCGTAGGCGTCCATCCGTGGCCTCCTTCGATCATTATGGACTCCGTTACGCTTTTTGGTTCCCGTGGAGTGAGCTGGCATGCTGAAAATGAAAAAAATAGTGATCATTTCAGAAAATATCCTGAATTGAAGGATTCAATTTTTTATAATAGTCTTTTTTGACTATTTAAAATTAAATACACGCGTCATTTGTAAAAGCTACCCCTTCTCATTTTATTTTATAATCTGTGAGAGTTTTTTGCAGATTGTGCCGAATGAAATGGCAGTGTCATGCGGTAATGTAAGGTTTAATTTTAATCCGCCAAGCGCATTAGCAGGTCATTCCAAATAAAAAGCCTAAAGTGAAATTCCTAGGGCTTATACTTCGTTAGCCTTAGCTGACAATGACAGGAGAAACGTCGCGTGTTGAAAAATTCATAAAACGATTTTTTAATTCTCTTCGGTGACCTTCAGTGTTGTATTACAAATTTTTCCCCACGAGCTCATTCGTCAGATGTCGACTATAAACACTCTCCAAGTCGAAGCATGTGTAAACACTCTTCCAAGTGTTCTCAAATCGTATCAGATTTGAACTGGCGAAATTGTATGGGGATTTTTTTCTAATGAACGAATTCTTTTAGCGTGGCACGTAATTGTATTTTTCTAGAAAAGATTTTGCACTCTAATTAGAGCCCCGACTGCCAATATTTACAGGAAAATTCATCGAAACCGCTCAACGCTGAAGATAACTTTCCCGCTTATTTTTTCATAATCTAACAATTTTTAATTAATTTTTTTATCACTGAAAAATGCTTCAAAAGGCATGTAAAATACTATTAATTTTCTGCTTGACATGGAAGTAATATTTCTCCTTCAGTCTCTTAACAGGGATAAAATACCTTCAACAGCAGCGTCGATTGTTTCTGAAGCCATAGATCTATACGTTGTCCATTTGCCGCCAGCTATGGTCACTAATTTAGACGGGCTCACGTGGACGATGTGGTTTCTTGCAAGAGATTGCGTGTCAGGTTTGTTAGGGTCTTGCACGAGAGGTCGAATCCCGCTCCACGCGCTGAGCACGTCGCCACGGCGAACTGTCGATTTAGAAAAAAATTAAATTACTCGCAAAAAAAATGTCAATCTGAGAGGTCAAACAAGGTGAATTTACTGGCAAATAATTTCAAGTATAAGAAACTGATAATTAATTTCACGAGCCAAACGTCGTATTTCATATTCTCGAAACATTTCGATTTCAAGAGGAAAATCTCGATTAAAAATCATCTTCGTTAAAGTCTCTAAATTGTTTCGCTAGGCCAACCTATATAAAACCGCCCTGAATAATAGCGCGTGTCAATTTTGGCAGATTATCTTCGCACATCAATAGTAGGGTAGATTGTTTTCACATTTTTGGCACCTGAATATTTTATTTTTACCGTGCTCCCGTTGGGTTGCATCCAATTTAGCGATCTGCTCTTCGGGCAAATCGCCAAGCCATCTTTGTCATCGCGTTCAACGTTGAGGCTCGTTTTAATAACGATATAAATAACAGAAACCTATCAATGAGGAAAACGGCGAGCTCATTGTTTAATGAGCGCGTTCATTCTTGATCGCCGGCAAGAACTGAATAATACCGTCAATTTTTTTTTTGGTCTCAAATTTGATTAAAATGGTTGATTCTGAAGATTTACCATCCACATCGGGATTTAAGTAGTCTTTGATCTCTTGAAGGATGAAGGAAATTTCCTCTTCGGTGGGCATCGGCTTGTGCGTAACGTCGCAAGCAAGATCCGTCGTGCCGGCGATCGTTTGCCGTTGCCAAGGCAAAAAGAATATGACTCTTCCGTCAGACGTCGACGGATCGAGAAGGCCCATCTGGTCAGGACTATAAACATAGAGGAAAAAATGTTAGTCAGTTGAAAAAAGGGTGTTTTGTAGAGATCCTGCTGAGTTATATGGTTTACGAGGAGAGGAGACGAAGAGATAGTAACTAATTCCACGAATATTAAATTTATTATGCGATTTATAAAAAATTAATACTATTTATATATATTATTACTGTTACTTTCTTGTCGTTACTATCTCTTTATCTAGTATCCTTGCGAAATGGAATTCTCAGCAAAAATAATTTAGAAAAAAAAAATAAGAGATTTGATATTCAACAGTGAAAATGAAAGAAAAAATCAAATAAAAGCATGAATTCGCTATTTTTCGACTTTCGTTAAAGCTCATGACTAGAACACAGTATTTTCATCACTAATTCACCCCAAAACTAGCGAGTAAAAGCCTTTAAACCAGAATGCAATATGAAATTACACCTCTTGAATCCACGCTCAGCATTACGGTCTAATCAAAACATCGAGAAAATTCTTTTAGGCCCGAGAAACAAATTTTAAGCACCTGTAGTAACCGGGAAGAACAATGTGGACTCCGGAACTGGGAGCGCATATTTCCCTTATGCTGGGATCGTCCATTTTTCGAATCGAATCCGTGAAAGGGCCAGTCGCGTTGATAATGCATCTCGCCTTCGTTTCCCATTCAGCACCTAGAAAAAATGCAGTGTTACAACAAGCAAGGCTGACGAAGAAAAATGGTCAGAAACCGTTGGAATAAAATGACGAATTTTTTTTTTTTTTTATAAAATATTTCAAACCGACTAAGTGTACGACAATTGAACGAGATTATAGAAACGAAAAAATTTCGAGCAGCTTCGACGTAAATCGTGAGTAGAATTTCCGGGGTTTCCGCCCAGCACTCGACACGTTAAGAGAGTAGATAATTGAAGGCCGAACGGCAGACAGATGGCAATGACCTTTCGGACAAAACCGAGTCTAAAAATACATACTAAAAAATTTATTTACTGCTGAATCTTACGGCGGAATGATCTTATCTTAAAATCCGCCAACAGATAAAAAGGTTGAGGCTATAATGAAACGATTTAAATAGGATAACCTAACTGGGCAATGTAAAACCAATGAAACTACTGAATTAATGAGATCAATCAGTTTTCAAAAATGAAAAATTCCCATTATGTTCAACACGTAAGAAATTGTTTACTAGTTGGTGCACGTGGGAATGGAAGCAATGTCTGAAGTGAATATGTTTGTTATGAATTTCCTTTCACAATTTACAAATATTATTTTGGGCACGAATTCATAACATAATAATGGCGTTCATTAGTGCTACAATGGACCTCTAAGAGAAGATACAATCAAATCAACTGAAAATCACACCAATGCACTTCGAATTTTTTGCATTAATTAAAAAAAAAATTGTTCAATAATTTTCTTTTTCAAGATTTTTAATTTTAATTTTTTTAATACTACTATTATATCGGGTCGTCACATAAATGGAAAAGGTATTTTGAATCAACTTCTGAAAACAACAGTAATGCACTCCGAACTTTACTCCCTTAATTTATAGTAGTTTTTCAAGTTTTTATTATTTTATTTTTATTTTTTTGTCGTAATTTTTTATTCATAATTTTAGTTTTTTCATAGAAATTTTATAGCGAGTTTTTACATAAATAGGGCACACCTGTAATTTCGTCTTTTAGCCGAGCACCGCAGCAAACGCCGTCTTTGTCTTTCAAAAGTTTAACAGCGCGAACGTGGTTGGCAACAGTGGCTCCATGCCGCGTAGCAGTCAGAGCGACCGCTAGCGCCATCCTTGCATCGTCTTGCTGCCCTGAAAATTCAATAATGCCACTGGCGTAAGTAGTGTAAAACTAAAACCAAAATTAAACTAAATAAAAAAATCTAGAGGGGACTAAATGAGAAAATTCACCATCATAATAGACAATTGCGCCAACCAAGGCATCGCCGCGTAGCATAGGAAAATGTTCCAGAGTTGCTTGCTTGTTCAGGTAATATGACGATTTGACTGTCTTCGACCCGGCGACAAAATCGTACGCTTTGATACCAACCCAATAGTAAGGAATCTGCCACCATCTGCAACACGATTTTGTCACAATTGAGAGAAAAATCGAGAGAATTGAACTGCAAAGCGAAAAAGATTGATTAATAGGAAATTAATTCTAAACTTGATGAACGAAAAAATTCTGATGATAACTTGTGATTTCAAGTGTATTTCAATTGATCGAAATATCCAATAAAAGTCTATAAATTTTAATTCTATGAAAAAATAAGAATAGAATGGTTTTACTAGAAGTTGAAGCAGTTTTTTAACCGATTTCCAATCAATAAAGTTTTTGCAACAAGAAAAATATACCACTTGCCCAAATCGAAAATTAAAATGAAAATTAGACCAAATCCATTAAAAGAAATTAAATTACATTAGTGATTAAATTGAATTAATAGAATAAAAATCGATCCACCAATCAATTAATTATTATTGATCCACCAAATGATTAATTTAAATCAATCCACCATCAATGAATTAAAATTTCAAAGAAATGATTAAACATCAATTAGGTAATTAATCCGAAAAAAATTATTTACTCTATTGTCTATTGGAACTATTTTTCAACTAGACTAAATATTTTTTAAATTAATTCATGACACCCAATCGCATTCATTTGGGAGGACATCAATCTGGTCGGAAACACACCACGACTCGCCATGATGTTAATTTTGTGCCCATATTTCCTGTGATGGTGAGCCCACTGAGGAGAATCTCATGCAGTTCCCTGGACAGTAGGACAAAACAGATTCTCTGACAGATATTTACTAACTACCTGAAGCGCCAAATGAGAAAATATAGATCTCAGATGTGAACCAACAACTTGATTCATCAAGTGTTCAGAGCTTTAGAATTCCTAAAGATATAGATTCAGCACCCTTTAAATGCTCAGAATGGCGATATACTGTTCTATATCTCCAATGGGCATCTTCACAAAAGGCAACCAAAAAGGAAGGTGCGAAGGTGACGCCAGTCCCAAGATATCCAAATGGATACCATACATAATATCTATGTGTTTTCTTCATTTTTTCTGTCATCCGAGGATCTTAAGGTGCTTACAGACCAAATGTTAGTCACAAATGCCGGTTTGTTATCGCTCATGGCTCGATAGCAAAACTCCGTGTCGCCAACAATGTTACTAACAATGTTGACGGAAAAAATAACAACGTTACAGAAAATGTTTCCAACAATGTTTCCAGTAACATTTCGGGGGAGGAATTGTTATCAACATTTTTCAAGTGCCGTAACAATGTTATTAACAATGGGGAAGACGCCTATTTTTTATTTTCGTCCCTAATGGCCTGAATTCTGCTATTTGGTGTCAGCCGAAGAGGGAATGACCAATTTTTCATGAAAATTGTGAGTTTCCGCGGAGAAAATCGCTAAGGAAAATCAGTGGTTTGAATAAACCCGGAGATGTAACTCCAACCGATTGAAGTAACTCCCTAGAGCGCTCTGCAGTCGGCTGAAAGACAGACAAGAACAACAAGACGGTCTTTAAGACTGGAGTCTTGCTAAATCGAGTAAGTGACGCTAACTTCACTGCTACTTGTTATGTTTTTTTAATCGTCGAGTTAGTAACGCCCGAAATGCCTCGTAAAGCAAATCAATTGCTGAGGGGGGTTTGGTAATCTCACAGCAACCTCAAATCATTGCTCCAAATGTTTATTCTCCGAAGACACAAGCGCTAGTATCGATATTCACGTTCAATGGACTAGTTATGACAAAATAACTATTCATTTTTCGTTCAAAATCATCGGTTTTCATTAGCGATTTTCTCCGCGGAAACTCACAATTTTCATGAAAAATTGGTCATTCCGTCTTCAGCTGACACCAAATAGCAGAATTCAGGCCATTAGGAACGAAAATAAAAAATAGGCGTCTTCCCCATTCCTCGCCCGATGTTGATAACATTGTTGCCAACAATGTTGCGTTCGGTGTGAAAGGAAAGTTATTGAAAAATACTAATAACAATGTTTTCAACAATGTTATCGTCCGGTCTGTTAAGGCCTTTACAACTCACTATTACTTCGGCGGTATAAAAAAGCGGGAGTTTTTTTTTTCAAATAAAAAACCTGTGTTATTAAGGGTTAAAGAATTACTCTAAAAAACACTTAAACGGCAGTCCTTACACTCATATACATCTGATTGATTTGAAAACAAACATAAAATATCAATGTGGACCCAATGGCTCCACGTCGCCCTGAAGATGCCCGAACGGGCGAAAGCGCTCGGCCAGGCAATAAAGAACTGGAGACTGAGTCGCCTAGTTTTTCTCCCCCTCACAACCCCCGGACATAAAATAACAAATTCGACCGCTAGAAATTCGGATCTACAGGACTCACTTGTATACCGGCAGCATGATCGGAATAGCGTGGGTGAGATGAGGAGCTAGCCGGAGCATGTTGGCTCTTTCCTGCAAAGCTTCTTTCACCATATGGTACTGTTCAGAATCCAAGTTCAAAATGGCCTTCTGAAGATAGCGAACGCCGCCGTGAATCAGCTTCGTGCTTCTGCTACTCGTCGCTGCCGCAAAATCGTCCAATTCGACCAAGGCGGTTTTCAGACCTGTCGAAACAGTAACAGACAGTTACAGTCAGTTTAAGTGACAACAAAATGTGTATCGATTGTTTAAAAATTCACAAGAGAGACTATCATAATAATATCGGCTTTAATTTAGACAAGTCGAGGAAAAATAAAACGTTAGCCCGGGGATTTTTCGTGCGAGGGAAATTTCAATACAAACTTGCTAATGAGAGGGAAAATTTTCCCTGCACCTCCCGGAGAATTTTAAATTCGAAAGCATTTATATGGCTAAAGCGTCAATATCGGCTCATTACTAACAACCAATCAATATATTTCCGCATACCTGAACATTATTGCGACAATTCTGAATAATTCCACCTCTATTAAAGCTAACCTCTTGTTGTAGCGTCTAGTGCGCATCCAACTCCTGTAGCGCCGCCGCCGATAATCAAAACATCGAACGATTCGTTCTTCAATGATTTCAGCTGTTCCTCTCGGGTCGGCAAGTGGCGAAGTTTTTTCCTGTCAGAGACGGCCAGAGCTGAGACAGTCGGTTTTTCCTAAAAGAGGAGATACTTCGCATTAACATAAAGTTGCAAGCCTATGTCAAGGTTCTGTATCTGATAATCATAAATTCCCTTCTAGCTTCACCGTCCGTCAATTTTGAGGGAATTTTTCAAATTTGAGAGAAACGTCGAGGGATTTTCATGATTACGATTGCAAGTTTGGTTTATTTTTAAAAATAGGAACCTTCTTCAACTAGATTTTACTTTCTCCGCTTTTAAATCGATTCTTCTCTTTTGGCAAGGTTACTGTTTATTTTTTACTCTCGATTTTTCGACCCGCCACTTGCGGTAAACGTGCCAAACGTGTCTCTCATGCCGCTCGCGCGTGATACGCATTCAAATTTATTGCACAGCCGGTTATCTTCTTATTTTCACTCCTACAGTATCAACAAGGTATCAGTGAATGGAGAGATTGCTTCCGATAAGCAGGATAGTAAAATTAATTCATTTTAAATTAGTTAAACGGTTCGGTGGAAAGCCAATGGAATTTATTTAAATCGCCACACATTTTTGGATCGCACCCAATGTTGCCACCATATGATTTTTTCAAGGTTATATGAGGTTTCAAAAATGAACGCTGAAGGTTTGAAAATGTTCATTATAGACAGTATTCGAAGCCCAATTTTGCTACAGTATTTCTCTATTTTGTGCGCATTTTTAAAAAATGCCATAGCGCGTTTTTCTCAGTTATTTTTCAAACGCGTTTTTCTATTCAAGGACTTACAACTGATATAAAAAAATGATCCGATTTTCACAAATGTTTTCTGCGGAGAGTCAGAAATTTTAGAGAAAACACGTGACAATTATGATACTACTTTTTTTGGTTTATTATAATAATAAACAATTGTAATCGACCAAGAAAAAATCTAACCCCCTCTCCCCCCTCAAAATTTGATGTTTTACGTTTCAAGGCATGTAGAATCCGAATATCCAATAAAAAAAATTCTGTAGCACTTTTCCGGTCAAACTATAATAGCTAAATTCTTGAAATTTTCACCAAAAATCAATCTCGGCCCTACGAAGGCCCAATTTTTGAACCAACTTTCTAGCTCAATTTTAAGGTTATTTTTGGGGGGTTTTGAGGGGAAGAAAATTAATATTTTCCAGGGTTGCTCAGAAAAAGGTGTATTTGGTATCGATTTCTATAGATTTTTGGACGCTGAATCGAATGAGACCATCGCGGGGTCGATAGCATTAATGGTTCTCGAGTTATCGCAGCTTTTGTGTCGAATTTTGGCGTAATTTTAAGAAATTTGACATGAGGGTAAAATTCGAGAGTTCTTGAAGCTATAAAAATCGTTCTATTTTCATTGGAAAGGTCGTAAAACCTCTTCAACTGTACCTTTAGGCGAAAAATTCCGATTTTAATTAGGAAATTGTGAAAAATAAAAATGATTAAAATTACAATAGTTGCTACGAAGTTTTCCCTTATAGTTACCAATCTGTTTTTCGGTTGGAACGTTAAAAAATGTTATGAATAATTAAAAACACGAATAGATAATCTTCTCAAGTCAATATTGAAGCGAATTAATAATAAACAATTGTACCTACAATCATTTGCAGCGTTTTTAAAATTTAATTTTTCCATTAAATAAATACAAAATTAAGCTCCTTGGAATATAATCCTACGTGGGCCACTTGAATTTGAACAGGAGGGAATATTTAAATTAAATTATAGCCCACTAACTTCATTATGCCCTTTCCCAGTACATTATTATGCTACATAAATTAATGCCCTAATGTTTTGATGACAGGGCCAAATCAATAGAAGAAAGAGAGCAACCGAATATGCATATCGCTATCCTTATCTTTATTCCCGCCTATCCTTTTCCCGCCCTCAGCAATTTCTGCGTCACCGATGGTGACTGACTTACCAAGATGGAATGGCCGTTGAGCGCATAGATGGACAAAGCTGAGCCTCCGGCGACCGCAGCCGCCGCGAATCTCCCAAACCACGGCATCGCACAATTTAATAACAATCTCGAAATCGAACCGAGTTCAAAGTTCTGTATTAATCAACGTATTAGCGACATGTCGACACCGAAAGGACAATCAGGTCAGAACACGCCCAAGGAATAAATTGTTTCCTCTCGAACTCGATAGCGCCGGAGGATTCTTCGCGAGTGACGACCCGGGTCGCCGGCGGTCGCTCAAGCAGGTTAGCCCCGACTGCTGTCCCGATTTGCGACTACCGGCCAACCTTGACAGATCGCGAACTATTCGGTTGGAGGGAGGAGACGGTCGCACGTCGAGAGGTAGCCAGGTCGCCTTTTATCGCGCAAACGGCGGTCCCCACCATTGCCGGAGTCTGTCCCAATACCGTGCTGCGGCCACTATCGGCGACTGCCACTACCGTGAGATAAACTGGGACGAACACATCGGTCACTATCATATCAGATATCGCAACAATGCAAACACGGGGGCAGAAGCGAGTTAAAAATGCCCGCACGGAATCTCTTTTGCGAAAATTTAATCAGAAAGAAAAGGAAACCTTCGAATTGCGAAGGATTAGTATAGGATTGAACACGAAGTAAACACGCACGTAGGTGCTAGAACAGAATCCAAATAATAAACCACAAAAAGCACGAACTTGATCTCATATCAGCGCAATTGATTGAAAATATATCGATTGATCGAAATTAACGATTACTTTTTCTTCGATTGTTTGCTAATCGATGCCACAGAGGCTCGATTAATCGATTTACTTACAAAACGCGTGATTTTCGATCAGAATCGATATAATAATCGAATTACTATTTCGATAGATCGATCATATAATATTCAGCGATGTATCGATCATATCTATCGATACTACTGGATAGATTTAAGTGATAACATTTTCTGTTATCATTCTTATGAAATGATACGGTTACACGGATAAACAATGAAAGACTAGGGACAAACAAGAAACCTAAAGCTCGATAGGTATTCTATCTGCTATAACAAAGTCGAATTCATAAAACGATAAATTCTTGAAACATCAATATAATTAAAGCTGAATATTTAATATGAAAAAAATTGACCATGTAGGAACTATAGCGTTGGCCTAAATTATTCACAAGTATATCTTAAGACCTGCATTCGAAAAAAGGATCAGAAAAATCGTCAATATGTAAATCAATCAAGGCTTGCTGTTATAGCAGCCAGAGCTGGCACGTAGGTAATTTTTCACCGGTGCAAATTATTGTAGTGCCCCCCCCCCCACAAGAGGGAACTAATTTTGAAAAGTTCTACTTGATAGGAAAATAGGGCAGTATTTAATTACAAAATAGTGGAACAGCTGAAGTTATTTTTATCTTCGCCACCACAAACAATTTAATTTTAATAAAATTAAAACCTATTAAGGCCTACTAAAATATTGCTAATCCATCATAAGTGAATAATTAGCTTAAAATATTTCCATAATTTATCGGCATCGCTATTAAATTTTTTTTTCAGGAAAAATTCACCCCAAACCGTTGGCGCCCTGAGCGACCGCACGGCTTGCACTGCCCTTGCGCCAGCTCTGATAGCAGCGCAACTAAGGCGGTATAGCATAACCGCGAGCCATGCTGATCTCAAACATTACCACACCAATGACAGTCAATTCTCTAAGAAACCGGATATTCTGTAAATAAGTACTGCAACGGCCTATAAAATAATTTAATTAAAATTAATTATACATCAAATAATTCATTACAAGCGATATGCTCAGAATTTTTTAAAGTTTGTTCACAATATATGTTCAAATTAATCAGCTGCCTTGACCGCGTAGAAACCGCGAGCCAAGCAAAAATAGTTCGATTGTAAGTAGTTGGATAAATCGGCTTCGAAATCACATTTTCACAACTTAGGAGTAAAAGGAATAAATTGGTCGAACATGATTAATGGAATGGTGAAAACAAAAATCAAGGAAAATGCACTATAATCATGTAAGCAAATGTATGTCTCCGCCGAGTTAACAGAGCTGGAATTATTACGAACTGTAACACGAACGATGATAATTTATTCATTCACACGCGCCTGATGAAAGATAGTAAACGCAAAATCTGACACGCCACATAAATATAGAATTTATTGTACAGGTTAAACATGACAGAATAAATGTACAGACAACTATCTTAATTAAAATTGCAGCCCGGAGTTAAGTTCAAATTAAATTATTTCGGGTAATTGTATCATAATATAAATTAATGCAGGTATTCATTTAGATTATTTGTATTGATTATTTTACCACCCTCGATTATTCAGTACTGATGACTTGAAACTAAAGGATGATAAAAAGTATAATAAATTAAGTCACGAAATCATTAAAAATAATAACACAGGAGAGATGAAGGTAGCTTCGTAACATCGACGGGGATGCAACGGTAAGAAAAATGTATTATCAGAAACTGACGGGCATCGCACTCAGTGGAATTCCGTTGCCATTGCGTGTTCTCATTGGAAATTACGAGGATAACCAGAAAGTAAGGTTACAAGTCTGCTGAAGGGCATAGAGAAATTTTTTTCGTGATGAGTGGCATACCTTCTTGTAGAGGGGTTTGTAACGGTCAAAACAAGCCCAACCTCGTGTCAGTCAGTTGAGAAATGGCGTCGCAGGAGCAGTTATGGCCAGAGCGACAACCATCAATGCTGACGCATATTGCAAAACCCTTAAAAAATTGAAGAACAGCATAAAAAACAGGAGGAGGGGGATGCTGACTCGTGGTGTGTCTCTCCTTCATGACAACGACCGATTCCACACCGCTCGTGTGACCCAAGCCCTGCTTGCTTCCTTTGGATGGGATATTGTGACCCACCCACCATATTCTCTGGACCTTGCGCCCTCAGATTTTCATCTTTCCACTTAATTGATAGAGTTCTTGGGTGGAAAACGCTTTTCTAACGACGAGGAGGTGATGGAGACTGTCAAGAACTGGCTTTCAAAGGTGGAGCGAAGCATATACGACGAGGGTATACAAAAGCTGGTGCCAAGGCTGGAAAAATGTATTGATCGGGATGGCGATTATGTTGAAAAATGAACATATATTTTGGAACATACCCTGTAAATTTGGATAAAATATATGCACTTTTCGATTTTCGGCAGCAATTGTAACCTTATTTTCTGGATATCTCTCGTATGTAGCGTAGAATCCATAGAAATTACGTGTTCAAAATATATTCTTTAAAACAAATCCACTAGAACATATTGCATTACAAGTTACTAGAAAAATAAATACGTCCTACAAGTTTTATAAATTGCGCACCACCGTTTCAGCAGTAGTATAAGAGTAACCAAATAGTGGGCAATGTTTCTGAAGTAATATGACCGTTCCCACAATGCTCACACGTTTCAGAGCTATAGAGAGCAGAGATCCGCAAGCCACTTGCATTTCAAAGTAGAAATGATTTTCATGTCTGGGGCGGAGCAGGAAGGGACTTAAAACTAAACTAGTCGTACAGTGGACAGTCACTTTCCATTTTCTATATCATATTGATCGAAATTCACTCGACGAGTGAAAAATTCAAAACTCGCCCGTAAAGAGAGCGGCATGAAATGAGTCATAAAATGCTAACCAAATCGAGCAAATCGGAGTTGAAATTAGAGAGAAATATTGCAAAACGCCGATGGGCATTTTTTCAAAAAGATGGGGAATCGCCAAAAATCTGGTGAGGAAATTCCTACCTTCCACAAGAGAGAATATATCTTTCAAGCCATTTGTGAAGGTCGCGAATCCTGATGGAGACTGAATAAATCCGGTCTGTAGAATATAAAAATCATAGAGCGATATCGTTGGCCATCGTAACCGGAGGTAAGTAGTAGCTTCTGATCTGATTGTGCAGATCTGCCACAACGTCGTCTTCTTTTTCGAGGGAGCAGATCAGCTGGGTGAACTGTATAATACCTGAAAGAGAGAATATTCTGAAAATACACAATTGTAAATACTGAATAGTCTAGTGAACTACAATAGTGAAAATCGAGCAAGAAAACGTTGCAAAGAACATGATGTTTTCTTCGTTGTTGAGATTGAGGGGGAGAAAACCATGGCGACTTGTTCTGCTGTTTTTTATTATCAGCCTGTCAAGCACTTTCGCCTCTTCGGGCATCATCAGGGCTTTGTAGTACCATCACAAGGTATCGACGGCCACCTTGTAGTACCTTGTAATCGTACTACGAAGCCCTGATGATGCCCGAAGAGGCGAAAGTGCTTGGCCGGCTAGTAATAAAAAAACAGAACAAGTCGCCATGGTTTTCTCCCCCTCAATCTCAACAACAAAGAATGATCGATGCGACAAAACAACAACGAGTGATGTTTTCTCTTTTTACCAATGAAAAAAATTGATTTTTTACCTTCCCTGTTGTCGGTGAAACCGAACTTCTTAATTACATCCATTTCAACTTGGACAATAAGAGGAAAAACGTACTGCATCACTTTCAGCATATCATTACCGGCGCCGACTTTTGCTTCGTTTATCTGAAATACAGAATCACCACAAGATGCAAGCAGTGTCAATACAAATGGAACTAACGGCTCTTAACTGCAAATCGATACAGTAGCGATTCCTCTCGATACACACGGCTTCATATTCTCACTGAACTCTTTCTATAATTAACAGTGGTTTATTATTCCTTCGCTTCAATAATGATTTGAGAAGACTATCCATTTGTGATTTTAATAATTCCGAACATTTGTGAACGTTCCCACCGAAAAACAAATGAAAACTATAAGGGAAAAATCCGGAGCGACTATTGTAATTTTAATCATTTTTATTTTTCTCAATTTCCTAATTAAAAGCTTAACTTATTGTTTAACGATACAGCAGAAGAGTGTTTGACAACCATTCCAATGAGTATAGAACGATTTTTATAGCTCCAAGAACTCTCGAGTTATACCCTCATGTCAAAATTCTGAAAATCTCCCAAATTCGACACAAAACCTGCGATAACTCGAGAAACAATAAATCTATCGACCCCGCGATGGTCTCATTCGATTCAGCGTTCAAAAATCTATAGAAATTGATACCAAATGCACATTTTTCTGAAAAACCCTGGAAAATATGAATTTTCTCCTCCTCAAAACCCCCCAAAAATAACCTTAAAATTGGGCTAGCAAATTGGTTCAAGAATTGGGCCGTTGTAGGACCGAGATTGATTTTTGGTGAAAATGTCAAAAATTTAGCTATTAAGCGCCCCCAACACTGTCAGTTTAACTGAAGATAATTGTAAGGCGTAGATTTGGATTGCCCATACACTTATCAGTTTATCTGAAGATAATAGACTGCAGTTCGCCCGAACTGAAGGTGTGTGGTCGCCGGGCAGGCAGGGATCGGATGAGAGATTCGCGACGGGCAACGATCTGTCAGATAATGGTCTCATGTCGCTCCCACCACACAGTGTCAATTAGCCTGCAGGCCATCGATCTGTTGTCACCGTTTCTATCAGTTTTGCGTAAGATCATTTTAGTCAGATCATTCAACTGCCGAGATAGGACTGACGTGGAAATATGGACGGGAAACCTCATTGACCGACAGTCCGCCTGCAGGTACCGGACTGAAGTGTGTGCTATCTTCAGGCTATCATGTGGAGATCAGTACGGCCGCCTGCAGGCGGTTGACTGCTAGTGTATGGAAGTCGGCAATATTGGTCTTACGATCGCCTGTTGAGGCGACGGCCTGCAGGGAATCGCATAGTGTATGGCCACCTTTACAGTTTGGCCGGAAAAATTCTAACGGCCTACGGACAGAATATTTTTATCGGATTCTACATGCCTTGAAACGTAAAACATCAAATTTTGAGGGGTGGTTAGAAAATATTTTTTTCTTGGGCGATTACAATGGTTTATTATTGAATAATAAACCAAAAAGGATAGAGAATTAGATACCCACCACGCCCTCGGACGAGAAAAATGAAAACTAAAAGTGAAGAAGGGATCGTAAACAAAGGACAAGCTGTTGATCTCTACTTGAAATGAGCACAGTCTTTCTTTTTAGCATCACCCTAACAATTTCTTGCGTAGATCCGAGATACAAAATATCTACTTAACATACTATAGATTTACATGAAGATTACGATTACAGCAAGTCCTGTTACCTTGACAGCGTTCTCTTCGTTCTCTAGGGCTTCCAAAATCGAGTTAAGAGCGGCTGGAAAAAATAAACGTACAAGTTCAAGAAAAACTCCATTGAGAATCTTTGGATACGTTAACTTAGCACATTCAAACATACCTCGGGCCGTTTCCGGAGTAAACAAGCTCGGATCGGACATAATAAGAGTTGGACCATGGACAATATTAGATAACAGTGGACAATTTTCTTCAGCTGTAGTACCTGGTAGAAATTATTACGCTAAAACTGAACATAAATCAACCCTTCCTGATTAATTTCTACTCAAAACATTTGAACCGTTTGAAATTGAACAAACACATCGACCATTACATCTATCTAAGTAAACTGAAGTAATCGAGAACCGAGATAAGAGAATCAAAGCGACCAAGGCGATAGATCGATTTATTTCGGAAGCTTTCGATCTTTCAACGGGCCGATCGATTATTAAATGAAAATCGGTAAAATTAAAAGGCGAAAATAATGGTGGGTTTTTTTCGTGATAAATCGTCAGAGAGTAAGTTGAAATGAAATTATACCACTGGTAGTATCAATTTTTACAGTATAAAGAAATATCGAAATTATCCCTGTGAATTCGCTGAAATATTTTCGATTAATCGATTATTTTATATCGATAGTTGTAAGTTACCATCGATAGTTCAACATCATCCACAGCCTGCAAGATAATCGTGTTTCTTTTCAGCATCAAAGTCCAGTGATGAATGAGTGAGTACCTGCGTGATAGATCAAGAATAAGGTTCAACAATTTCGGAATTTGAATTGAGTTGGGATTGGAAAGTTCACAGAAGCAGGTTTGAGCTGGTTCATTTATTACGTTTCTCTGTACTCTCAGCCTTATGCTTTATATTATATTTAGCGCTCATCATCATCATCACTGGGTCTTGAGCGTCTTGGGTCTTTGCTTACCGTCAATCGAAGGTTTGTACAGAATTTTCAATCAATAATCCGGTAATTCGTTGTACTTTTTGGTAATTTTGTGAAAATAATTCCAGTTAAGTGTAAAATTGATTGTTGAGTTGATCGATCGTTCTTATTTTGGTTTGTTTCCGATTTCAATTAATTTCGCTCCTCGTTATGTCGCGTTTTCAAGACTAGATCAATGTCTTGGGTCGATGCGAAGCATGCTCTCAACCTTTTGCAAATGGAATTGCTCGAGAAGATGTCACCAATAAATCTCGACGATGATTCGTCTGTATCATCGCAGGAAAGGTATCTCGAATTATTTATTTCTCCTCTTTGTATCATCTATTTTAGTTCTGTCGCTTACGAAGGGAATTTTCCTCTTCCTAACCCGTAAATTTCTCATTGTCATTTCTTATTCATTAAAAAAAATTTAATTTAAAAAATTAAAAAAAAGAACTCTATGAAAACTATTTTAAATAACATTTCAAATTGTACTCGTTATTCTATCTATTGCAGGAGAAGTCAAACAATATCTTCTCTGCGAGAGCTCTTTTATCGACTGACCGAATCGAGAAACCAAAACGAAGTGTTGTTCATTGAATATGGTGACAGGTACGGGAATAAAATATCGTCACTGTATTATTAAATTAATTATATCGCTATTGATTCGAGAAAGGTTTAAGGGCGGTCTAGACGCTACGTTTTGCACAACGTTTTGTCTGCGCAATTCAACACGTTGCAGACAAAATGTTGCGTATGGACCGGAAAACTGTGTAGTTTTGAGTCCCTGGAGAAGAATGCGCAGTTGCAGCGATAACTGAGCTGACGAGCTCTGAAAACCGTACCTGCACGGACATGCCGTTGCGTGTAGACTTGCGCCGTTTGCTGATTCGTTCTGTTTCTAAGTTTTCCTTCATCGCCTGACGATGGCCGACCTTTGCCAATGTTCTCGCGAGTTATTGACGGATTTTATTTCGCTATATGAAAGTTTCCCATGCCTGCGGCGCGTCAAATCAAAGGAGTATAGTGAAAAGGGACAAAGTACGGGAGATTGGTGGAGAAATTCAAAGAAATTGACCGCAAACAGGGAAACAATTGTGAAGAACCTTCTTTTGGGTGTCGCTCTTTTTCTGATATTTTCAGGATGAGGGGGAGACTGAGAGTGGGACTTTTTCTCCATATTTTTATTCGTCGGCGGAGAGCTTTCGCCCATTGGGGCATCTTCAGGGCTGCATAGGCCCATCGGGTACCTATGACCAGTTCGGGTCATAGGTTCCCGATGGACCTATGCAGCCCCTAAGATGCCCAAATGGGCGAAAGATCTTGGTCGTCGAATAAAAATATGGATAAAAAGTCCCACTCTCAGTCTCCCCCTCATCCTGACTATATATTTGTGAAGAAACTAAAATATATGCGGATTGTATAAAGCAAAGAATTGGCAAAGTGAATGTCTATTCGATCTGGGGCTGGAGAAGAGGATATAATATACAAGCCATCTCTGTGGTATTTTGACTTACTACGTTTCCATTTACGTGACCATAAACGCGCGGTTCTTGACACGGTCTAATCGTGTGTTTTTTTTTTTTTTTTTTTTTTTTTTTCAAACAACACAGCACGCAAATATTGATCAAATGATCAAAGGAGAACCTCCTCCAAGGCGATATCACACAAAACTGAGCGAAAAATGCTGCACGTACAAAAAAAGACTGTGCCGTCTCGACGCCCACACTTTGCAACGTTTTCATTCTGTCTTAAAACTGTGTAACTTGAAACGTTGTTTTGGTCGCATTACTTCTTTCTGCAGGTTGAGGGGGAGAATAACGAGGCGAATTCTTCTCCATTTTTTCTTTCATTTAATTCAGCCGAGTACTTTCGCCCGTTCGGGCTTCTTCAGGGCATTATAGGACCAAGGGTACCTATGGCCTCTACCCGAGGGTAGAGTACGATGGCCATAGGTACCCTTGGTCCTATAATGCCCTGAAGAAGCCCGAACGGGCGAAAGTCCTCGGCTGAATTAAAAGAAAGAAAAAATGGAGGAGAGGTCGCCTCGTTATTCTCTCCCTCAACCTGCAGTTAAAACGTTGTGGAAAACGGAGCATGTGGACTGCCCTTAATATTGAAGGTATTAAGCAGGGTCGACACTATGCTAGGGTAGGCCGGGCGGCTTAAGCCGCGTTGATGTAGACGCCCCGGGCGGCTTTGCCGGGTTAGAAAATGTCGGCCTGGGCTGATCCCAACCCTAAGGTAGGTACAGATCAAAGGAACCGAACAAAAATATAGAGTGGGGACGTGCCGAACGTACCCGCCTGGCTTCAGTTACAATTGAACTCCGACCGAACTAGACGAATTATTTTCAGTGTTGCCAGGTCTCAAGTGGAGATTTGGGGAAAAACTTGACTTGAAAAGGGGGAAATGGGGCGTTTTTTAAACAAAAACGGGGAGAAATATACAATGCCCTGTATTCCTTTTTTTAATCCTTGTACTCAATTCACCATAACACATACATTGATTTGGCATTAATGCGGACTTCAAGTATTCAATAAATCATTTTGGTTCCTTGAAAAAACGAATTTATTATTCCGATCGTGCGAGTGGAAATGAAGTCAGAATAATCAGATTAACTGAGGAACCAAAGTTTAAATAAATGATATTCTTACAGTTCTGCGTTGTTGTGTAAGCAAAGCAGGTTACATTTGTGTCCACTCAACGATCAAGAGAAGTTGGGGAACTCTAATAGCATACATGAAAATTATCGCTCAACTTGTCAGCATGTCTACAATAGTATATTTTCCACCTTTTTTATTTTTTCTACTTTATACGAGAAATAAAGTGAATAAAAAAGAGATTTAGAGGAAAGAGTTATTTTGTCTTGGTTTTAGGGGAGTTTTCCCTCAAAAAGGTGACATTTGGCAACACTGATTATTTCATTTTCGACTCAGTTTCGTGCCTACCGCGGCATAGTGTGGACCCTGCATAAATTGTAGCAGGCGTTGTCTTCTGCAGGCCTAGCTGACGGCCATGTGTTGCTGGCTAGTATATCGAAATAATCCAAAGGCGTTAACTTCAGTTCGTTTTACTTATGTTTAGGTTATACGTTACAAAATTGTGATCTTATTAAAATTATGCGATATCGATATATCAGTGATCAAATATCGTTAACAATTTTATATCGGCCTAAATGATCGATATTGAATAATTAAAGGGCAAGGGGGTTTCTTAGAGTAATTTTCGCCTATTCTATTGTGCAAATGTATTGGTTTTTTTTTATGTTGAATATTTTTTTGTTCGGTTTTCAAAATTGCTCAATTTCTGTTTCAGTTTTATGTCCTAAAGTTCTTTCAAGCGAACCGAGTTAAAATTGGGAGTCACTTTAAGAAAGAAACGAACGAAAATGATTTTAAACCGCTTTTGATCATGCTAATTTGATGTTTTTTTACGATTACATTCTCTGTTTGTATCTTGGAATTTATATCAATTTTAATTCTCTTAAGAATCAGTTTTTTTAACAATCAAATTTTATTTTAGGCCTGGTCTGATTCAGGAAAATGCCGTTATTGTTGAATCTATAACTTGATCAATTATCGATATCTTGATAATATCAGAATTTGTGTATTGATATTAAAAATGTCAAATATTGAAACCGAAATATCAATATTCGATATTATCTATATTCCTTCCCTAGTTAAAAGTCAAATCAGGGTAGGAATTCGCTGCTTTTTATAGACCATACTCAGAAATGCAATTTTCACATTTAAAAAACGCTATTTTAACGAGCAATTTTGTGTCTTCAATTTCAAGAATTGTTATTGAGTTCGTATTTGGATTGACCTTTCGCCCAGTACTCTAATTAAGCATTTCATCGAACTCTTGTTGCGAATGTTGAACTTGGATTTTCAGATATGAATTTTTCATAGTGCGAAGATCATGATAATTTTCTTCTATTCTCTCTCCGTGTAATTAGTTTATTAATTATTAATTGATAATCTGTAAATCATAACAGGAACAGAATGGCCTGCTTGCCGCAAGATTTCGGTATCGGATATCAAATGTCGTTCATCGTCGAGAAAATGTACGTCAACATGCTTACCAAGACTCATTCGACTCGAAGGTATAAAAATTCCCTCTTGGCATTTCCTTGTTCTCTCTTCATGTCACAAAAGAATTATTTATCTTCAGAAGTATTTACTACGAGCGGCCAGAAATTTTCAAGTCTCAATCCGCCGTTGACGCGGCCGTTGACAGAGTTTGTCATATCCTGAATTTACCTCAATGGCGCCTCGGTGTTTTGTCAACGTCGAAAGGACTCGTCTATGGTCCGCTTATAATTCTCCTCGATTCTGGAATCGACATCGATTGCACTCAGCAAACTGGAGGTACGTAGAAGGTTCATTATAGCTGCGAAATTGAGATAAAATAAAAATAAAATACTATATATGTATAAAAATAGTATTATAATATACCTATCTAATATTTTGAAAATTCTTGATCGCAGAAAATGAGAATCGTGTATTTAAATTTTCAATTCAATTTAATTTCAGGAACGTTGATACCACAAGATCTGCCTAATGGGGCTGTTTTAGAAACCGACGCTGCTTTTGTACTCGTCATTGAAAAAGATACAGTTTTTCAAAAACTATTGCGAAGCCAACTGGGGCAGCCGCAAAGCCGATGCATTTTGATTACTGTAAGTATCATCGAATGATCGGTTTTTTTATACTTTAAATAGGTCCAAGGTCATTTAAAAGTCATCTGATTGAAATCTATGGACAACGGAAAGATGTTCCGAAATGCGGTTCGTGTAAGAACGCTTCTGTGTAAATATTTTACATTGGTTGGCGTTTCTCATGATAAAGGTTGTCAAGTGATGAAGATAGAGTGATGATAGTGATGAAGGTTGTCAAATGAGATTTATATCTAATAGCGCATTGCTTATCTACTCGCTTAACAATTTTATCTAATGAGCGATAATGGAAAAACGAAACTTGCTTCTGGACGCTTTTTAGATAGTGAAAATTTATCTCGATATCTTTCAACAGCCCTCCGACTTTTATAACATTGTGTGGCACTATATCAATCTCAATTCGAGTGTTTTAAACAGTCCGAGTTATTATTCGACGTTGAGAAGACTTGAACTGTTGAAATGTTCGACGTTGGATTCATTTTTCGCCGAAATTTTCATTTTACCTAATCCGGTGACCTAATTTTCGCAGAACAGATTTGATTGATAGGTTTCCAGATAGCGCTACCGGAAAATTATCTGCTCCGCCTTATCGCAAATGTGAAAAGAGGATTAAAATACAAAAAACAAATTATTTTTGTTGACCTTTTTTTTTATTAAAAAGAAGAAGATTAATACTTCTAGAAGATCAGAACATTTTTTTCGTCGCTTTTTAATTACAAGTCTTTACAACAAACCTAGATTATTGCAGCGTTCTATTGTTTTTCGGGGAATTAGCCGTTTTTTTGCCAGTTTTGCGGCTATACCTCCTAAATAATGCATCATACAGAAAATCTTCTACGTTCTTCTACGGAATTCTGCTGTTTCATTTTTCAAAATCGGCCCAGCCGTTTCACGGGTATTAGTTTTTGAAAAATGATTTTTTCCTATCTTTTGGCGATATGCAATCGACATTTGTACGCTTTATCTCAAAAACGACTGGTCCAATAGAAAAATATCATAGAATCAAAGTTCTTCAGAATTCGATTTTACATTGGGAAATCACGGAAAAGTTGGTTACCCTTTGTTATCTAAGAAATAACACGAAAAACGCCCTCTGAGCCCTAACAAACCATATTCTTCTGTGTGCTTCTGCAGAGACCACTTGTCCTAAAACGGTTTTTTTAGCCACCTGAAAACATTTCCTATCACGCCTAGTATACGAAGTGTTGATCGAAGGCTAACGCAAGCAAGAAAAAACGTGAACACTTTCGACAAAATCCCATCTTTTGCACTTTTTTTTTGTATCGACTTGAAAACAATTTATCAAATGAAATGAACCATCTGAAAGCTCGTTGAATTTCCTATAGGAAGCTCTCTTAGCGTTCTACTGATGACCCGATACCGTGGAAGATGAGAAATCTTTGAGCAACTCCGTTTTCCTGCTGACATTTTCCACTGTAACTCGGAAGACATTTTCTGCAAAAGCAGGTGAAATTTCTTGTCAAAACCTGTGTTGGCCTTTTCTAGGGTATAGAAAGATTTTTGCAGAGCGATGAAAATGGATTTTTTTTAATTGTACGCTTATGCAAACTTCGAAACATAAAAAAACCCAACATACGTAAACACATGCAAAAATGAGCTGAAAAACGTGGTTATACTTTGCGTTGGTGTTGTTTTTCGTTGTAACATTGTGTAACTGACTTATCAGCGGGTTCCAAGGCTACTCCCCTATGTAAAATTAATTTCTGAACAACTTTCACTCTATGGCGTTTTTTTTATTGCATCATCCGTTTTCAAGTTACAGTGAGAATGATAAAAATTTTGACAACAGTGGCTAAAATTCCATTTTACAAACATCGACAATACTGGCGAAACGGTTGGACTGATTTTTACAAATAAAAGATTCGATTCAACGCTGATCTGATTTAAAGTCATGGTGCATTTTCCAGAAATTTGCATGGGGTAGGAGATAGAAAGTGAAGAAAGTGTGAAAATTCAGTGGTTTTCAAGCAAAAAAAGTTTGTACTAAATTGGAAGGTTGCGAACTTGAGTATAATATTTTCCTATGGCCTTAATGAGCAGTGGGAAATAATAATTTGAAGTGTGTAGCAATTTGTGGGAAAAGTTACAATGACTGGAGCCCGTCTAACCAGCCCTAACCACATTTAACCAGCCCTAACAGGTGCTAACCAGCCCTAACCACATTTAACCAGCCCTAACCGGTGCTAACCAGCCCTAACCACATTTAACCAGCCCTAACCACACTTAAACAGCTGGTGAGTGTTAGAATGACTGCAGTTACTTATGTGAATGGGAAGGGCTTCGACTTTGACTTAATTTACATCATTGTCTATCACATGGTGATCTTAATTTTCTACAATAGGTTCATTGTTAGAGCCTCCATCCTCGAATACAGTTATGAAAACAATTTTGTAAGCATTGTCCTTTTTTTCCTAGGGAAAAGGTTATCCAGACATGGGCACCAGATTGCTTGTAAGAAAGCTTGCTATCGATCTCGTCTTGCCGACCTTTGCCATCGTTGACGGCGATCCGCACGGGATAGAAATTTTCTTCAATTATAAATACGGATCATTGGTGAGTTGCATTTTACAATAACTGATGATCAGCATCGTACAAAAAAAAAAGAAAAAAAAATTAAATAGTATAATTCCGCTTTTGATTTCAGAAACGGCAGCATCTGAATTCCTACTTGGCCGCACCCAATGTTTTCTGGTTGGGCGTCCATCCTACGGACATGATAAATATCCCTGATGATCAATTGATTCCTCAATGTGCATCCGACGTTAGCAAGATAGAACAACTGCTTCAGCGAAAATGCGTTAGAGAATATGAATCTCTGCAATATCAGGTAAGTCCTGCAATGGTTTATTTTATAATCAATTATTATAATTGATTATTTTATAATCGATTTCTCTTCGATTTCTTTATAATTTTTTTCCACTTCAGGAACTCGGTATTCATTGAACTAAATTAACTGTATGGATTTATACATAGTAGGCAACGGTGGAATTAAATCGGGCTCTCTTGGGGTAATTTAATGCTTGCAATTGGAAGGTTAGCTGTTATGGCCATCATAACCTTGAAACCATCGTGTCCTTGGAATCGAATGGGCTATCGAAGGTCTTTCCTTCTTACTTTCTTCCCTGGTATTTTTCGATCTACTTAATCATGTAAACATTTGATTATTTTCGTAGCTGATGAAGCTTCTTGATTCGAAGAAGAAATGCGAAGTAGAAGCTCTCTACATGCTCTCGCCTAATTATCTCAGCGATACGTACATTCCATCGAAGATAGCCAACGGTCTTTATATTTGAAATGTTTATTGTTGTTCGTTAATTTGTCATCCTCAACTTATTTCACTTGGCAGACGTGGACGATTAGAATGCTCGTTAGTTATAAATTCTACCTTATAATAGCTCTCTAGTGCTGTTTTTCAGTGCCGACTGAATAATTCGAGTCTGCTGAAACCTCTTGGGAATTAATTTGTCTTTATTCTTCGCGCTTACGTTGTATATCATTGATAAATTGTAATCTGTGTGTGAAATAATTGTAACTTTCCTCTGACGACTGGTGACCTGCAGTTTGCCTTCTGAACACGACTTTCCAACTGTATTCGAAATTCTTTTGTACAACGTAGGGTAAGCCTGTCTGTTACTCTTTCATGGTCATACGAATGATTGCAATTTTACACAGTTGCCATTGAATCCTGATCAGATTTTACTTGGATTTTTCGTCTCACTATTCCTTGATTGTTGATTGTATTGCTTTTTATTGTGATGTTCGATTGATTTCTTCTCGTTTTTGTTGATCGCCCATCTTATCACAGCGGGCATTGAAGCCATTTCATATTCACCGAAGCGCAATTTTCTTGGTCGTCGTTCCTTTTTGTACTCCCGCAACAAATATTCCACCTCATTTTCTGGCCAGGATATCTAAATTCTCTCCGCATTCCTCTTCGCATCGGTGGTCGAAAATCCGGCGAGGAACCGATGAGGTGAATCCGGTCTAATTAGACTTGAGAAAACAAAGTTGGAGCCATATCGGAGGAAAGAAAGCAGAATAACAATAGGTGAGCAGTCTCGCAGATCTTTCCAGTTACAATGTGTACAGTCTTGAATTTGAGTAGGCGAGCGGTGAAATAAAGGAAAGGGGTAAACATTCGGTTCGTTTAACACGACCCCTCGCAGACCCATGGGGCCTTTGGATTCTCGGCTCGCCCTGCTTCGGCTTCTTCCGCGTTACGGAGGCTGGTTATGTTGAGTACGGGCGTACGAACGGTATATGAATAACTAAGAAGATCAAATAACCTCGGCTTTTCTTGAAGGCTGCTCCTTAGGGGCTAAAGCTTCCCCCATCGCGTCCCATTTTGCTCCGGAAATAATCAGCAAACATGCCCTCAAGCTTTACGCACTCACCGGCTATCGATCGAGCCCCATACGTTAGCCGAAGGTTGTTTGAAAATATCAATGGGCCAGAGGTGACCTTAGAGCGAGCGTAATGGGTAAGAGGCCTATTTTTTATTTTCGTTCCTAATGGCCTGAATTCTGCTATTTGATGTCAGCCGAAGAGGGAATGACCGATTTTTCATGAAAATTGTGAGTTTCCGCGAAGGAAATTGCTAAGGAAAATCAGCGGTTTGAATAAACCCGGAGATGTAACTCCAATCCCTTGAAGTAGCTCCCTAGAGCGCTCTGCTGTCGGCTGATAGACAACAACAACAAGACGGTCTTTAAGACTGGAGTCATGCTAAATCGAGTAAGTGACGCTAACTTCACTGCTACTTGTTATGTTTTTTTAATCGTCGAGTTAGTACCGCCCGAAATGCCTCGTAAAGCAAATAAATTGCTGAGGGGGGTTCGGTAATGTCACAGCAACCTCAAATTATTGCTCCCAATGTTAGTTTATTCTCCGAAGAGACAAGCGCTAGTATCGATATTCACGTTCAACGGACTAATTATGACGTAATAACTATTCATTTTTCGTTCAAAATCATCGGTTTTCATCAGCGATTTTCTCCGCGGAAACTCACAATTTTCATGAAAAATTCGTCATTCCGTCTTCAGCTGACACCAAATAGCAGAATTCAGGCCATTAGGAACGAAAATAAAAAATAGGCGTCTTCCCCATTTGACAAGCTTAATTTTGAATAAAAATGAAGTTCCGTCTCGTGTTCATGGATTTTCAGGACTTCACGCTTCCCGTTTGTTATTGTTTGAGGGAGGAACTCGAGTTTGCAAAGGGAATATTCAACAGGGCGTTTTTTGTCCGATCTTTCGCTGCTTTACGAAATCGTGAGTTGCACTTTATGACCATTCGGCCCTGGGATTGTTCAGATGTGCGATTTCAGCCAAATAAAACGTCTGTTGATCACAGGCGTGTTATCTCGAGTGTGCCACTCGAACCCTTCTCTCGAACATTTACAAAAATAGACATCCCGACTGCGATTTATGGCTGTCATTGGAATATGATTCACGTTGAAGCTGATGGAATCAAATGTTTTTCAAGTTTTTCCTTTTTTTTTTTTCTTCATAATTTTCATTTTTTTTTTTTTTAACTTACTTTTTTGACAATAGTAGTTATAGTTTTTCTATAGTTAAACAAAAAAAAAAAACTTGTTTTACGGACATTTTTTCTGCGTATAGTATACTTATTTTTCTTACAACGTATCAAGTTTTTTCCTTACATTTTTCAATTGTGTAAAACTTATTTTTCGACAATTTTATAGTTTTTTTTTTTCTCTAAAAAATTAATTTTTAAATTAAAAAAAAGTTGGTTGAAAACTTATTTTTTCAGTTTTTATTTTATTTTTTGGCCCCCATTTTTATTATTTAAACAATTTTCAGGTTTTTTTTTTTCTTCTTCACTGTCTCAGTAACCGTTATATTTTACGGCGTAATAAAACCGATTCAACTTTTCGCAGGAGGTTTAAAATCCGATAGATTATTACCGAAACGGGTTTCTCGCTCTTGCGATTCATATGAAATCAAGTGCTGTCTAGATATGAAACTGATTCAACGATTGTTTCGGAATATTTCAAGAGCCATTCAGTCAGCTTTTCATGGTGGTTAGAATAAATCAATTCTTGGACCGACTAAATGGAAATTCATCATTAAGTGGCTGAAAAATAAGCATTGGTCTCTTGAACCAATTTATGGTAATTACCTAATATCTACTCTTAATAAAATTTTTGAGTGAAATACAAAATATAAAGATGAAATTGTTTAACAAAATTTATAATTTATAATCATTATATTAGATGAATTGCTCCCCCGGGAATAAATATAAATGATTATTATTATTTTTGTAAAATTATAAATTCTAGAGAAAATACAAAATATAGAGGTAAAATTGTTTCCCAAAATTTGTAATTTATAATCATTATATTAGATGAATTATTGTTCCACCGGTAATAAATATATAATATTATTTTTTTAAATAAAATTATAAATTTTTGAGTAAATTTCAAAATATAAAGATGAAATTGTTTCCCAAAATTTATAATCTATAATCATTATATTAGATGAATTGTTCCCCCGGGAATAAATATATATTATTATTATTATTTTTTTTTATACAATTTTAAAGTTTGGAGTAAAATACAAAATATAGAGATAAAATTGTTTCCCAATATTTATAATTTATAATCATTATATTGGATGAATTGTTCCCCGGGAATAAATATAAATTATTATTATTATTTTTATACAATTTTAAAGTTTGGAGTAAAATACAAAATATAGAGATAAAATTGTTTCCCAAAATTTATAATCATTATATTGGATGAATTGTTCCCCGGGAATAAATATAAATTATTATTATTATTTTTATACAATTTTAAAGTTTGGAGTAAAATACAAGATATAGAGATAAAATTGTTTCCCAAAATTTATCATTTATAATCATTATATTAGATGAATTGTTCCCCGGGAATAAATATATAATAATAATATTATTATTATTTTTATAAAATTATAAATTTTTGAGTAAATTACAAAATATAAAGATGAAATTGTTTCCCAAAATTTATAATTTATAATCATTATATTAGATGAATTGTTCCCCGGGAATAAATATATGATAGTATTATTATTATTTTTTTAATAAAATTATAAATTTTGGAGTAAAATACAAAATGTAGAGATAAAATTGTTTCCGAAAATGTATAATTTATAATCATTATATTAGATGAATTGTTCCCCGGGAATAAATATATAATAATATTATTATTATTTTTATAAAATTATAAATTTTGGAGTAAAATACAAAATGTAGAGATAAAATTGTTTCCGAAAATTTATAATTTAAAAAAAAGCTCCGGGGAGAGCAATTTATCTAATATAAAGATCAATACAAAATATTATAAAGATGAAAAGCACGATTTTGACACGGTATTTTCGCAAATATCCGAGTCACGCCCGAGTCGATGTACCTAGTTGAATTTTTAGAACCGAGCGCCAATTTCGCATATCGATCGCAGATTACTCGATTCGTATCCGCTAGTTTCGTGAATCGTCTCCCCTGAATTTCCTTACAAATCTCGTAGGATCCAGATGGAATCTTGACTGGAGCGGAAATGCAGCCGAACAATTATCTGTTTCTGACAGTTGGTTTCCCCTAGTAAAATTAAGCTGCCCGGCGATTACAACGACTACGGAGCTAAAACTTTCCCGTCAGACCGCGTAAGCTGTTGAGCCTGTTAATCCTAATTATCGAATTGTTCTCTTCCGCCCTGGAGATGAACGGATTTTACATTATTCGGTCGCAGTAGTTAACTTCGAGCCGGAGGATGATTTCTCTAAGATAATCGGCGAACTTGAGCGATGAATAAATTGACAAGTCGAGGGAAAAATTCACGTTTTTTCGCCCGACGAGTTTCAATTTTTAAACCGATTTTGGTATAATAAACTATTGTGATCGCTAACAAAATTCTTTCCAACACCCTCACAATTTGATGTTTTCAAGGCATGTAGAATCCGAATATTCTAATTAAAAAAATTCTGTCCGTCCGCCGTCAGTACTTTTCCGACGGAAAAAAAGCCAAAAAGCTAAATTCTAAGAGCTAAATTCTTGAAGTTTTCACCAAAAATCAATCTTGGCCTGACAATGGCTCAATTTTTTAGCCAAATCGCTGTTTAAGGGTATTTTTGAGAGGTGTTTAGGGGGAGAAAATTCGTATTTTCCAACGTTTTCCAGAAAAAAAATGTATTTGGTATCAATTTCTATAGATTTTTGGACGCTGAATCGATAGCTATGTTGGTTCTCGAGTTATCGCAGCTTTTGTGTCGAATTTTTGGGTAATTTTAAGAAATTTGACATGAGAGTAAAATTCGAGAGTTCTTGGAGCTATAAAAATCGTTCTATACTCATTGGAAAGGTCGTAAAACCTCTTCAACTGCAAGGTTAGGCAAAACATTGAGATTCTTATTTGGAAATTAAGAAAAATAAAAATGGTTAAAATTACATTAGTTTTTTTTTCGGTTGGAACTCGTTTGCAGCTTTTTTATATTTATTTTATTTTATTTTTTATTGAATATTTGGATTCTACATGCCTTGAAACGTAAGGTTAGAGATTTTTTTCTTTGGGCGTTTATTATAAACCAAAACGATCCAAAAGCAAGGTTGAGTTCGTTTATTCACTGGACTAGTAACATAAGTCTGAAAGACATTGCTTTTCTCGCCGAGTCGGAAAACGCAATTTCGCTCAGCGTATTAATGTTGGAAGGCGACTGCGTTGCAGCGTAGGGAAATGAAAATGCCGAGCCGGAATACGGATGGAAAACGACCTTGCATGATGAACCGGGTCGGGCGGAAGTTGAAGATTAAAATATTATTAGATTTCCCTGTGTTGTCAAGAGGTGAGCATTAAAGTTGAACCCAAGGTTTCGCAATTTTTCCCCAACGATCCGCGCTCGCCGTGAAACTCGAAAACTAGATTTTATTTTTACACGGCGTAATGGAAATAAACAGAGATCTAGGTGGAATCGAATTGGACCGTTGGGAAGTCAATTTTAAAATATACTAGGGAGAATGTATGTAATTAAAACAGCGAATTAAAATTGTACTTGCTTCAACTAGAATATTTTTTCTAGGTTTTCCCTTGTTTGTCATTGTCCCCCGCATTTCCCCCTCTTCCTCCTTTGCACTATCTTCCTCCTTCTCCGCCAACTCCTCCTCATCCTCCCTTGCCAATTGTCTCTTTCGTCTGTCCTCCTTTTCCTACTCTGTCTCCTTCACCTCCTCAGGCAATAACTCCTCCTCTTACTCTGCCACCGCCTCTTCTTCCTCCTATGTCGCCCCTCTTCCTCCATCTCCTCTAATCAACCAGCAACCTCCTCTTCTTCCTCCTCCTCTGCATCCTTCTCCTCTGCCACCTTCCCTTCTTCTATCGCAACCATATCCTCTTCCGCCTCCTTCTCCTCCCCTTTTACTCAACCAAATCCGCCTCCTCCACCTCCTCTGCTACCAGCCCTTCTTTTCCCTCCACCTCCTCCTTTTTCTTCTTCGCCTACTTCACATCCTCCTCCTCTTCCTCCTCCTCCTCCTCCAAAGAACATTTTTAATTTTATCTCTTATTTTGAATTGTCTATGATTGACTACCAAGAAGTTGTAATTTACCTATATGTCGCCAGGGAGAATGAAAGATAGGGCCACTGGGCCCTAATTCTCCCCGTGGGTAAATAAACCAATCAACCTCTTACTCAGCAACCTCCTCTCCTTCCTCCTCCTCCACATCCTTCCCCTCTGCCACCTTCCCCTCTTCTATCACAACCGTATCCTCTTCCTCCTCCACCTCGCCCTCCACCACCTTTTCCTCCTCCACCCCTTCCTTCTCCTCCTCTTCCTCCGTCTCATCCTCCTCCGCCTCTTCCTTCTCCTTCTCCTCTTCCTTCTCCTCCTATTCCTCCTCCCTTTTCTCTATAGCCATAGAAAAGCTTTGAACGAAGTGCTTTGTTGATTTTACCAATACAACGAATATCTTCGGATTTTGGAATTGCTATCATATTTGTACCATAACGTACTTGGACAATCGTATTCGCATTTATCCTATTCGCGATTAAAATAGCAATCGACTTGCACCCGTTCAAAGAGAGAATACTTTCAACCGCCGGGTGTTCGTATTCAGATGTAAAAGGGAAGGATACAACGGATGCCCCGAAGATGCCGCCTATTTGTTCGGGGCCCGAATTTGCATGCGGGCTCTATTTTCGAGTCGAGCGGTCGGAAGTTCGGCCGAGCTCCTCTGTATCCTTCCTAATTGTTAACTATTTATTCCTCGGGTCCGCGTCGAGTTCCCCTTTGTTGCCTCGTGGCTTTGAAACTTCGCCGGCATCGCCTCGGGAAGCTTTTTTCACTCAAGCGTCCGCTAACGTCGGAAATATGAGGTCGGCCGTATTGGTAATGCGATGATGATTAGGAGCGCGACAGTTTTGCAAGCGCCACATGGCGCCGTATTGTACCCGAGTTGGGTGTAAAAAACCTTCGAAAAACCGGGTCGTTGAAGCTGCGAGGAAAAAGGGGCCGCTTTAATAATTTCGTCGCAGAAGGCGCAAGATGTACGTAATTCAGATTATAATCGTCATTGGCTTGTAATTACGCGAGTGCGTTTGTCTAAAAAGGATCTGAAATCGAGAGAAATGATTTTCTCAAATCGAAATTAGGCCGAAAGTTGGCGGGCGATTTTGAAAAATTTGTCGTCAGTTTCCTTGCCCTATAAAATGACTCAGTTTATCACTCAGTAAAAAATTGAAAAAATGAGCTTTTCCACTCGCTGTTTGAAATTAGTTGATTTTTATAGCCGAAATTTAAAATATAGAAACGAGCGAGAAATGCGATATTGCGGAAGTATGGTGTGTGATCCTATCGGGGAAAATCGGGCGTCGTTCCTTTGCCGTGACAATGATTTCAATACCTTGAGCCATCGAATGTTTTTATGCCCTGAAGCAATCGAGATAGGAAAAAAATGAAGTACTGCTACCTAAAATTCAATAGCAGCCGATTTGGAGAGGGATGAGTAGAAAGAGGGGAGGGATAAGAAGTTAAAGGGGGAGGAAGAGGATTAGAACATGGAGGAGAAGGAGTAAGAGGATGGGAAAGAGTAGGCGTGGGGGTTGAGGAACAAGAGGAGAGGAGTAGGAGGAGGATTAGCAATATGTCTAAGAAAATGTCAAGAAGGAAGAGGAGGAGGAAGACCAAGAAGATGTTGAGGCGAGTTCGGAGAAATAGGATTAGAAGGAAGAGAAAAAGGAGGAGGATGAGGAATAACAGGAGGGAAGAAGGATGAGTTGGAGGAGGAAGAGGAATAGGATGAGTAGGAGGAGGAAGAGGATGTTACGCAAGAGGAGGAGGAAGAGGAATAGGATGAGTAGGAGGAGGAAGACGATGATTATGAGGAGGAAGAGGATGTTACGCAAGAGGAGGAGGAGGAGGAGGAGAAGAATTAGGATGAGTGAAAAAAAGGAGGAGGAGCAGGAGAATGGGGAGGATTGGCTGGAGGAAGTAGATGAGGGGAAAAGGAGGAGGTGAAGTAGTAGTTAAATTACAGGTGACGATTACGGTTATTCGATTCAATGATCGATTTGATAGCGATCGAACTTCACTCAAGTTAGCAAAAATTCGCTATCCAGTCGAACATTCTGCATATAAAATATTAGTATAAAATATCTTCATTAAGCGCTCCTATCTATTTTTAGATGCGAATAACTCATAATCGCTTTAATGCCATTTCTAATGAATTCAACTTTGCCATATTGCGCTTGGAGCATTTCGTATCCAATCAACAGCTTCGGACCGAAGAAGGGCTTTCAAGACGAAAAATTGTTTGCCCTTCCGGTTATGTGTCCCGAAGGTGGAACTTTCTCAAGGCGGTTCGAACTTGTCGTACAAATAATAAGACTAGACCATTAGATCCCCAGCGTCTTTCCTCTAATTGGAGCTAACTTCAGGGGCCATTTTCCCGAGTAAACTTTCTTCGGAAACTCGAGACTTGCGCCATTTGGAAAAAAATTTGTCGGACTGTTTGAAAGGAGGCGTGTTTTTTTTTTTCTTTTTTTTGCGCATTTGAAAACAGTGCGAAAAAAGAGTTGACGTTATGGTATGAGTTGATTTTGAATATCGGCAATGTCTAAAGGTTTTGAGGAGAGGTTTCTCTCTGGTACATTTTTTGAATCTCGAGCGATTTCACCTGACGATTAGCGTCTTGGTTTCAAAATTTTCCAACTAGATGTGTGAAGCATGATTTGTATTGACAGGTTATCGATTATCGGGACCATGAAAAATGAAATTTCGCTGGAGGATGAGGAGGGGGAGAAGGAGGAGTAATAAGATGAGCAGTAGAAGGAACTACAAGATGAAGAGGAGGAGGAGGACTTGGATGATGACGAGGGGGACTAATATAATGACGAGGAGGAGAAGAACCTAGATGAAGACTTAAGAGGACGAGGAGGACTAATAAGATGACGAGGAGGAGGACAAACAAGATGACGAGGAGGAAGAGGTCCTAGACAATGAGCAGGAGGAGGACATAGGTACATGATGACAAGGAAGAGGAGGAGGACCAGAAGATGACGAGGAGGAGTACTAATAAGATAACGAGGAGGAGGAGGAGGACTTTCCAGATGACAAGGAGGAAGAGGAGGACCTAGAAGATGACAAGGAAGAGGAGGAGGACCAGAAGATGACGAGGAGGAGAAGGACCTAGATGATGACTAAGAGGAGGAGGACTAATAAGATGATGACTAAGAGGAGGAGGAGGACCTTGAAGATGACGAAGAAGAGGAGGAGGATCAGAAGATGACGAGGTAGAGGAGGAGGACGAGAAGATGACAAGGAGGAGGAGGACCTAGATGATGACTAAAAGGAGGAGGACTAATAAGATGACGAGGAGGAGGAGGACCTAGAAGATGACGAAGAAGAGGAGGAGGACGAGGAGGAGGACTTTGACGATTACGAGGGGGACTAATATAAACAAGGAGGAGGACTAGGACGATGATGAGGGGGACTAATATAAACAAGGAGGAGGACTTTGACGATTATGAGGGGGGCTAATGTACGACGAGGAGGAGAATAACCTTCGTGAATACTAAGAGGAGAAGGAGGACCAGAAAATGTCATGGAGGGGGAGGAGGACAAGAAGATGACAAGGACGAGGAGGAGGAGGAGGACAAACAAGATGGCGAGGAGGGAGAGGGCCTAGAAGATGAGGAGGAAGAGGACATTCATGATAAAGAGGAGGAGAACCAGAAGATGACGAGGAGGAGGTGGGCCTAGATGATGACTAAGAGGAGGAATGACTTCAGATGAGGAGGAAGACATACAGGATGACGATGAGGAGGAGGAGAACTTAGAAGATGGCGAGGAGGAGGATAAGGAGTAGTTGGAGGACAATTGCAAATTATAATTTGCACTAAATAATTATTATTCAGTCTCAGCAAAAAAAAAAAAAATGTTGTACCCGATTTCAGTAATAAATTGCAGTTGAAAATGAAAAAAGAACCGAAGGCTAATATTAGCGGCTAAACGTTTTCTTCCATTCGAGCTGTGAAAATTCGTGGCGACCTTAGCCCGAAAGAATTACAGTTGCGAGCACTCGGAGTCGGGAGCACTTGAAATTTGAGGAGATAATCTTATTTAACGGGTTCGTCAAGTGTTACAGTCCGCCATTGCGATATTGGTGATAGTTGTGCTCGTTAGCAATGAAATTCTACGTCGTATATTTCATCGCCGCTGTCTTCGTGGCGGTAAGTGGAAAAACTATAATAAATGTGTAAAATTAAATTTACTTCCCGGAAAATAGGAGTCGGTTTCTAATATTTTTCCACTGTGGAGCAATAAGGAGCGAATAAATGCGACCGAAGATCTCTGAGCAATTTTCCGTTGTTTAAATTTTTCAGCGAAACGCTTTGGTACGAAATTTCGTGAATTTTCCGCGAAAAACGTGAAATTTCTGATCGAAAACTATATCGGCCGGAGATTTTGAGGGCGAGGAACTATTTTTTACAGAGCGACGAAAATGGGTTTTGTCTAGAAAAATTTTCCTCGTCTATCGACTTCGAAGAATGTGTAAACGCTCGACTAGTTTTCGAAAAATGTTTTTTTTTTTTTTTTTCACTAATTTTGTTGATGGGCTCAAAAGCAAAATCAATTTCTGTACAACTTCGACTCGAAGGCATTTTCGGGTTGGAACGGCCGTATCGAGTTACATCGTCAGAAAATTTCAATCGTACGAATTTTGCGGGAAAATGATAAAAATAACATCATCGATAATATGATGCAAAATAATGACAGTTTTCAAAAATATATACCGAGGTAACGGCTGGACTGATATTGACGCCAAAGTTAATGCTCTTTAAAAAGGAACTAGTAATTTTTCCGTAAAATGCGTCATTTGGGAGTTTTACCCGCAAAAATTGGAAAAAGTGCCGAAAATGTTGCTACATCTTAGAACGAGCTCGGAAAATTGGATTATTAAAGATTCGCGTTTCTCACTACAAAAAAATTAATATGTTCTCAAAGCCAGCGGAAGTTGTTGTGCATTTTTTGGCGACAGTTTGCTAAATAATCCATTTATGCCTCAGTGATATTCGACCTCCTTGGCTTTTACCAGGTTCCCATAGCGTACCCCTCCTCCTCACAGCCTGATCCAGTGTTGCCAGGTCTCAAGTGGAGATTCGGGGGAAACCCTGACTACAAACGGGGAGAGATGTGTGTTTTAAACAAAAAGATGGAATAATTTACAGGTTTGTCATATTAAAAACCGCCCAAAAAGCGTGCGGATTAAAAAAATATGTGTAAAAATTGTTTGAAAATAAATATATGATGAAGAAATTGACATTCTGTAGGTGTACAAATTAGAATGAAACCAGTGTCACGATAAAAATTGAAAAATCAGACTTCATAGAAAAGTCGCCATTGTTGTGTCATAAGCAAAGCAGGTACAATTGTATACACGAACATTTTCACTCATCTTGTCGCCATGTCAACTTTGAAACCCACTCTTCCGAATTTTTATTTTTTCTATATTTTACAAGAAGAAAAAAAACGCTGCAAATGATTGTCCAGTGGATTTTTTATTCCTTCGCTTCAATAATGATTTAGAAAGACTATCCATTTCTGATAGTAATTATTCCAAACATGTGTAAGTAAACGTTCCAACCGAAAAACAGATCGGTAACTATTGTAATTTTAATCTTTTTTTATTGGTTTATTATTCAATAATAAACCATTGTAATCGCCCAAGAAAAAAAATTTATAACCCCCCCTCAAAATTTGATGTTTTACGTTTCAAGGCATGTAGAATCCGAATATCCAATAAAAAAAATTCTGTCCGTCCGCCGTACGCCGTCCGCCGTACGCCGTACGCCGTTAGCAGTTTTCCGGCCAAACTGTAAGAGCTAAAAATTTGAAATTTTCACCAAAAATCAATCTCGGTCCTACGACGGCCCAATTCTTGAACCAACTTGCTAGCTCAATTTTAAGGGTATTTTTGGGGGGTTTTGAGGGGGAGAAAATTCATATTTTCCAAGGTTTTTCAGAAAAATGTGTACAGGGTATCAAATTATATAGATTTTTGGACGCTGAATCGAATGAGACCATCGCCGGGTCGATAGCTTTATTGGTTCTCGAGTTATCGCAGCTTTTGTGCCGAAATTGGGAGATTTTCAGAAATTTGACATGAGGGTATAACTCGAGAGTTCTTGGAGCTATAAAAATCGTTCTATACTCATTGGAATGGTCGTCAAACACTCTCTCCAGCCGTACGGTAGGGCAAAAAATTTAGTTTTTAATTTGGAAATTAAGAAAAATAAAATAGATTAAAATTACAATAGTTGCTACGGAATTTTCTCCGATAGTTACCAATCTGTTCTTCGGTTGAAATATTCACACATGTTCTGAATAATGACTATCTGAAATGGATAGTCTTCTGAAATTTTATTTGAAGCGAAGGAATAATAAACCACTGTACAATCATTTGCAGCGTTTTTTTCTTAATTTCCAAACAAAAATCTGAAATTTTTTGCCTTACAGTACCTACAGCTGAAGAGAGTGTTTGATGACGATTCCAACGATTTTATAGCTCCAAGAACTATCGAGTTATGCCAAAATTCTTAAAATTACCCAAAAATTCGACACCAAAGCAGCGATAACTCGAGAACCAATAAAGCTATCGACCCCGCGATGGTATCATTTGATTCAGCGTCCAAAAATCGATAGAAGTTGATACCAAAAAAATTTTTCCTGGAAAACGTTGGAAAATATGAATTGTCTCCCTCTCAAAAACCCTAAAAAAACCCTTAAAATTGATGTAGCGATTTAACTAAAGAATTGAGCCATTGTCAGGTCAAGATTGATTTTTGGTGAAACTTTCAGGAATTTAGCTTTTATAGTTTTGTCGGAAAAGTGTTGACGGCTGACGGAGAGAATTTTTTAAAATTGGATATTCGGATTCTACATGCCTTGAAACGTAAAATATCAAATTTTGAGGGGGGTAAGAAAAATCTTTTCTTGGGCGTTTACAATGGTTTATTATTAATAATAAACCAAAATTAATGTGAGAGGAACTAAGGAAAATGGAAAAGAGTATTTTATCTTGGCTTTGAGGCGAGATCTGGCAACACTGGCCCGATCATGTCTTTCTTTTGTCCAAAAAAATATTTTCGTTTAGTTGTCGTCGCATTTATTGTAGTAGAGGGGTTGTGAGGGGGAGAAAAACCAGGCGACTTATTCTCCAGATTTTTATTGGCTGGCCGAGCACTTTCGCCCATTCGGGCATCTTCAGGGCGACGTGGAACCAACGTGGCTGTGGACCTCATGGTTCCACGTCGCCCTGAAGATGCCCGAATGGGCGAAAGTGCTCGGCCAGCCAATAAAAATCTGGAGAATAAGTCGCCTGGTTTTTCTCCCCCTCACAACCCCTCTACTACAAAAAAATATTTTCATATGAGCGTCTCCAAGGAAGGTCTTCTCAGATTGTAAGGACATAGGGGACTTTGTAGGCGGTTAGTCAAGAGAGTAGTTCTACTAGCACGATAGCCTAGTCATTAGCATCTCTGCTTCATGCGCATGAGGTCGTAGGTTCTAAACTGGGTAGAGGATAAAATTTTCTGCTTAAGTATTTTTCAAACAAGCGTCTGCCACTTTATAATGTACATTCTTGTTTCTAGAGTGTTGCAGCTGATGGAAAAACTGGCATAACTAAGCCTACAATTGAGGAAAAGATAGATGCCATTTTCGCCGAGGGATATAACCAGATAATGCTGACAAATCCATCTCCCGAGTGCAAAACACGCGCCCTGACGCAGCTTGCGGCAGCCCAATCGGACAATAAGAACATGACTTGCAAGACGTTTCCTGAAAAAGCCTTCGGCGCATTGGAAGTTTTCAACACTGCGTGGGATTCTTTCACTGAATTCATCACTGATTTGAACACTTTCATCAATGGCATACCTATGTGCTTCGTGGATCACAGCGCGTTGAATATTTTCCACTGGATTCCTTGCGTTTTGGGACAATTCGGACCGATTTGGACAGGAATCAAAGACTTTTTCTACTATTCGCACTTCTATATGGATCCAATTAATAAAGCTAAAGAATTCGTTGAATGTTTAAACCGCGCGAACCACGCGACGGATTCCGTGCAGAAAGCTTTCAAATTGGCATCGTTGTGTTATTAGTTGCGTATTGTCCCGATTAAAATAAATTAGGTGCTGCAATGTGTGAAATTTTCTCCTGCCTCCGATATTAAATTATTTTTTATACAGTGCATACAGATACACCTTGCTTGTCGATTGCTGTTGGCCGCCAATCATTTGCGTTTCGACTGCTGAACCGCGAATAAAATAAATAAAAAAATCGAACGAATTTAAAAACGCAGTTTAAACGAGGGAGTTGAGCTGAGACATTTTTTCGCTTTCGAGTGATTTTTGTGATATTAGAATACTTCCTATTTATTTTACCATTGACGAAACAAATATTATTTCAGTCAGTAATAATAAACCTTTTTTTAATAATAAATTCCGTCATTCTTTTTTTTTGCTGAGTCATCGTTTAATCGAATTATTTTTTCCTCGCGATAAGAAAAATTCTAGTTAACGCCGGCCTTTTCGAGAGCTCGTCTAAACTTACTCATCAGTCGAATCTCTTTATATTCCGAGGTCTTATCTTACTATTTTTTTAAATATAATCTTCAAGAGGAAAGATATTATACGATATCGGGCGGAAGGAAAATGTGAGAAAAACAGGGTAAACTCAGCTGGAAAACCTGAAAAAATAAGATTTACCAAGTAATTGATTAGATAATTGGATAATCTATTTGGAATTAATTAATTGGAATTCCAATTAGTTAATTAATTTTTTCGAACGTCGCTTGGTTTTAATTCTTTGTTTCACACACAGTACTTCCTCGTAATTCGCTTTTTCAGTACCTAACGTTATTTGAGCACTTCTGTATAAACACTCGTTGGTATAATTTAACAAAATGTAATTTTTATAGCAATGAGTATACAATAATGCTCAAATAACATTACTGAAAATGCGAATTGCGAGGAAGTACTGTGTGTGACAAAAAATTTAAAATCAAGCGACGTTCTACTGGCATAAACAATTTCAAATCCCTCGCTGTTAGAATATTATATGTTCACTTCCGCGGTCTATAAAAATCAAAATATATACTCAAATTATAGTCAATATGCGAATAACGCGGAAGTACTGTATGTGAGCCACTCGATAAAAATCAGGCAACATCCAATCGCCGTCTTAAGCCATTTTAAGAACCTTGAACGTTCAAATTCATCGGTTTTTCCGGCCTGTAAAAATCAAAATACAAAATGCGCACTAGTTTAGTCGTGAAAAAGCTCATAACGTGGAGGTACTGTGTGTGACCCAATATACAAAAATCTAGCATCATCTGCTCGCCATAACGAACATTTTAAGACCACGAATGTTTAAAAATATTTACTATCAGAGCCTGTAAAAATCGAAACAGAAAAAAAATGTGAACGTTCATATCTCTCGCTTCTCGTTTTCCGAGAAGAATAAAGGTAAATTCACGCAAATCGCCGATACAAATCGCGAGTTATTCAATTTATCCGACGGAAACCTATCGATACACGTCAATGTATAGCCGTATCTTATCGCCGTGACTTAAAAGGATTTATCCTTATTGTAGGAAAACGTTAATCCTACTCCGATCGTTCATTTTATCTCGGTTGCATTTCGTTCCAGTCGTGAAACAGTTTCGTCGCGATGTATATGAAATTGATCGGTTACATTTTGGGGACGACGATTTTCGTAAGTGAATTTCCCCCTTTTGAACCTTCGAAATGTTCATGCCATTGTATTGCCAACCGATCGATACCAAGAAGAGATTCGAGAGAAGTAACTGAATTCATAAAAGAGGAAATTCGCACCGTTCGAATTTTTGGTTTATTCTTCAATAATACATCATTGTAATCGCTCAAGAAAAAAAGGTCTAATTCTCTTTAAATTTGATATTTTACGTTTCAAGGCATGTAAAAAACAAATATCCAATAAAACATTCTATCCGTCCGCTGTCGAAACTTTTCTGACAAAAATTTAAAAGATAAAATTCTTGAAATTTTCGCCAAAAATCAATCTTGGCCTGACAATGGCTCAATTTTTTAACGAAATCGACACCTACCTCAATTTTAAGATTTTTTGGGGGGTTTTGAGGGTGAGAAAATTCGTATTTTCCGAGGTTTTTCTGAAAAAATGTGTATTTGTTATCAATTCCTATAGTTTTTGGGACGCTGAATCGAATGAGACAATCGCGGGATCGATAGCTTTATTGCTTCTCGAGTTAACGCAGCTTTTGTGTCGAATTTGGGCGATTTTCAGAAATTGTGCATAACTCGAGAGCTCTTGGAGCTGTAAAAATCGTTCTATATTCGTTAGAATGGTCGTCAAATAGTCGAAAATGGTGACAAATTTAGGTTTTAATTTTTTCAATTATTAATTCCGCCGTACGATGTTAGCAGTTTTCCGGCCAAACTGTAAGAGCTAAAAATTTGAAATTTTCACCAAAAATCAATCTCGGTCCTACGACGGCCCAATTCTTGAACCAAATTGCTAGCTCAATTTTAAGGGTATTTTTGGGGGGTTTTGAGGGGGAGAAAATTAATCTTTTCCAGGGTTTTTCAGAAAAATGTGTATTTGGTATCGAATTTAATAGATTTTTGAACGCTGAATCGAATGAGACCATAGCCGGGTCGATAGCTTTACTGGTTTTCGAGTTATCGCAGCTTTTGTGCCGAATTTGGGAGATTTTCTGAAATTTGACACGAGGGAATAACTCGAGAGTTCTTGGAGCTATAAAACTCGTTCTATACTCATTGGAATGGTCGTCAAACACTCTCTCCAGCTGTATCGTTAGGCAATAAATTTAGCTTTTAACTAAGAAAAATAAAAACGATTAAAATTACAATAGTTGCTACGGAGTTTTCTTCTATAGTTACCATCTGTTTTTCGGCGGAAACGTTCACAAATGTTGGGAATATTTAAAATGACAAATGGATAGTCTTTTTAAATCAATATTGAAGCGAAATAATAATAAACTACTGTACAATCATTTGCAGCGTTTTTTATCGAATTTCAGCCGGGGAAAAAAGTCGAAAATTCGTTTCAGAATCGATTAAAACGCGAATCAATCCGACAATAAATTAATCTATCATTATTCAAGTTGCAGATCGTCAGCTCGGCCTCTGGAGCTGAATCTACGAGTCTCCTGGGTCTACCGAAAATCAACCCATTCGAGTCCATCTTTGTCGACGGTTTGTATCGAATTATGGCAGCAAATTCGACGCCCGAATGTCAAAAAATGGCCGTGAACAATTTGTCCGCCCTTAAAGCCGCGAGCGAACCGATGAAGTGCAGCACGATCAACGAAAAAATCGAGGACGTTCTCGCCATTTGCTACCAGGCGCTATCTTCGTTTACTTCGCTGGTCAACGATATGAACACTGTCTTCAACGGAGTTCCGCTCTGCTTCAGTAATACGTCGTTTTGGAATTTTTTCTCCATCATACCCTGCGTAGGCAAGGAAATCGGCAACATATGGAAAGCACTTTGGGACTTCTTCGATTATTCGAACTATTACACGAAAACGCTAGAAATAATAAAGCAATTCGAAGATTGCTTGCACAAAAAACAATTTTTCACCGAATCGGTGGAAAAAATCGTTGCTGACTTGAGAGTTTGCCAATAAATATCTGAAACGTGAGCGTATTTTTTTAACAGCGCCTCTTCTATTTTTTTCATATATAGTGTATTATTGAATGTTAATATTCCTCTGCCAAAAAGAGACCACGTGGCTGAAGAATAGCTGGCAAAAATAAAATATTTTCCCAACGATTTATGCGAGAGTATCAATTATTAAAGTTATTTGAACACTTCCAATGTTGAATCCAATATTGAATTCTCTAATCTAATCACCTATATAGCCCATATTATGCTCAACTTATACCTCAACTATACCTATATGATTATATTATACCTCAACTTTAATTTAATCTCTTATCTTGTGTCTTATAATGTCTTTTAATCTTATAATGTCTTATCTCCTATTTTACGTATTATATAATTTCTCATCCAATCTCTTATCTTATTCGAATCATTTCTGAATCATCACTCAGAATGCAAACATATCTTATCTTTCATCTTATCTCTTATCTTATCTCTTATCTTATCTCTTATCTTATCTCTTATCTTATCTCTTATCTTATCTCTTATCTTATCTCTTATCTTATCTCTTATCTTATCTCTTATCTTATCTCTTATCTTATCTCTTATCTTATCTCTTATCTTATCTCTTATCTTATCTCTTATCTTATCTCTTATCTTATCTCTTATCTTATCTCTTATCTTATCTCTTATCTTATCTCTTATCTTATCTCATATCTTAACTCTTATCTTATCTCTTATCTTATCTCTTATCTTATCTCTTATCTTATCTCTTATCTTATCTTTCCTCAAGCTGTTAATTTCAAGATATTGTCATGTCCTGATTGGAACAACGTTCATATTGTCGAAGTCGCCTCCAGTTGCTATGAAGCCGTGGATGTTTGTTCAAGGAAACCAGCTGATCGACAGTTGGATGGCATCGGGTTTCGACGGGCGATGAGTCGACAGTTTTTTCGAGTTACTTGCGTTCAATAGAGTAATATCATTTTTTGTCATTAAATAAAGTGTTCTTATTATTTCTGTGCGTACACAAAAGATATGATCCCCCCAAAATTTAATATCCAAGCAATAACTATCAAAATTGCAACATCGCCGACGCGATTGGTCAATACAGTCAATATGCCCGAGTTATAAGAATTAGAATTTTGGAAAAAAATTACCAAACAATAAGAAACTAATCCCAAACCATCTCAACCAAGCAAAATACTAATTATGTTAGGTCTGATAATCAAAAGTATAATAGAGACAATAAAAAAAGTTAAAATGAAAAGAAATCGAATTCTAAATTGATCAGATCAATAACTATCGATTGAGAACAATCATTTTAGCTAGAAAATTGCTGCAATTAGAAAATTGCTAAGTCGGCGACGAACAGTTATGAATTTTTGCTAATGAAATTATTATTTTATGTTGTTGGAAATTTTTGTATAATTTATTAATGAGGAAATGAAGAAGTAATTATTAATTTTCAGTTTGTGTATACGATTGCAAGAGGTATTTAATTTTGTTTAATGTATCCAGGGGAGACGGAAGAGAGCCCCTAGTCTCTCCCTGGTAAATAAATAAACCGATTCAATCAATCCTCTAATCTTATCCCTTATCTTATCTCTCCTCTTATCTTATCTCATGATTATATTATCTTATCTTTCCTCTTATCTTATCCATATCTTAGCTTTTTATCTCATCTCTTATCCGGCCGTTGCAGAGAGCCCAAAATTCAGCCATCAGGTATATTTATGGAGCGAATTACGACAAGTATATATGACTCCGTATTATAATGCGCTGCAATGGCTCAAGGTTAATGAGCGAGTGCTATTAAATGTAGGCGTTCAAAACCCTTGTTTTGTGTTGTTTTGATCACATACCGTACTTCCGTCTTACGCCTTTTTTCACTTTTGAGCTTTTTACAGGCTGCAAAAATCAAAATATTTTATGCTAGAGGCATTTAATATTTGTAATGGCGAGTGAATGACGCCTGATCTTCTTCGCTAGGATCACACGCCGTACATCCGTGCTATCCAGTAGTTTTTGGGATCAGAAATATTCACATTGCTGTAAAGTCAATACAGTTGAACGTTTAAAAGGTCATGAAATGTTTTCTTTGGTGGGTGAATGACGATTGATTTTTATTGTTAAAGTCACATACCGTACTTCCGCGTTATTAATTTTTTTTATCTAGAGTGCTTTTTTGCATTCTGATTTATTTATGGCAGGGAATCGCGCTTGATTTCATAAAACTAAATTGATATTCGGAAATGATAATATACCGAATACCGATATACCAATAATACGATGATTTTTCATCTCGATTTGAACTAATCCAACATTATAAACGATGACAACATGCCGAAAACGTTTGGTGGAGAATGAAGGTGGATTTATTTTCTATCATTACTTCGTCCATCGAACAGTGGAAATTATTTCGTCTGTTTCTATACCCATTTTTGATTCTTTCTATAATTCAACGAGGTTTTCGGCCTTCGTACGATTTCTTGATTTTATAATTGGTTATACCTGTTACCGACTCAAGCATGGAAGTACTGTGTGATCTGTGCACACCACTGGTTTTCATAACATGCGCTTTCATAAGGTCGAAGACAGCCTGAAGAACCGGCGTCTTGCCAGCCGAGAATGGAACGGATAGAGATTGAAATTTCGCACGTTTGTAGGCACGTTGTTGTTCTCTGAGCTAAAGGGTGAAGTGGCGTTCGTTCATTAGCCCGAGACGAGGACGGTCGTCGGACATCGTTCCCTCGTCGCTGGAAAGGCAAACAATAAACAAAAGACGGCAGGCTTCTGCTGAATATGTATTCTCCGAAACGGAAGTTAACGAGGCGCGCGTTTTCGGTTCGTTTTCCCCATTCGCTTGGGCGTTCAATATTTTGCAACAATATCTAAACATTCGAGCGTAGGGCGAGGAGGATCGGGACGTAAAATGGGCGATATTGCGACTCGTGTTTAAGATTGAAGGCGATTATTTCTTAAGGATTTTTTTGCTCTGATAAAAATAAACGATAAAATAATTTAATAATAAAAATAATCGTTAAAAATAATATTATAATAATAATCATAAAAAAATAATATTAAAAAAATAATCATAAAAATAATATAATAATAATAACAATCATAAAAAATAATATAAAAATAAAAATAATCATAAAATAATATAATAATTATAAAAAAATATTATTATAATAATAAAATTAATAATATAATAATAAAAATAATCATAAAACATAATATTATAATAATAAAAATAATCCTAAAAAAATAATATAATAATAAAACTAATCAAAAAATAATATGATAATAAAAATAAGCCTAAAAAATAATTCAATAATAAAAATAATCATAAAAAATAATAAAAATAATCATAAAAAAATGATAATAATATTAGAATAATATAATGATAAAAATAATAATATTATAACAATATAATGATAAAAATAATAATATTATATAATAATGAAAATAATCATAAAAAATAATATAATAAAAATATAATAATAATAAAAATAATCGTAAAAAATAATATTATAATAATATAATGGTAAAAAAATAATAATAATATGCGGCTGAAATTTATATGAAAAAAAAGCTCGCCCCGCTGAAGAATAGGGGGAGAAAAGATGCGATTCTTGACCCTTGGAGTGTCGAATTTTGTTCGGCGAAGTTCAATTTTTCTTTCCACTTCGAGCTCAACTTCAGGTTTCGGCAATAACTTCGTATCTGCCGAGGAGTTGAAGGCGTAGGAGAAAAGGCGTCCTCCACTTCGGTAATAAGTTTTTTGATCGAGTTCAAGTTTTGAAGCATAAAAAGCCCCCGCCCTTCCCTCGAGTTTTCACCCAACTTTCTGATACAGCTTGAACGATGAGGTCAAGAACTCGGCGATTTTAACCGAACGGGCCTATTGTTGCGAAAACAGCCTCTCGACTTGCGCTCTTCGTCTCGCACGCCTTAACGCTTTGAGCGATTTTGCCTTTTTAAACAGGGCCAGCCGAAGTTTGATAGTGTTTCGATCCGAACAAAAGGAACTCGAACCTCTTGATGGACTTGGTTAACAAGCTTTTTATCTTGGATATTGAATGTAAATTTTCAGATCGTCCGAAAACGTCTAATGAACTCGTAATCGGGTTTCTTAAAAAAATTCTCGAATATCCGCTCGAAATATTAATTGTTTCGATTGAACCCTACGCCTGATAATAATAGGCTGAAGTAGAAACTGGATGGCGGGATTTGAACTTGGTTCTCCCAACTCAGTTCGTTCATATTGCTGTTGATCATATTGATCTATTTTATACCACGTTTCTGTCCTCAGAAAAAAATCAGCGCCTCGGTTTTTTACATGCCTCGCTGGTTTTTTTTTTTTTTTTTTTTTTGAAGATTTTCACTTTTTTTAGTAGGGTGAAAAGTTGAAGTGCTTTTTTTCAAAACCGTTCCGAATGAGCTCTGCGTTCCCGGCTTTTTGGAATAGGGAAGCTTTCCCTCGAGGATCGACTCGAAATTAAAGTCTTGTCAGGCGAGCGAATTTCCGCTAAATTTTCGTTCAAGAAAATTTCATTCATAGGAACGTATTAAGGCCTTTACAGACCGGACGATAGCATTGTTGAAAACATTGTTATTAGCATTTTTCAGTAACTTTCCTTTCACACCGAAGGCAACATTGTTGGCAACAATGTTATCAACATCGGGCGAGGAATTGTTAATAACATTGTTACGGCACTTGAAAAATGTTGATAACAATTCCTCCACTGAAATGTTACTGGAAACATTGTTGGCAATATTTTCTGTAACATTGTCATTTTTTTTGTCAACATTGTTAGTAACATTGTTGGCAACACTGAGTTTTGTTATCGAGCCATGAGCGATAACAAACCGCCATTTGTGACTAACATTGTGGATAACATTGTTAGAGAACTAGACCCAAATAAAACAGACGGAAGAATTGTTGGCAACAAAAAAGTTGAAAACATTGTTGCCAACAATGTTGGTAACATATTTTCTAGATCATCTCATTTTGTTACAAACATTATTGTTTTCACTAACATTTGGTCTGTAAGTACCTTTAAACATTCTAACGTATAAAAAATTTTAACCTGAGAGCGATGCTTAGGTAATGTTGAACTCAGTTCCCGATAATCCAAGTTCACGATATTTTTGTGAGGCCCTTCTCTCATTTGAACTCAGAACACTCCACAAGTTGGCCTTACTCAGATCACATTACATTCAGAGTTTGGAATTCGATGCCTTCAATTGTGATCTCTTTCTGACTTATTTCTTCGACATGGTAACGTTGCTCGATTTGGAACATTTTGAAATTGCCAAGTAAAATAATGAAAAACACGGCCACTATACGAAAACGAACACTCGAGGTGGCTAACAAAACTACAGAAAATGGCGGCAACGGTTTCGTTATCAGCTGATTAGGCATGGTTACCATGGAGCTCTTAATAGATCAGACGATTTCTCCATCTCGACACGGGCAACACTGGGAGCATCTTCATGGTACGCTCGCCTTACATTCAGAGGAGATCAATCCTTTGGTTTTATTAAACACAAATGCCTAAAATCCAGTTTCGTGCTATTCTGCTGATCACCTTGCTGCTGGAATAATTCGTCGGAACGCATATTGACAACTGTTGCCCGAAAGAAAGCGCCAAATTATGGTCCCGTCATAAATCAACGGCGACAATAGCTGGGCAGAAAGGGATTATTCTCGGTTCTTATCTTCTTTCTGTTGCCATCGGAGGCTTAACTTTCCGTTGTCTTTTGTTCATAACCCGGGCGGTTTTTAAATTTTCCCCACAATGGCCGCGGAACAATCAAGACGCTCTGTGGAAGGCATTCGGAGTTGCATTAAGTGCGTCCCCTTTGTTTTCGAATAGCGAGGCGAACATTTCGCGTCTTTTGTGAAAATTAAGAGCCTTCTTCTCGAAGCAAAAAAGGGAAAATGATTCCGCAAAAAGTTCGCTCGTTAACGTATCGCATCGCTTGGGTCGAACGAGAGTTTTCCCAGGTCACAGCGAGACAATCTGAAGGAGGTGGGATTGAAAATCATTTGCAACAAAATGCTTACAGATTCGGCTTCTTAAAAATCCTAACGATTGCTCGGAGCAATCGTATTGATGAAAAAAACTGTATCCTAGTCCAAACTTCTCTTTGGCCAGCGTATTTTATTCAAACGTCTCCTAGGCAAGCTCCTCTCAATTAAACGTCTCTAAGGCATGATATATTTATCTCCTAGTCGAAAGTCTCATATTCAGACGTCTCCTAGGCAAACGTCTCTTATTCAAAACGTGTTCTAGGCATGTGCCCCTTATTCAAAACGTGTTCTAGGCATGTGCCTCTTATTCAAACTTCTAGGTATGAGTCTCCTAGTCGAAAGTCTCATATTCAGACGTCTCCTAGGCAAGGGTCTCTTATTCAAGCGTGTTCTAGGCATGTGCCTCTTATTCAAAACGTGTTCTAGGCATGTGCCTCTTATTCAAACTTCTAGGTATGAGTCTCCTAGTCCAATGACTCCTATTCATACGTCTCTTAGGCAGCGTCTCTTATTCAAGCGTGTTCTAGGCATGTGCCTCTTATTCAAAACGTGTTCTAGGCATGTGCCTCTTATTCAAACTTCTAGGTATGAGTCTCCTAGTCGAAAGTCTCATATTCAGACGTCTCCTAGGCAAGGGTCTCTTATTCAAGCGTGTTCTAGGCATGTGCCTCTTATTCAAAACGTGTACTAGGCATGATTGTGCCTTTTATTCAAACTTCTAGGTATGAGTCTCCTAGCTGTAAGTCTCATATACATATTTCTCCTAGGCAAGCGTTCATATTCAAACGTCTCCTAGCGTTCTTATTCAAACGTCTCCTAGGCATGTGTCTCTTATTCAAGTCTCTTAGGCATATGAGTCCTAGTCCTAAGTCTACATCCGAACGTCTCCTAGGCATGTGCCACCTAGTCCAAAGTTTCCTATTCATATGCCTCCTAGGCAAGCGTCTCTTAATCAAACGTCTTCTAGGCATGTGCATCTTAGTCAAAAGTCTCCTTTTCAAATGTCTCCTAGGCATGAGTCTCCTAGTCCTATGTCTACCACTATCCAAACGTCTCCTGGGCATGTGTATCTTGGTCAAAAGCGTCTCCTTCAAATGTCTGCTATTCATATGTCTCCTAGGCAAGCATTCTTATTCACACATCTCCTAGGCATGTGTCTCTTATTCAAACTTCTAGGCATGAGTCTCCTAGTCCAAAGTTTCTATTCAAACGTCTCCTATTCAGACATCTAGGCAAGTGACTCTTATTCAAACGTCTCCTAAGCATGTGTCTCTTATTCAATGTATCCTCGGCATGTGTCTCCTAGGCATACGTCTCCTAATCCAAAGTCTTCTATTCAAACGTCTCCTAGGCATGTGTATCTTATTTAAACTTCTCCTTGGCATGTGTCTCCTAGGCATACGTCTCCTAATCCAATTCTCTCATATATCCAGACGTCTCCTATTCAAACGTCTGTTTCAAACTGTTTCATAGATCGTTATATTAACGCCCTCCATGGCTGGAACGGGCATTTTCAGCTCTTTCTCTGGTTTTATTCGACTAATAACAGTTAATTAAAAAATAGTATAAAAAATATATTAAAAAAAATAAAATATATAAATATATTTAAAAAAATAAATATATAAAAAATATAACTATATAAAAAATATAAATATATAAAAAAAATAGTATCCACTCGCTGAAAATTGCTGCGAGCTTTGAAGGTCGCTGAAGCCAAAATTGGCCTCTAAATCGGTATATTCCGTTACTCACGCTCTCCTATGCTTTTTGAAAATGGAACGAAGTCGTCGGCCATCGCCTTTCCATTTCATTTTCCTACTTCCGGCTCGAATATTCCTTCCGCAGGGGAAAATAATTCGGGAAAGGTTTCGAAACAAAGGAATCTCTCAGTTGAGGAGCGATCTTTCGTAAAATTCGGGCTTTTGATGTTCGCGATTCCCTTCTATTAACCAATTCTCTCTGGGGTCCGTTCCGCAAATTCGAATAACTTCTTGTTCCCGTTTCTTGGCGAATTCCCTTTCGAACTGTTGGGAATTCCATATCGCTCAAGCTCAGGAAAAAAGCCCTCTTAAAACTTCGACAATTCCCCGCGCTATTCTGTCCGAACTTTTGAGCTTTCGAACTTTCATCGGCCAAGAAAGTTCGTCTTCCTCATTCTTCGAAAAATCCTCGGCCCTTCTCTTTCTTAATTAGATACACACTTAAGATGAACAGACCATGAGCAAGATTGTGGAATGCAGAATATTATCCCCCCTCACAAACGAGATCGAAAAAAGGTAAAAATTGGAGGATTTTTTGTGGAAATAATTTAACACTAGGGGCTGAGCGCCCCTGGCGGCTTCACTGTCCAACCTTTTGTCGGTGGAAGGGGGGAGGCTCCGCCCTCCCCCCCCCCCTGGCGCAGCCCATTGGAGGGGCTCCCCCCTCCTGTCGTGCCTTACAAATCGGTGGGGTGTTATACTACTATATTTATTTATATAACAGTTTATTATTTGTGTATGTAGAGTGGGAACCTACAGTTATTATAGTAGTTGGTATAATTTTGTATGTAGGTGGTGGGTATTGCATTGTACTTAGTATCATCAAGTATTGGGTTTTCAACTGGAGCAAAATTGTAGCAGAATTAAACATAACAACTTCAAGTTTTCCAAGATTTGTAACTTGGACAGTGGATAACTCAAACAAAAAGTGGTCAATTCAGATGTTTGAATATACCAAAAGATAGGTAATTTAATTGTCCACATTTTCCTAATGTAATGTACCTATCCGTTTTTCAACCGTTTTTGCGTTATTCAACAATATTAGTGGAATAAACACGAAAAGATGACATTTTTCAACTTTAAACGTTCTTTTCATCTTTTTAGTGCGAAAGAAACGAAGAATGAAGCATATATTATTGATATACACATCATCAACTATCATTATGCTGAATTTGAGCTAAATCTATTTCAAAAAATTTTTCAGAAAAAATCCAAGGGGTACCCCTGCGATTTTTTTGAACCGATCATTTAACGATTTTTTACTCCTCTCTCAATAGAGATAAAAATCTGAAATTTTCAGGAAAGTTGTGTCTTACCAAGATGTATTTTTGTGATTTTTTTTATTTCTCGGAAAAATCTGCAAGTGGTCCGAAAAAATCGGTTTTTGAAAGCACGGAAATTGGACTTTAACCGCGATTTTCGGGGTCAAAATTCATGCGAATCAATTGTTTTATTATGCAGGAGTCTTCATTTGAACGCCTTACACACGTACATGGCAAAAAATTTGGTGAAAAAAATTTAAACAGAGCCAGAGAAATTATTTTCCGTAAATCGAGTTTTTCACCGGCCGAGATTTCGAGCTCCGCAAGGGTGAAAATTAAACTTTTGTTTTTAAGCTATTTCGAAAGCTATTCTTATAGGAAATTTACCGCTGAATCCGAATTTGACGTCAAAACGGCGGAATTTTGACGACAACTATCAGTTTTTACTAATTTTAGTACACCAGGTTTTCATGTTTTTCAACTTTGAAAATCTTACAGTGCTGTTCAAATTTGATTAACTAATCATTCCTACAGGAAATTAGACGGAGAATTCGAATTTAAAGTGAAAATAATAAAATACTAACAAATATTGATATTTTTTTCGATTTTCATTCTTTGGGGGTTTTTACTTTAGAATTGTTTTTCGTCACGTTCGCGTATTTTGAAAAATAGTTTCTGTGTATGCAAATTGAGAAAATTTAATTTAGAATCGATTAAAAATAAAAAATTACAGTGATTATTTTTTGTTTTAGAGATATATTCCACTTTTTGGTAAAAAACGTGTTTTGGGTTTTCTTCAAGCGCGAATAGCTCCACGGGGACGTGACATAAAAATATAATTAAATACACCAAATTGTAGGATTTTGATAGCTCTTTCTCGCCTCTGAGTAATGTACCTATGTAAAAATGGTCGGTTCAAAAGTTTTCGGGGAAAAACAGGCCAGGAAACGCGAAAAACAGGGACATAAAATTTCAAAGTGGAATAAAACTTTAATGAAGGCCTAATTGAATAAAATAAGACAAAAAAGGTTTTCATCGTCTTCATTTCATGAAGGTTTCAAAAAAGGTCAGAATTTTACATAAACCACCCCCGTGAAAAATCAAGGTTGAAAATTAAAAAAAGTACGATTTAACCGCATTTGGTAATTAACATAAAGATGCAATTTTTTTTTGTCTTTAAAAATTTGTCTTAATTGAGCTCTAGCTCGCAGCGAATCTCTTATATAATTTATCCCTTTCTAAAATCGGTAAATTAATTTCTAAAATCATTCTAGAAATCTTCGCCTCCAAATTCTTATCCGTTCCAAATCCTTGTCTATCAGATTATAATATTTTCCTCTATTCGAATCGAGATTGGAGCCGCTCGATACTATCGTGGTGTCCCAAGATAAAGGAATCTCGATCGGTGGAGAAATAACGGGGGAAAAGATGTAAATGAAGTTGTTGTAAGCATTAAAATGGCGTCGTAAACGTTTGATTATCTTCGCCTTAGCCGAAAAGGGCGAGGTCTCGTTGCGCGCGGAAAAAGTACAGCTGAGGATAGCACCCTTGGGGTTAGAGGAAGCCCTTGCCACCAAACCATCCTCTTCAGCCTCGCCAACTTTGGGATTTGCATGCAGATTGGTATTCTCCTCTCTTTCCCTAGTCCTTTCGTTTTTTCACCGTGAAGAGCGAAAAGAAAAAGGAGAACAGAGCAAAGGGGAGGAAGGAAGTTGAGAGTGATAAATAGGTTTTAACAGCCCTCGAAGGGTTCGGCTGTGGCTGGCATCGATTTGAGTATTTAAATTTTCGAGTAGGCTTCGTCTGACGTGAGATTCAGGGTGCTGGGATTTCCACGGCGATTCCCTGTACAGTTTAATTTTACCGGTATTCGGCAATTTTACATGCTTCTCGACGTAGTTTCACTCTTCGACGCTATTCTCATATGCGAAGTAACTAGGATGTGTCAATGACCTGGATCTGGTGACTTCATTTATGACGAAAGCACCTCATTCCCATAATGAGCCAGAGGGTACCAAGAGTAACACTCCTTGATACGAGTACGATTCCCAGAAATATTGTGCAGCCATCTTCGAAAAACTAAGGGCCTGCATCTACCATCTAACAGTGGAATCAATTGAAGGGAAAGTCGGTATTCAGAAGAATGCTAAGATTGTTAACACTTCCAGTGGAATATTGAATACTAAAGCCAGAAGTCAAGAAATTTGAGAGTTAGAGAATCCAGTTATGAGTGAGTGAGAGTGTCCAGTGTTGTGGGAGTCCGAAGTCAAGCGATGATGGATTTAGAGAGCCCAGTCATGAGTGAGTTAGAGAGTCTAGAGAAGAATAAGTCAGAGAGTGCAGTATTGAATGCGTGAAAGAGTCAAGTGATGATTGACCCAGAATTGAAAGAGTCGGAGAGTCCAGAGATGAGCAAGTCAGAGAGTTCAGTATTGAGTGAGTCAACTCAAGAGTTCAGTGTTGAGTGAGTCAACTCAGAGAGTTCAGTGTTGAGCGAGTCAACTCAGGGAGTGCTGTGTTGAATGAGTGAAAGAGTCAAGTGATGATTGAGTCAGAAATGAAAGAGTCGGAGAGTCCAGAGATGAGTAAGTCAGGTCAGAGAGTGCAATGTTGAGCGCGTCAAGTAAGAGAGTTCAGTGTTGAGCGAGTCAAGTCAGAGAGTTCAGTGTGTCAAGTCAGAGAGTTCAGTGCGTCAAGTCAGAGAGTTCAGTATTGAGTGAGTCATGGCAGAGAGTTCATTGCTGAGCGAGTCAACTCAGAGAGTTCAGTGTTGGGTGAGACGACTCAGAGAGTTCAGTGTTGGGTGAGTCAGAGAGTCCTGAGATTAATGAGTCAGAGAGACCGAAGATCAAAGAGTCAGAGAGTCCAGTGTTGTGTTCAGTGAAAGTGTCAGAGAGTCCAATGATCAATCAATATGTAATTAAGGCTCACCAGATTAGTCTACTGGTCAAGAGCTTTCCGACGAGCCCAAACGCGCCAGTTCTCTGTTGAACCAATCGCCGAAGTTAATGGCCCAATTAAAATTTTGGGGTGGGCTCCCGAAATGAAGCCTGGCCCCCTCCACCCGCCCGCACTGCCTCCGTAGGGCGGGAGGTGGCTCTTGGAACGTGGTTGGGCTTGTTAGAACCGCACCCTGACATAGTAGGAGGCATTGAGGCAGATCATGGTCGTCATTAAAATACGCCCACTTTTGGCGGAGTGGGGGGATGACGTCACTGATAAGAATGATAGTGTAGAATCACCCTTTTATAACTGATTGCTCTCTCATCATGCTCTTTCAATGTAAAGAAGGAATACAATTTTTGCCAATTTATTTTCAAGTGAAATACAAAAGGAAATTGTAATGCAACCGAACAGCTAGGGAACTAGAAAATGTGAGGACGCTGCAAGTGATGGATAGCAAACTAGAGCCGTGTTGCGCAGAAAATTACCAAGAGCTCCTATTCGCACCGATATTAAACTCAGCCTCGTCAAAACGCGAGATTTCCAGTTCGAATCGTCGAGCGCTATTTGACTGACGTTAGCTAGTTTTATGAAGCGTCGGCTCGAATCTGTCGCAGACGCGGAAGAACGCGAAACCGAAATGGAACGTCTATCATGACAAGAACGGGCCGTCAAGTGAGCGAGTTAATCAAGTCGCTTCGTAGGGAGATTCCACTTTTTTGCTCGGCGAGATATTCATATCACGGGTATTCCTTATTTTCTCTCTCCGCCGAGTTGAAAGACGGCCCTCCTGCGGTTCTTAGAGAAACGCCGAGGCGGCGAAGCGAGGATTTCATTTCCGGAAGAAAAAGCCTCGGCGGCGGCAATATTTTGCGTGAAATCGTAATTTACTTATTCGAGTCTTCCGAAATGAAGGACGTGTTAGAGGGAAACGCTTTGAAAAAAGGAAAGTTCATTGAATTGGAAAATAAACCTTTTACTCCCCCGCGGGGGTTTTTAATCCGGCGGAACGATTTTCTCCCGCTTCGAACCGCCGTTTCGCGGTTCCAGCGGCCATCGACGTATTGAATATTCGGTCGAAAGTCGCTCGATGAGCGCGAAAAATGAAATTTGCAGTAGCGCGAATGTAGATAAAACTCGGCGGAAGGTGTGGTCGTCAGGACCTTAAAAATGATGATCCGATGAGAAGAGTAGAAATCGTTACTGTCGTGCCGGCTCAAAAATGGAGACCTCTAGACGGTTCTGTCACCAAACAAATTATTACGACCCTTTGAAGGCTCAGATGCAAGAGCCATTTGAAGGTCCAGATGCAAGAGACCTCTGAAGGCCCAGATGCAAGAGGCCTTTGAAGGTCCAGATGTAAGGCCCTTTGAAGGTCCAGATGCAAGAGCCCTTTGAAGTTCCAGATGCGAGAGTCCTTTGAAGGCCTAAATGCAAGAGACCTTTGAAGGACCAGATGCAAGAGCCCTTTGAAAGCCCAGATGCGAGAGACCTCTGAAGGCCCAGAAGTAAGAGCCATTTGAGAGCCCAGATGCAAGAGCCCTTTGAAGTTTCAGATGCGAGAGCCCTTTGAAGGCCCAGATGCGAGAGACCTTTGAAGGACCAGATGCAAGAGCCCTTTGAAGTTGCCCATTGAATGGCTTGAACTATTTTTCCTCGTCCCTGTGAAATTTTTCACTCGCAATCTACGCACAGATTTTCTAATGATTTTTTTTGCGTCTAATTATTTTTAATGTTAACCTACAGAAATTTTTCGTCTACGTAAAAGCCGGAATTTTGATCTGGTAACTCTACAACGAATAGTTGGTGGGGAAAATTACGGTACTATTCTAGCTACGAAAACGATTCGAACGATTATTAATTATCGGGCTTGCCGATATTAAGGTCATAACATCGGTCCATCTTCACGTGGCGTCTCTTTGGCTCATGGAGGTCGTTTCGGCTGAAACTTTCCCCGGAAACCGAAAGGCCGCCGCCCGAATTTCTTCGTCTCCAGCCGTTTCCGGACGATCCGTCCATTTGCCGAAAACGTCGACCTCGAAACCTCGTTTTCTTCAAATGATTTACGGCCCGACCGAGGGACGCGAATGATATTGAAGATTGTCGTTTGAAAGTTCGTAGAAAAATATTGAAAAACGAATGAAAAAAAAAAAATAAAATAAAATAAAATAAATAAAAATTATAGTAGATTTGCAGAAAATCTCATTTTGGGGGGAAATGCTAAAAAATCCGAAATATTGGTCGATTATTCTATTATAAACCATTGTTTTATTTCTCTTCTCGTTTGAGTAAATTAATTTTGTCAGAACGACTGAGACTACCTGAATAACTGAATTTATTTTTCCAAATTTCGAAAATTGTACGTTCTTAAAACACAGAAAACACCTGTCTTCACTTGGATGAAAATAAGTGAATATATTTAATAAGTGAATCAACAATAGAGTGAAAATAATTAAATCAACAATAGTGAATCCAACACATTGTAATCGCCCAAGAAAAAAATTGTCTAATCCCCTCTAAATTTGATATTTTGCGTTTCAAGGAATGTAAAATCCGATTATCCAATAAAAACGCTGCAAATGATTCTACAAAACAGATCTAAGGAAGAAAACTCCGTAGCAACTATTGTAATTCTAATCATTTAATTTCTCGAGTTATCGCAGCTTTTGTGTTGAATTTGGGAGATTTTCAGAAATTTGACACGAGGGTACTCGAGAGTTCTTGGAGCTATAAGTCGTTCTATACTCGTTGGAAAAGTCGTCAAACAGACTCTTCAACTGCACAAAAAATTTAGCGTTTAATTTGGAAATTGAAAAAAATGAATATGATTAAAATTACAATAGTTGCTTGGGAATTTTCCCTTCTAGTTGCCAATGTGTTGTTTGGTGGGAACATTTGCAAATGTTACTAACAATTACTATCGCATTGGATAATTTTCTTAAATCATTATTGAAGCGAAGGAATAATAAACCACTGTACAATCATTACAGCGGTTTTTTTTTTTTTTTTTTTTTTTTTTTTAATTGGATATTTCGATTTTACATGCCTTGAAACGTAAAACATCAATTTTTAAGGGGGAGTTAGCATTTTTTTTCTTGGGCGATTACAATGGTTTACTATTGAATAATGAACAAAAAAAAAAAAAAAAAAAAATGAAGAGAAGAATAATTATTTGCAGCGCTTTTCCTGCGAGACTGAACCAATGAACGAGGAGAGTCGAAATACTCTTCTATTCTGCAGTTTCGCGTTGACTGTGTCGACTCTGGCTGTAAATTGTGTAGGGCTCGAGAAAAATCTTGTTTTCCACGAGCTGTCGTTTACAACCGGCGCAAGCCCAAGGAGAAAGATTTGAAGTATATTGGAAGAATTATGTACTTATAGTTCCGGAGCGAGGCGGAACTCGCCGATCGACTGGAATGAAGGTAGGTATATCACATTGCCCGCCTTCTCCTCGAATAATATTTCAACCTGAAGAAAACGGACGGCGCTGAGCATAACATGTCGACCAGGTCGAAAACTGGAAGGCATTTTCCTCGGATTTCCACCGACCGACGAAAATGTTATAAGAGAATTTCCTCGCTCCGAACAAGGTCTTATTTATTTATTTTTTTTATATTTTTAATTTTAATTTTTTGTGGCCGTGGATACCTTGTAATAGTGCTGAGAAGCCCTGATGATGCCCGAAGGGGCGAAAGTGCTTGGCAGGCTGATAATTAAAAACAGGAGAACAAGTCGCCATGGTTTTCTCTTTCTCAACCTCAACAACGAAGGTCTTATATTGTTATTAATTTACTATACCTATTCGTTTCTCCGTAATTGTACTAGCTGTGGCGGGAAAAAATTAACGATTTATTGTTATAAAATTTAGTCGAAAAACGCTGCAAATGATCGTACAGTTATTATTCCTTCGCTTCAATAATGATTTGAGACAATTGTCCATTTTGTGATATTATTCCGAATATTTGTGAACGTTCCGACCGAAAATCAGATAGACTACCTACCTATAGGAAAAAACTCCAAAGCGACTATTGTCATTTTTAATCATTTTAATTTTTTGTTTTTTTTACTATTCAACAATTAATTTTTTTTCCAAATTAAAATTTGAATTTTTAGCCTTACGTATAGTTGGAGAGAGTGTTCGACTAGCAACGAGTATAGAACGATTTTTACTGCTCCATAAACTCCAGGGTTAAAAATGCCAAATTTCTAAAAATCTCACAAACTCAACACAAAAGCTGCGATAGCTCGAGAAACAATAAAGCTATCGACGCCGCGATGGTCTCATTCGATTTTGCATCCAAAAATCTATAGAAATCGATATAAAACACAATTTTCCCTGCGAAACGTTGGAATATAGGAATTTTCACTCCCTCGAATCCCCCCAAAAATACCCTTAAAATTGAGCTAGCGATTTGGTAAAAGAATTGAGCCATTGTCAGGCCAAGGTTGATTTTTGGTGAAAATTTCAAAAATTTAGCTTTTATAGATTCGTCAGAAAAATTAAATCATTGTAATCGGCCAAGAAAAAAATTGTCTAACCCCCTCAAAATTTCAAGTTTTACATTTCAAGGCGAGTAGAATCCTAATATATATAAAAAAAAAATTCTGTCCGTCAACACTTTTCCGACGAAACTTTCGTTCAACTAGGTAAAGTTGTAATTTCGCTTCGCATCAGTATTATCGGTTTGACAATTTTGCGAGGTCGATGGATAGGAAAAATATCAACTTCAACGGCCATTTGCATTCGCCGGGAGGCCGAAATAATTTGATTATTTCGCCGACCGCGCCCTCAGCAAATGCAAAGGGTCACTGCATCACTTGACCAGGCGTTGCGATCGATTCTCAGTCTAATTGAATGGTCCGATTAAAAAAAGATAACGGAATACTTCCATTTCTGGGTATGCAGATAACGAAAAACAAATCAATCGCTCGGAAAGAGGCTTCCAAAAGCAAGTTGAGCACTGTGCAAGCGAGAAATTCAATTTTTACGATGATCACATCTGTCGTGAAATGGGGGAATTCGCGTTGAACTTTTTCATTTCGGAAGTATTTTCCTAGTTTCAGCGGCTCAAAGGCCTTAAATAGTTCGTAAAAATCATAGATCCTTGTGAAGATGTTAAGTTTGGAAAATGGCTCAAGCTGAAGGTAGCTACCACGTTGATGACGTCACTTGTTCTCTGCAGTGATGCGGTTGGCATCAGCAATTCTCTTTTCCACAATTTTTCGATCGCGTCTCTTGACAATTCCTCCACCAACTTTATCTTATCGTCCTCTCTTGTCTTATCTGTTATCAGTATGTCTGTCATAGTTATTGTTCTACCGGTTCATCACATGAGCAGCTTTATCATGTTCTCCTTTCCTCACTTGATTGGGAAGAACATGTTTAATCTTTTCCACTGGGCGGTTTTTAATCCGCTCATCCCGGGAATGCTACGATGACAACAATTCACTCCCCGACCTAGATCAAAAGCTTTTTCAAATTGGATTGCCTTCGCAGTGTGAGAGGAGCGAAAGGAGGTAAAAATTCGACCCAACTGCACTCCATCAATTAGAGCATGTCGTCAGTAAGTTTGAGGGTTTCGTTCTTAATTGACCTGTCTCCGTGTGATTGAGAGTTTCTGGTCCGAAATTGCCGGGAGCAGAGTTACATTTTCCCGGGCTCTACATGTAAAAGTTGGCAGGAAAAAAATGACGTCGAGCGGAGTGAAAATTCTAGTTCCTTCGTGGTTTTGAAATTGGCGAATCTATAGTGTTCTTATATCTTCTTGTAGAATTATGACGAGGATTTTTTTCCGGTTGTTATTATTACTATTTTCTGAAAATATATTTCCCATTGCATAAAATCTTCCCTCACTTGGGTTCAGAAATTCAGCTCTCGTGCTGAATGGTGGAAGAGTTTCTTGTAAAGGAATGAAGCTCTCGGGGAAAGTGCCTCCCTCTCAATATATCAGTTTTAAAGTAACCCGGCGCTTAAATTGGCTTAACTTGAGAAACGACGAGTTTTACTGCGCGTTTTGGCCAGAAGTGAGAAGAGAATGGGAAAGCTTTACAACACCCTACTCCTTATAACTCTAAGATTGAGAAACGGGTAAATAGAGTGATTCTTGCATTGAATTGCAGGTTTTACGAATAGAAAAAAATCACCGTGAAATTGATCATCAATTAGAAATTTCTAAATCAAAAGGGAAAAAACCTAAATCTTATTTATGTGGCTGTGTTAAACAGTTCAACAATGTTGGCTCAAAGAATAACTCTTTTAATGACTCGACAAAAAATACAGAGAAGAATAGAACAGAAATTATCGGAGAGAGAATCAGCTGAGTAAAAGAAAAGCCGTTGTCACGGCAACGGATGCTAAGTATCACATCGTCTACTGAAGTTGGCTCGCTTCCTATCAACCAGCCACACACTCCCCTCCCAATGACCATCAGGGAATGGTGATTGTTAGCCTGTCCGGAAAACGGACCTGACGCCCGCTGTGAGTTCGGCGAACTGAGGTCTTCTTATCTTCTTTAGTCGATGGCGCTCGTTGGGGGTTTGCAACAGCAGGAGGTATGTCGGGTGTTTCATGTTTGTAGCTGCTTGAAGTATTCTGTTGATGATCCGGTGGTATTTTTGAGTAGCTCGGAATATCTTCTCCGTACAGAATAAATGCTGGTTTTACTCGATCGATTGAGATTACCTGTTCACCGCGAGGAGTGGTGACCGTGATCGTCTTGTCAGTTCGAGCGATCACTCTGAACGGCCCATCATATAACGGCTGAAGAGGCTTTTTGACAGCATCATGCCGTACGAATATGTGAGTAGACGTTTTTAGGTCAGGATGAACGAAAATTGATTTCTTGGAATGATTCTTGAAGGGAACCGGCCGTATTTCTCGAACATGGTCTTTGAGCATGTGAAGTAAAGATGGCGCATCCTTTGGACTGGTTGGTTCTTCAAAGAAATCTGACGGTAACGAAATAGGTTCCCCAAACACCAGCTCAGAAGGAGAAACGCCAAGGCTGGGGATAATATACGTCCGCAGCCCCATCAGCACTGCAGGTAATTTACCAATCCAATTTTGACTCATATGTGCACGTAGGGCAGATTTGAGGTTGCGATGCCAACGTTCAATGACGCCGTTTGCAGATGGATGGTATGCTGTTGTCATCCGATGGTCGAAACCTAGGTGTTGTGCAAGCTTCGAGAATAATAGACAATCGAATTGCTTCCCACGGTCTGTGGTCAGAATTTTTGGAACACCATAGCGCGAAAACCAATTTGAGATGAGTGCGGTAGCCACTGTGTCCGCCGTGATATCAACGATTGGTATAGCTTCAGGCCAACGAGAAAAACGATCAATCACCGTCAAGAGATATCGGAACCCTTCAGATGGCGGTAACGGTCCAACAATGTCAACATTGATGTGTTGAAAACGTTTTTCTGCAGGAGAATATGAAGCAACAGGACTAGCGATGTGTCTCCAAACTTTGGATTGTTGGCAAGCAAAGCAGGACTTGGCCCAAGCGGTAACATCTCTCTTCAGTGAAGGCCAACAATATCGAGCTTGAATAAGATTCACAGTTGCCTGAATCCCAACATGTGCCAAATTGTGGATCGAGTCAAAAATTTGTCGACGATATTCTTCAGGAATGAAGGGGCGCAGTTTTCCGGATGATACATCGCATGTCAGGGCTAAATCGTCGTCCAAAGCTATTGCTTTGAATTTGAACGAACAACTTGGCGATGATTTCAAGTGTGTCAATTCTTCACATGTAGATTGAGCGCAGGCGATTTTTTGTATTGATATGTTCGATGGAATGATCAGACTGGAGATACGAGAACAAACATCAGCTGGAATATTCGATTGGCCGGGCACATGCCGAATATCGGTAGTAAACTGGCTGATATAATCTAGTTGACCGCGTTGCCTAGGTGACGCTTTTTCAAGTCGTTGTGAAAAGGCAAACGTAAGGGGTTTGTGATCTGTATACACGGTAAACTGACGACCCTCCAGAAAAAATTTGAAGTACTTTATTGATTTATAAATGGACAGCAGTTCCCGATCGTAAGTACTCCAACAGCACTGAGATGGAGAAAGTTTCTTTGAATAAAATCCAAGGGGTTCCATGATATCCCCACGAAGTTGTTGTAATGCGGCACCTACTGCGAAATCAGACGCGTCTACTGACAGAACTAGAGGCAAATCTGCTGACGGATGCGCGAGAAGGGTTGCGTTTGCGAGACCAAGTTTGAGGCTTTCAAATGCCTCTTTTGCCGTCGTAGACCATATAATGCTTCGTTTATCTCTTCGTTTTGGCTCTTTGCAGAGATCAAAAAGAGGTTGTTGAAGCTGAGCTGAATGTGGAAGGGATCGCCTGTAGAAGTTAACAATTCCTAAAAATCGTCGGAGTTTTTCAATTGTATCGGGAAGTTTGAATTCTGCTATTGCCTTAACTCGTTCATTAAGCGGCAAGATTCCTAATTTGGATATTTGGTACCCAAGGAATGATATTGAAGGAACCCCCAACTCACATTTTGAAAGGTTGATACAAATGCCGTGGTCATTTAGGCACTTAAACAGCTGATGAAGATGGTCCTCGTGTTGCTGTTGATCAATAGAAGCAACCAAAATATCATCAATGTAAGAGTATACAAATGGAAGATGCCTAATAATTGAGTGAAGATATCTCTGGAAAGATTGGCTGGCATTTTTTAAACCAAATGGAAGCCTCACAAATTCGAATAACCCAAAAGGAGTTGTCACTGCGGTTTTGGCTATATCTTCAGGAGCAACTGGTACGTGATGGAAAGCGCGAACCAGATCAATTTTAGAGAAAATTGTTCTCCCATCCAGCTGACAATTGAAATCGTGGATGTGCGGGATTGGATATTTATCCGGGATAGTTACGGCGTTCAAAGCACGATAATCACCGCAGGGCCTCCAGGTACCATCCTTCTTTTTGACCAGGTGTAAAGGACTTGACCAACAACTTTTAGATGGTCTGCAAATGTTTAGGTCTATCATGTGCTGAAATTCAGCTTGAGCCTGCGCAAGCTTGTCTGGAGGTAAACGACGAGGTTTAGCAGTGACTGGTGGCCCAACTGTAGCGATTGTATGGCAATATTCATTATCAGGATCACGATGCGCCGGATTATTTCGTAGCAAGTTAGGGAATTCTTGGAGCATCTTTGCATACTTGTGGGTAGGATTTACCAGGGAAATGGAGGTAGAACTGACATTACTTGGGACAATTCCCGGTTTCGAGAAATTAGTTACCGAGTCAATCAATCGCTTTTCCTTGAGGTCCAAAATCAAGTCAAAATTGCTCAAAAAATCTGCGCCTATAATTGGACATTCCACATCTGCTATTATAAAAGGCCACCGAAAGGAGCGCCTGAAACCAAGATCGATAATGAGTAGTTTTTCGCCAAAGGTTGTGATTGTGGAGCCATTTGCCGCAAATAAAAATAACTTCGAACGAGAATGCCGATCATGTTTAGTCGGGGGAACAACGGACACTTCAGCACCCGAGTCTACCAAAAATTTTGTGTTTGTTAACTTATCTTGCACAAACAGACGATTTGATTTTCTACTCACCCTACTAGACGCAATAGTAGGGCGAGTTAATAGTTTTCCTGATTCGATTTAAAAGTACACCTACGGTCAGAGCATTTTCTGGCTTTTTCTTTGTAAGTATGATGGAAATAACACAGGAAATTGGAGCTTTCCGTTCCGCGACGAGGAGAAGGGGATCGACGGAAAGATGACCGCTCACGAGATGTTCGTCGAGTGCGCAGTTCGTTGATCGACGTCAGAAGCTGGGACATCTGATCTTCTAGATGACCAATACGATCGTCCTGGGCAGGATCGGGGACGATCCTGGACGTACTGCAAATAGAGGGTGGAAGTTGACCCGATCTAGAAGTCTGAACGGCTTTTGATTGGGAAGAAACAGCGCAAAGGTACTGTCGCGGCTCAATTTCCATAATCTTATCGGCCATAGCGGCTAACTTATCAAGAGCATCTGTGCTGCTAACTAATATTGCACGTACATTAGAAGGTAGGTGTTGTAAAAACATCGAACGCAAAAAATCGTCTTGAACTTGGGATTGAGCTAAATTTCGCATCTCTCTTAAAAGGCTCGATGGTTTTTTATCACCCAATTGGAGCTCTGTTAGTAAACGATTAATACGCTTGCCATCAGATTCCTCAAATTCAAGTAATAGGCGGTTTTTTAAGTCCGAGTAAGGCGTCTGGCTTTGCGGTTGAAGAAGAAAATCGGAAATCAGGTCTGCGACGTCAGGGTCTAATGCGGATACGACATTGTCGAACTGAACTGACTCGGAAATAATATTCGATTTGCGAAATATTGATTCGATCTGAACAAACCATATTTTTATATTCTTTCTCCAAACCGGAGGAATTTTAACTCTTGAATTCGAAATCTCAGAATAGTAAGTATTACCTTCGTTGTTAGAACTTTCGTCCGATCGGAGCTCTTCCCTCGATTTTTTACTTATTCTCTTGGGCTTCGGCATCTCGGTGAATTACAATGATCACGTCGGAGTTACCAATGTGGCTGTGTTAAACAGTTCAACAATGTTGGCTCAAAGAATAACTCTTTTAATGACTCGACAAAAAATACAGAGAAGAATAGAACAGAAATTATCGGAGAGAGAATCAGCTGAGTAAAAGAAAAGCCGTTGTCACGGCAACGGATGCTAAGTATCACATCGTCTAGGGATGGGCATCGATTAATCGATTAATCGAATTAATCGATTATTAGGGTGAAAAATCGATTAATTTTTAATCGATGTTTGTATGGCTCGATTAATCGGGTAATCGATTAATTGTTACCGATTAATTAACTCTTCGCCACCGAAAATTTTCTAATTTAATTTCTTTTTTTTTCATAGTGGATAGACTAAAAATTCGAAAGTAGAAAAAACGAAATCCTAGACTGTAATCGATTATGACGTAGGTAGGTAGCAAGTATATCACGCTGTAGGTACTGATGTCTGCATCGTCTGTTGAGGGCAAGAAAGTGGAGATCATTGCTTTTAAGTACGTGCCAGCTGTCGCGACTTCTGTTCCGTCAGAAAGGCTTTTTTCACTAGCTGGCCAAATTTTGAGGGAGCAGAGGAGCCGGCTGGCTCCTGACCTCGCAAATAAGCTCCTATTTCTCAAGGACGCCGACGAGAAATATTGGATTAGTAAATAATTACGTATATTACCTAAACGTCAGATTCAGTTATGTCTTATTTATAAAATTTAAGAAAGACAAATAGAAGAACTATTTTAGTTCTGATATAGTTATTTTTCCATCCTAAAGAATTACACGAAGGATAGAATTTTTTTTCTTTAGAATTACGATTGTTCTTGTAAATTAAAAATAATTTTCTCACTTGTTTGGAATTTGTTGTTTCTCATATTACCTACGTCTACTCATTTTTCCTTCTTAAAATTGTCAAACCATGGGGTATTGATTAGTTAGAAAAGAATGGTAAGTAATTGATAAGATAATGATGGTTTTACCATAAATAAAGTTAAATTTTTTGCTGCTTCCAAGCAAGTTGCCGATTAATCGATTAATCGATTACTAAGAAAACAATATAATCGATTAATCGATTACTAAGAAAAAATATAATCGATTAGACACTAATCGATTAGTTGATGTCCGATGCCCATCCCTAACATCGTCTACTGAAGTTGGCTCGCTTCCTATCAACCAGCCACATACATATTTCTCAGTCTTTTCCAATGAAATAATTTTCATGAATCGTTAGCCTCACCGAACGTAATAATATACATAATTACAAAGTTTTTTATTTTCGGGTTTGATAGATTGCGTAGAATTATTTATAATATAATTGACAACATTCCATCGAACAGAATAACATTATAGTTGATAAAAAACAAAACAATGCTGCAGTTAGGTTGAAAGATGTAGTCCCCTGGTGACCGCTAGAGGCGCTAGTGTCTGCAAAGGCCAGGACTGCGTACAAATTTGCTCAGACGACACAAATATTTTCATTCTCACTACAGTTTTGATTCTTGGCGTACATAAATATCACAAGATTTGCATTTTACTCGGCGGAAAATTGCTCGATCCGTGGATTTAACTGAGATAAATTTACGACTACTTCTTCGCACTGGCTGGTGATTTTTCAGCAGCGAGCTTACTCCGGATTTTCTTACATTTCCGGTCTGCAAACGAGAGACAAGTATTAGTTAAACGAGGAGTGATCATCTTTGCATTACTAGGCATGTTAGCTACTCGGATGATAAATGATTTGTATTACCTGTATTCTGATGCTCCTCCGGGCAGTTCTGTAAGAAAAAGCGAACGAGTTAGTTTTTAGATAGCTATTTGCAGAGTGAAAATGCATAAAAGAAAGAAAAAATTACTAACAGAAAATTCAGAGAGAATAAGTGGATGAAAATTCAATAGGAAAAAATCATCTGGCAATCACATCAGTTTACAGTAGAATAAAGCGAAAATAATTTAATAATCTAATTTAATTTTTGACGATTCGGATTACCTTTTCTATTTGCTTCCACACGCAATGTTTGAACTGCAGCGTTTCCGTGTTGCACTTGTACTCGTCCGCATCTTCTTTCCAGCTTTCGTCTGAAAATAAATGAACGATTCGAAGCGAAAAACTGTCGAAGGTAAAAACTCTAAAAAGGTTATCATATTCGCTCAACATTTTCGACCGTTCGTTGGTTTATGCGAGCTGAGTTCGCTCGAAAGCTTTCTGATGTTTTTTGCACATTAACTCGGCTGCGTACGCGATGTGTCGTTCGTTAGCGAGGTGATATAACGAGGTTATAGAGACGCCATCGCTCTTTTCCCTGAGTGGGGAAATATTTTTGAGTAAATAATCCAATAATCGGAATCTTCCCTGCCTGACCATCGTGCACTCATAGCTAAACATCTAGGCAATCTAGCGGCTTAATATTGTCTCGGACATGAAATAAGGCGGGTCTGAAGAAATGCGACGTTGCCAGCTAGCGATGTAGATAACGAATTATGCGTCCTGAAGGCTTTGCGAGGGCTGAATTATTCAGGCCGTCGCGTCGATGCGACTGATCCTACATCAGTTGTGACGCAATTGTGCGACCGTTTGCGTCCTTATGAGAGAAGAATGATATGAAGAAATGTCTTGGGCGTCCTCCATGCATGTGAAGCGTCAGTCTCGAGCTCTCTCTCTTCCCTATCGTCCTTATCCTTTCGCTGCGCACTTGCCTTTGCCAGCTTGATCAAATCTTGCGATCTGCGATTTGATTACGGGCGTCTCCTTTTTAAACGACTAGTCGCCACCGAGGACGCTCCGTCACCTCGCGTCGCCTGTCGCTCATCGTCGCGCCACATAATGTCACGCTGAATGGATCGCACCAGTGCGGCAACGCAGCGTAAAACCCGCCTAATTTCCTGTCCACTAGTGGTCCATTTCTACGGGGCTGAGAATGCCAAAAGTGGAATGAATTAATATCTTTTGAGATTGTTCAATTTTGAAAAAAATACTGTTTAATTGTGCATAATATGTTTACGTACCGTATTTGATTTTAGAGAACGCTTCAGTAGCTTGACCGAGCAAATCCTTCTGCCACGTTTCGTTCACACGTGATATATAGAGATCTTTCACCTTGGCGAAGTCCAATGCGCCTTCATCGTTCGCCTAAATTTTTTTAATACAGACAAAATAGAGAATGATTTTTTGAAACGGATTTAATTTAAGAAAAAAAAAATGCGAACAAAAAATGAAAAAATTAAAGGAAAAACGAAACTGAAAATTGGAGAAAACAAAAACTAAAAAAAAGGAGGAAATAAAACTAAAAAAAAGTAAATATGAGACTCAACAATAAAAAAAAAGTTAATGGAGTTAAAACTAAAGAAAAGAAAATATAAAATTGATGAAAAAAGGAAGGAAGGAAAAATAAAAATAATAATCGAGAGACAATAAATTGTTTAAAAAAAATGAAAATTTGTATGAAAAAATTTCAAAAGTTTAAAAAAAGAACAAAAGAAATGAAAAAAGATAAATTAAAAAAAGACCACGCGAAGGAAAGAAAATTGAAATATTGAATGAAAAAATAATGAATTTAAATGAACATTTTTTTGAAAAATGAAGAAAGGAAATAAATAATTGGAAAAGGGGAAAGTTTGAGAAAAAAAATCCAAGGAATAAAAGAAAAAAAAACTTAAAAATGTAAATGAAAAAAAAATTGAAAAAATAAAAATAAATAAATAAAAATTGAAAAAATAAAAAATTAAAGGTAAAAGAGACAAATTGGAGGAAACAATGAAGAGAACTAAATTGAAAAATAGTATAAATAAATGTACAAAAAAAAAATAAATAAATAAAAATTGACACAAAAGGAAAATAAAAGAAAAGAGAAACAAATCTATGGAGGAAAATTAATAAGTCGAAAAGCGAGAAAATTTCAACATAAAAAAATTATGAAAAAATGAACTTTGAAAATAAAGAAATTAGTTAAAAAACACTGAAGAAGAAAGAAGAGGAAGAAAATAAAAGAAGAAGAAGAAGAAGAGAGAGAAAAAAGAAGAAAAAAGAATGAATAAAGAAAGAAGAAGAAACTAAGTTGTATAACTTTTTTGACGATTCCCAAGATGATTTCCTTTAGTAAAATGAAATTCCGAACAACTTCGATCCAATGAAATTTTCCGATCGGTCCAGCTGTTTTCGAGATAGAGCGTCCGAATATGAATTTGTACGGATTTGAAAAAAATGTCATTTTACAAAAATACACACCGGCTAAACGGCTCGGCCGATTTCAACAGATTAAAATCTATTAGAAGCGGAATTGAACGCTATTTAAAAATTAGCCCTAAGAAATTTCCCGTTGGTTGCGCCATTTTGGAGTTATACGGGATTAACTGAATCAGTCAGCAGAATTTTTTTTTTCGCGATCATCCGCAAACGCTCGAAGAAATTTCGTCGGGTTTTCTTTTTGCGTTTCTCGCGACAAAAAAGTGAAATGATCGATCTTCGATGCGCTGACGATTCGATACGATAAAAGCGGCAAAAATAGTTGTTTGTATTGCCTTGTATCAATCGCTATCGTTGGTCGGCTGCAGTGGGAGTTAACTCGCGACAAGGACGTTGCTAGAGTAATTGAGTGCTATTTTTCCTGTGTGGAACAACCGTTCGCATCAGTTCGGCGTCGAGCTTCCAGAAGATTCGATAAAAATACACTGAGGTAATGTCATTCATAAATTTCACGTATTTGAAGTATTTCACATTCATTTCGCAATGGAAAATTCAAGACTGTTGAAATATTAGTCGGAGGAATGAATGCTCCTGAAGGATCAACTTGAGGCGAGAAGGAGAGTGTCGTTAACCGGAGTTAACTGAGTCGATTGAGGGAGCGTTTATCAATAAAGCCAAGATAACCTCGAGTTAGTGCTACAGTCTTTCAGTTAGCGATGTAACTCAACTATATCTCGGTTTTATCTGCGAGTGATAACTTACCGTTAGTTGACAAGAGTTACCGATTCGATGAGTTTAATTTATTGAGGTAACTGAGTATATAAGTCGAGTGACTGGAGTTATTGAGACTATTGAGTTGACCGGAGTATACGCATTCAATTGAGCTGGCAGGAGTTAACTGAATCAATTGAGCTGGCAGGAGTTAACTGAATCAATTGAGCTGGCAGGAGTTAACTGAATCAATTGAGCTGGCAGGAGTTAACTGAATCAATTGAGCTGGCAGGAGTTAACTGAATCAATTGAGCTGGCAGGAGTTAACTGAATCAATTGAGCTGGCAGGAGTTAACTGAATCAATTGAGCTGGCAGGAGTTAACTGAATCAATTGAGCTGGCAGGAGTTAACTGAATCAATTGAGCTGGCAGGAGTTAACTGAATCAATTGAGCTGGCATGAGTTAACTGAATCAATTGAGCTGGCAGGAGTTAACTGAATCAATTGAGCTGGCAGGAGTTAACTGAATCAATTGAGCTAACCGCAGTTAACAGAATTGATCAGGTTGACTTTAGTTATTTGAAGCAAGTAAACTTCATGGAGTTAACTGGAGTTAATCGAGACAACTGAGTTGACCGAAGTTATCCTAGTCAATTGATTCAATGAAAATTGACCGAGTAAATTGAGTTGACCAGAGTTAACATAATAAATAAAGTCAAATGTAGGTAACTGAAATGTTTAATTTAACTAAAGTTAACACAATTAATTGAGCTGACTGCAGTAAATTGAGGCAATTGAGTAAACCGAGTCAGTTGAGATAACTGAAGTTGATTGAGACAATCGAGTTTACCGGGGTCAACCAATTGTATTAAGTTGACCAAAGTTACCCGAGTCAATTGTGTTGAACTTTGTTAACCGAGTCGATTGAGTTAGCCGGAGTTGACTGTCGTTAATTGAGAATATTGAGTAATTTAACTACAGTTAACCAATTTGAATGAGTTGAAAGTTATTCGAGGCAATTATGTTGACTGGAATTGATTGATTTAATTGAGCTGACTGAAGTTAACTGAGTTGATAGATTTAACAGAACTGACGAAGTTTACCTAGTTGATTGAGTTGAATGGAGTTAACCTAGTTGATTGAGTTGACTGAAGTTAACCTAGTTAGTTGAGTTTGACCTTGTTAATTGAGTTGACCGTAGAGTTAACCTAGTTAATTGAGTTGACCGTAGAGTTAACCTAGTTGATTGAGTTGACTGAAGTTAACCTAGTTAGTTGAGTTTGACCTAGTTAATTGAGTTGACCGGAGTTAACCTAGTTAATTGAGCTGATGGTGTTAACCTAGTTAATTTAGTTGACCGGAGATAACCTAGTTAATTGAGTTGACCGGAGTTAACCTAGTTAATTGAGTTGACCGGAGTTAACCTAGTTAATTGAGTTGACCAGAGAGTTAACCTAGTTAATTGAGTTATCGGAGTTGACCTAGTTAATGAGCTGACCATAGAGTTAACCTAGTTAATTGAGTTGAATGGAGTTAACCTAGTTGATTGAGCTAACAGAAGTTGAGTCAGTTGCGTTGTAACTGGTTGAATTGTGTGACAACTTGCTACTTAACAATACCAGTGGCAACTAGTCTCACATGAAGTCAGTCACAGTTGAACGTGACTCTCTGAAATTGTGGCTGTTAGAAAATTATTATCTCAACTGGGCCAAGCTTGAAAAACCCTTCTCCAAGGGTCAGTTTACCTATTTTTCTTTCTGCAGGATGATCTACGACGCCGTTTTAATATTGATCGCCATTATCGCCGCAATACTGGTCTGGCTTAGATGGCATTATGGCCATTGGAAGAAAAAAGGGATTCCCTACGTCGAGCCGACCGTCCCTTTCGGGAATATGAAAGACGCCCTTATAGGGAAAATTAACATGGGCGTGGTGTCGCAGAGGATTTACAGGTAAGTAAAAAAAAAAAAATTTTTTTTTAATGTTTAAAGGCTTCTGATCATATTTTTTTAAAAATAGGTACCTAGCTGCTGTGAAAAAAATGGGAAAATTGTTTTTCGTGCTTAGCAATACGAAAATTAACTATTTAAATAATATTTTACAGCTCTTTCCCCGGAGAACCGGCCGTAGGGTTTTTCAATTTGCGGACGCCCATATTACAATTGAAAGATCTCGATCTGGTGAAGGCTGTGTTGGTGAGCGAATTTTCGAGCTTCAGAGAAAACGGATTGAACGTCAGTAAAGAGGCCGATCCCATATTGGGGAGGAACCCTTTCTTTTTGACTGGAGACGAGTAAGAAACGCACGCATATTTATTACATATTTTAACAATAATAAATTTAACACTCATCATGCTTTTAGGTGGAGGGAGGCGAGGAAAATGCACACGCATAACCATACGGCGGTTAAGCTCAAAACCCTTTTTGCCTATGTGGAAGAAGTCAAGGACGATATGATTAGCTACTTGAGGAAAAACGTCGGGAGGAAATTCGACGTGAGAAATTAAAACGGAATCAATCTATTGGAGGACACGAAATTAGGCGGGTGGGAGTATTAGCTGGGTTGCCGCTCTTCAAACGAATTGACGCTAGAGTAGTTCAGCCCTCGAGTCGCCAATGACCGCCCATTGTCGCGAAAAATCCCCTTACCGCAAGCTCTGCCTCAGTCAGCTGACAACATACAATTTTTGAGACCCGCTTCATTTTGTGTCCGCTAGAGCTAGACTTGTGATTTATTCTCAGCTGCTTCTTTATATATACAAAATTATTTGCCCCATGCAGGCGCAAGACTTTTGCGGCAGATTCACGACGGACGTTGTAAGCTCGTGCGTTTTTGGCGTAAAAACGTGCAGCCTGGCCGAAGAGGAGTCGGATTTTAGGAAACATTCGACAAATATATTGGAAATGGGTTGGAGGATATCTCTCTTAATGTTCGCTCCTTGGATGCTCAATTATTTTCGAATCTCGTAAGTAGATGAATAACGGATCAATTACACTGAACTGACATGAACCGATTGCGATTCCGAACCTTGATGCAGATTGCTTTCAAAAGAATGCCAAGAATTCTTCTACAACCTGGTGAAAGACATGGTGGAATTGAGAGCGCAGAATAACCTGTCGAGGAGCGATTTCCTGCAGAATTTAATCGACGATAAAGAACACAGTGCGTTACATTTATTCGTTCGCAGACCGATTACAATTGAGGGCAATCCGAATAAGCTTCCCACTTTTGCGTTTTTTAGAGTATTCAACCATGGAAATGACGGCCCAGACGATGACGTTTTTCATCGACGGCTACGCCACATCAGCGACGGAGATGTCTTTCATTCTTTACATGCTCGCGATTCACCCTGATGTTCAGGAGCAGCTTCGGGATGAAATCAGCAAAGCGAAAACGCTCGATTTCGACACAATCCATCATCTTCCTTATTTGGATGCAGTTCTCAACGGTAGAATGAGTGTGAAATTACTCCGGGAGACTTGGCTGTCTTAATGACGTCGCTAGAATCTGGACTTTCTGAGATATTTTTTCCCTAATCAAGTGATTCAATTTGTGGCCAACAGAAACGTTGAGGATCTACCCGGCGGCAGTTGTGTTGTCTCGAGTTTGCAACCAGGACACCACGATTGTGTCAAGCAGGAACATGAAATTCGAGTTGAAGAAAAACGACAAGGTCGAAATACCGATTTACGCAATTCACAGGGACCCAGAGCATTTCCCCGACCCGTTGAAATTCAAACCTGAGCGATTTCTTGACAATCCCAACCCCCCGAATCTATTGACCTTCGGAGCTGGACCAAGAGCTTGCTTTGGTGAGAAATAAAGCTCCCTTTTTCATAAATTGCGGCAATTTATAGTTGTTTTTTAACATAAAACAACTACATAACAACAACAACTACAACAACAACAACAGAACAACAAGAACAACAACAACTACAACAACAACGACAGAACAACAAGAACAACAACAATTACAAAACAATCACAAAACAACAGCAAACAACAACAACAAAACACCAGCAAAACAAAAACAACAACAGCAAAACAACAATCACAAAACAACAACAAAACAACAGCAAACAACAACAGCAAAACAACAATCACAAAACAACAACAAAACAACAGCAAACAACAAAATTAATTTTAAAGAGAGACAAATCTTTCGCCAAGGTTTCCGACGGAGTTTCGAAGATCGATGGCAGTTGACAAAAAAGTGGAAGATATATAATTATGTTGCTGCCAAGCGGGAAACCAGTGAAGATAAAAGTAACTTCTGTGCTCACTGTAGAGAACTAGCAAAGAACTGCACCTTTCCCGCGCACTTTGAATATTTGATTCTACTGCCAGCGGCCTAATATGCCTGAAAAATACAGTGTTTTGAAGAAAAAATTAATATTATACCTCGAAAAGTATGTTCCAAAAAAGTTTCAAGGTTTTGCGGCATGAATACAGTTCTAGCGACCAAATGATCTCTAGGAATCGTACAATAGGTCAAAAAATTGTTTAAAAGGCCAGTACAAGCGGTTAAAATGAATGGAAAAAAAGATTTCGTATTAGCCGCAATCAATTCCAGAAATATTTGCAAGTCGTGCAACTTTCATATAGTTTCTCTCAAAATATAAAGCCAACTTATCTGAAAAAAACTCAGATTAATTGTTCTATTTCTGCGGAAAAAAATCATCAATGTTTTGCTCCTCTAGTTGCTCGCTTCGAGAAGAGCAACTTTCAACTTCCCCACTGGAACGCAGTCGGCTTCATGAATTTTTCTGTTTCAGGTTCACGTTTTGCGAAAACGCAAATAAAAACCGGCGTCCTCTACTTGGTGAAGAATTTCAAAATCATCCCCGGAACAAACGATTGGTCAATGCCAACCGTCAATAACAACAAAATGATTTTATTGACCCCGGATAACGAAATGAGCGTCAAATTCGAACCGCTCGATTGATTGATGATAAGTCGATCAATTACCTATGTAATGTGCAAATTATTTGGAAAATTGATTTATTCCGTTTAAAAGAAAGTTTCACGATAAATCATTTTGTAAATATTACTAATAATGATAAATCGACATCTTGCACAGAAACGGGATTTTTCCGACTCGAGGGAGATCTGAAAACTAGTTGATAAGGAAAACGGTCGATAAGGCAAGAGTATCTCAGGAGACGTATGTCTTGGAGACGGTTTCTAGGCAGGGGTTGGCCTAGGAGACGGTTTCTATGGAGGCGTTTGCCTATGAGACGGTTGTTGTGGAAGCGTTTGCTTAGAAGACGGTTTCTATGGAAGCGTTTGCTTAGGAGACAGTTTCTAAGGAGACGTTTCCCAAGGAGACGGTTTCTATGGAGGCGTTTGCTTTGGAGACAGTTTCTAAGGAGACGTTTGCCTAGGAGATGGTTTCTATGGAGGCGTCTGCTTAGGAGACGGTTTCTAGGCAGGAGTTGGCCTAGGAGACAGTTTCTATGGAGGCGTTTAGCTTAGGAGACAGTTTCTAAGAAGTCTTTTGCCTAAAAAAAGGTTTCTTAGGAGACGTTTGCCTAGGAGATGGTTTCTATGGAGGCGTTTGCCTATGAGACGGTTTCATAGTATGGTTAAGAACCTTGAGTGATTGATTGTTTTAATTAAAAGTGGCTTTCTGATGTACGTATGTACTGTAAAATTAAACTATTCTTATCGAAACTGATCTATCATCACTGTGCGTCAGGAATCCCTTTACCTTTTTATCGGGTTGAATACAGGCCGATATTTAAAGAAGAATACTTTCTGAAAACAAGTCCCTAGATAAAGCTCGCGTGTTCTGCATCGCCTTAGAAGTGGAAAAACGAACCCTCGATGTGTTTCAAGTTACGATTGAGCATAAATAGTGTCTCAATTCATTAATGGCCTTGGCGTTTTTGCTTCTTTTTTGCCAGACGAGTTTGAGCTCTGATTGATACAACTTTCGAGGGAAAATCACACCAGACGACTGTTTGATTCAAAGTATGGAATCCGTTGCACTACAGGGAAAACTTTATTTTCTACCCGAACACTGCTGACGTTGAGATAGAATATTTAATTCAATGAATATTTAGACTGCGACGGGGTTCAATAGGATTCCGCTTCGATCCTCTAAATTTCATCAGCGATTGCGAAATTAGCTGTGAATAATGAGGGAACATAACGAGCCCAAAGAAGCAACTTTGGGACTGGTAAAGTTTGAAGCGGCGTTAGCTAACAGAATCTGGCCTGATTGATTTGAGTTGAAAAATCCAGATGGTGATTGTATTTCCTCAATGGGCGAACTGATTTTTTGCTGATTGATCGTTAAATTTTATCTTTTCCTTCTTGTCACATTTCTTGATGTCCGGGGAGTTTGAGGTGGAGAGAAACCAGGCGACTCATTCTCTGATTGTCTATTAGCTGACCGAGCACTTGTCCATTCGAGCATCCTCAGGGCGACCTAATTATAAAATTTAATATTGGTTATCATGGAGGCACAGGACAATCAGAAAATTTATAGAATTCTCGAGCTACTTACGTAGAGCCATAGGGTCAACAGCCAAGTCGGCTCAGTCACTAGGTTATTTATATTAAATCACATCTTGTCTGCCTGGTTTCCCTATCTCCTGAAAATGTTGTTTTTGGCTTAAGTTGAATATAATATAAAATTTGATAATGGTAACAATATTCTACTTATAAGTTGGGGGGACAATAATTGAAGGAAAGTTATCACAGTTTCATTTAGAGGGTGATTAAAAAAAATGTACAAAAATCTCTGCTAAAAGCTATGCACATGGGTTGACTAGGAACTGATAAGGAAGGTTACCTGATAGAATCATAAGTTGTGTCGGTTCTGTATTCCAGGCAGACATAAACCATAATTACTAAAGCTAATTTGGTATTTTGACTAGGGATGGCATAACATTAGTTTTAATACAAGAGCATGTTATCACAGCGGTAGTTTGATTTTATTTCTTTATTGCCTGAAGGACTTCATTGCTGCTCTGTTCACGGTAATGTCACAGACTTGAAAACCTTGTAAAGCTTCGTTCTCACAATGTTTTTCATTTTAAACGCCGTTTTAAACACGAAACGGAACTGCGGTTAATTAGAAATCAGCATTCCGGGTTATTCATTCTATTCGTTTCAATTTAACTGGAAATTACCTCTGGAACCAGAGTTGCTTACGTTAAAATCTTAAGTGTATCAGTTCAGAACGAGAAGCCCTGCTCGTGTTTAAATAAGCGCTTGATCTGTTGAATATTTTAGCTCCTTAGCGCATTGAATGCATTATTGAATGGAGCTTTAGTAAAATGAAGCAGTATTTGAAAGGAATTTCTGATGGCTTGATGAAACTGTTATATTAATAGGAACACTTGCTGAAAAATAAAAATAAATACCGTCCAAGCGTTAATTCCAGTTAAATCTGCGGCGAAAAAATACCTAAGGTGGACCATATTTTGCCAAAATGTAGAAGATTATATTCGAAATCGCGAAACTTTCGGAAATTCGGCGCTCATAAAATCGACGGCCGAGACCTTCGACCAATTGAGCCTAGTTATTTTCGTCTCGACGAACGTTCGTTTTGATTGGGAGCCAGTCGAGTTGAAACTGTCCAGACTTCCAGAGCCTACTAGACAAGCGTAAGCTTCGAATTTCATAACCTATATTCGTACGCTATAGAACAAGAACGGTCGATTTTTTTAAATGACAAATAATGAATTTTAGTAGTATTCATCATAATAGAACCGATCCGTGTCAGGAAATAGACGAGTTACTGATGAGCGAACCAGTTAATTCCCCTATGAACCAATAATCCATTTTTTTGGCTCGCTCAATAGAAAAAGACCAATTTTATAACAACGCTTAGTATCTAATCTTATAGCTATCGCCGAGCGAGGACGCCGACTGTGCTCCATCCTCAGTCGTAAATGTCCAAATTGTAGTTGCATAATTAAACGCAGTCTATTATAAAGACGTTTATATATTTTTAAAAAATTCAAACAAAAAAAAATTATAATGAAACCGACTTTTGTAAATATAAAGTCGTAAAAAACCGCTTCTCCGTCGAAACGTTTAGAGAAATTGGGCTGAATCCGGATCATCGAAAACGCGTGAGTCCCTTTTGACATTTACAATCGATTTTCCCTTTTACATAGATTTATTACTTGTTAGAATGTGATAATTCATAATTATACCCTAAGAATGCTATTTCTTTATGAAATGGAAATCATTTGAAAAAATGAAGACGATATTGTCAAGAGAAATGCGATCGAAAAGTAGCAGGTAAAGAATAGCTGACGTCATAAGGGCAATCTTACCACACAGAGGTCTACCTCCCATTCCACCTACCTAACCGCGTCGCTGCCCTATCTTCAGGACTAGAGAACAAGTGACGTCAACAACGTAGTAGGTCCATTCGGTTCAGCCATTTTTCTAACTTGGCAACTTTACAAGAAATCTGCAATTTTTACCATTGCTACTTCAGGCCATAAAGCCATCATTCCAGTATCTCCTTGGCATGTATTCCTGAAATAATAAAGTTCCATGCAAATTACCAATTGGCCCTTTCCGCTTTGAGCATCATTGCGACAAAATTGTTCCAACTTCACATCCAGTGCTTTTTTCTCTGAAAAATTTAACAATCTACAATATTACGCAATAAAATGATAAATTCTTGCTAAATAGTTTACGGGAGTCAAAAAAAAAAAAAAACTGAAAGTTTAGATTTGAGAATTGGAGATTTTCCACCTCGATGGCCTTCAATTTAATGCAACGTTTCTTTTTCCAACCCAATCGATCTTCATCTTATTGTTTTACAGGATGATCAACGACACCGTGTTAATTTTGATCGCCCTCGCCGGAGCAGTGTTGATTTGGCTCAGATGGAATTACGGCCATTGGAAAAAAATGGGAATACCCTACGTCGAGCCGTCGATTCCGTTCGGCAACATGAAAGAAGCCGTTATCGGGAAAACCAATTTCGGCGTGCTCTCGCAAAGAATTTACAAGTGGAGTATATCCAATTATTTATTTACTCTCATCGAGCGCAACCATGTTGAAGTCGGAATACAAATATCTGATACGAGGAGGAGAAAATTCAACAAAACGAGAGTTGGCTGTTTACCGGATTTCCACAGAACGAAGTACCTTACTACTAGCGCATTCTCGTTTTTACAAGCGTACTTGTTTATAACGACCTTGTACGCCGGTACTAGCGCTCTGGGTGGCGGCTAGCGGAAATACTCGCCTGAATAAGATGCCTAAATGGGCGAAAGATCTCGACAAATAAAATAAACAGTGTAAAAAGAGTCACAATTCCTCAACTATTATGTGATAAGTTTAGATTAGATATGAACCAATAACATATCATAAGAAGTGATAATGTATGGTAAGAAACTATCATTTATGATATGAGAAGGTATAAAAAGAATAAGCAATAAGATTAAATCAGAAGGATCGAGATAAGATGAAGAGCGATGAGATTAGATAACCAGTGATAAGATAAGGTATGAAGTGATTAAATTAAATGAGAAGCAGAAGATAAAAGGTGATAAGATTAGATAAGAAGCTATAAGATAATAAAAGAAACAACAATATGAGGCAAGAAGTAATAAGATTAGATAAAATAAGAAGGCGCACAATAAGAAGCAATAAGATAACAAGTAACGTAAGTAATAAGATGAGATAACAAGTGATAAGATTAGATAACAAGTGATAAGATTAGATAAGAAGTGATAAAATTAAATAAGAAGCAATGATGTTAGATAAGAAGTGACAAAATAATATTATGTTATCAGAGGTGATATGATTAGATAAGAAGCGATAATCGTTTTTTACTAATACTTTCATGGTTGTCCCATTATTGGATGACCAAGGGGACCGATTCTCCCGAATTTTTTCGTCCTGGCCGTGCGCTTTTGCCCCTTCAGGCATCGTCAGGTCGATCTTCGTTTTTGTTCGCAAAGATTAACATGGAAATTTACGTACAGCTCTTACCCCGGAGAACCGGCCGTTGGATACTATAACTGGAGAACGCCCGTTTTGCAATTGAAGGATTTAAACCTCATAAAAGCGGTCTTGGTGAGCGAATATTCGAGTTTCAAAGAGAACGGAAGGAACATCAGCAAAAAGGCCGATCCCATATTGGGGAGGAATCCGTTCTTCCTCACAGGAGATGAGTAAGATACAAATATCGTTCTAAATTGAAATATTATTGGCGGTTTTGGCATGTAATCAAACTATCGAAGCGTTAACTGAGGTTTGGTCGAAACTGAATTCATCTGATTTGCTATTTTTGGCGAAATATTCAAATTCAAATGTACGCGTTTAGGTGGAAAGAGGCGAGGAAGTTACATACGCTGAACCATACAGCGAATAAGCTGAAGACGCTTTTCCGTTATGTGGAAGAAGTGAAGGACGACATGGTCGACTACATAAATCGCAACATTGGGAGGAAATTCGACGTGAGAAAATTCAATCGAGCTATTCCCTCAGGGAAAAATATCCCGTAACTTGATCGAAAAAAATGCGCAGAAATTTTGACAAGTAAATTATTGCAGGCGATGGATTTTAGCGGCAGATTCACCACAGACGTGGTGAGTTCTTGCGTTTTCGGCGTGAAAACGTGCAGCCTGGCTGAAGAAGAGTCGGATTTCAGGAAACATTCTTTAACATTACTGAGATCGGGTTGGATAACGGTGTTTTTCCGAACAGCGCCTTGGCTACTCAATTTCTTCCGGATTTCGTAAGTTCAACTGTCACCAAGTTCACTAAAAATCGTGAAATTTGCGGATGAAAATGCAGAACGTGATGTTAACTGATCGTTCCCGCGAATCTTGTTGCAGACTCGTTTCCAAGGAGAGCCGAGAATTTTTCTATCAGCTCGTTAAAGATATGGTCGAGTTGAGAAAGCGGGAAAACCTGACGCGGAGCGATTTTTTACAGAATTTGATCAACGAAAAGGAAGCAAGTAAGCATTTACCCACATGCTTCTAGCTTTGCTTGAACGTGCTTCGGATTAGTGTTGGGCATAGAGAAAGGTGTTGGAAAAACATCGATGTATCGGACTAAAAACATCGATGTCTAGGCTTCGATGTTTTTTGAGCATCGATGTCTATAGTTTGATGATTTTTTGACATCTTGACGTTTTAAGCCCGATTTTTTTTTACAAATAAAAGCTCTGTGTTTTTTTTTTCAATTTTATTCTCATGTTAAACATTCGTGGGGTTGTTAAAACAATCCGTAAGAATATTGCGGAAATAATTTATTTATTTTTTCAGTGGGGTGACTATCGATGGTTTCCAAAAGATGCTCATCCCTACTAGAATCAGAAGCGCCTTGGTGAATGAGGCACAACTAGCGCTACCTATGTTTCTAGTTCGCACTACCCTCTGCTATTTCAGATTTCTCTCTTATGGAAATGACAGCTCAGACGATGACGTTCTTCATCGATGGCTATGCAACCTCTGCGACGGAAATGTCTTTCATTCTATTTATGCTCGCTATTCATCCAGATGTGCAGGAGCGGCTTCGGGATGAAATCAACAATGCGGAAACACTCGATTTCGATACAATTCATCACCTGCCGTACTTGGAAGCGGTGCTAAACGGTAAAACTAAATTACACGCTCGTTGGAAATTCAGCTGTAACCAGAATATGACGTTATAGTCTTTTTCTATCAGAAACGATGAGGATTTACCCTGCCGGAGTCGTGATGTCACGAGTATGCAACGAGGACACTGCCATTGCTTCTGCCGGGGACAGAATATTCCAATTCAGGAAGAACGACAGGGTCGAAATACCAGTTTATGCTCTACACAGAGACCCGGAATACTTTCCCGAACCGTTGACCTTCAAGCCAGAACGATTTCTAGACAATTCAAACCATCCAGCACTACTGATTTTTGGAGCTGGCCCAAGAGCTTGTTTCGGTAAGTAATCTAAACTTATCCCGCTCCATGAATAACATCCTGAGTATATTATGAAACGGCCTCGAACGGACACAAAAGTAGGCGGGTCTGAATAATTACAACGTTGCCAGCCTCCAGGGCTGAGATTATATGTTTTGGGGAGCTTGTTTACCAGGAAACAATGGGCGGTCAAGGCATTCAATATCGTCTTCGCTTCACTGGACGAAGGTTTCCAGATCGAAACCTGAGTCCGATGCGACAAACATTATGCCACCCATTAAACGAATCGCAGTACAACAGCACTCAGGTGTACCCAACAACTGCAGAAAAATACCTACACTGGGAAAATAATTTTGAAGATTTTCCCTAGGACAGTTCGCTATCTAAATAGTTGTGGGACCTATCTACTCTTTAAGAACAGGGCACTTCCATTTCAAATCAATATTCTCAATTCAAATAATTCTCACCCGACGTTCCGTTTCAGGCTCCCGTTTTGCAAAAACGCAAATCAAAACCGGCATCGCACACCTGGTTAAAAATTTCAGAATCACCCCAGGAACTGACGACCGCTCCATGCCAACAGTCGACAACAACAAATCAATTTTAATCTGCTCCGACAAAGAAATGAGCGTCAAATTCGAACACCTGTGTTGATCTTAATATATGTATTTATTTCGAAAAAGTCCCTCATATGAGTTTGAATATTGCGAAGTTGTCATTATAATTCATAGCCAATAACAAAACCTACTACAAAAACGATATTACAAGAGCAGCAGCAACAACAACAATAAAAATGACAGCTATACAGCAACAACAGCAAAAAAAACAGTATTATAATATTACTATTATACAACAGCAGAACTAAACCAGCAACATCTACAGAAAACACACAAAAAAAAACATTAACAACAACAATGACAATACAACAGCTACCTATACAACAAAACACAAATTTTGGTATATAGCAACATTATAATATAATTTATACGACTGCAATAACAACAGCCTAACTACAACAAAAACTGACATGCTAAAAGGAAAACAACAACAGCTATACTAACAAAAAACAACAACAGCAAGACTAACAAAAAACAAAACCTGTTGAGAGAAGTGTCTTTCAAGCCTCGATCAGGTCGCTGTGATATCAATGATGAGACATGATACTATGGGATTTAAAATATCCTTGTGTTGTCAGTAATAATTGCGTTTCAAAGGCTTTTGTCTGTGTGTATTCATTCAAAATTAATTCATTGAAAATGAATAACAAACCGTAAGTCCAATAGGATACCTATTCAAAATTGATAAATAATAATAATAAATAATAACAACAATAAGTAATAATAAAAATAATAAAAACAACAATAAATAATTATAATTATAATAAATAAAAATGAATAAATAATAAACCCAAAGTCCAATAGGATATTCACAATAAATTGTTCTGGTGTTACAGCAACAATAACCATACAACAACAACAACAACAACAATTCCATCTACAACAACAGCCGCACAGCTACAATGAAATTAAAACAACAAACACTAAACAACATCAAGAGCCACACTCCAACAACAATACTGATAACAACAATGACTTTACAAAACAACAATTTAACATTAACATCAACAATTCAAACAGCCATAGTAAAATAACAATACTAGGTACCACAAAAAAAAAAAAAAAATCAGCAGCAATAAATTCACAACATCAACAACTATACAACAACATAAGTACAACAATAATAACAACAAAACAAATATACTACAAAAAAGCAGCAACTGTACTACAACAACCACAATAACTACACAACAACAACAATAACAACAACAACAACAACAACAACAACAAAAACCAACCACAACAACAACATAAATTTTAACAACAACAAGGACGCTTAAAAAACAAAAAACTACAACTAAACCCCAACAAGAACTAAACAACAAAAAATAACCACAGCAAAAAAACTTGCAACAACAACAACAACAGAAACTAATGTACTACAGCAAGAATAAAGAAACAGCAATAATAAAAATATTTGAATTGATCACGTGAGCATAGAAACTTTGTATAACGGTTATTTTATCGCCTATTAAATTAATTATGATTCGTTATCGTCGACTATTATTCCGCCGGCATTCGATCCCCAGAACGCCGTTAGCAGAGACAGCATCGGCGTCATCAGAATCGCCCTTAAGAGCCTTCATAGCTGGAAGGTTTCCCTTCGAATAAAATTCAATAGGAAACAGGACGAGGGAAAAGCCTTTGACGAGAAACTGCGGCGGAGTTACCCTAAGGTAATTAGCGAGTCTGTTTTCCTACCCTAGTAATATCGACAACTTTCCTCTCGCTCGTATTTGTCCCCAGTTTTATACACTTTGAGTACCTAGAGGTTTTTCAACTTGCATACGCCAGTATAGCGAATGGAATAGAGAATTATAACTTCAAACGACGTTTATACGTGTGGAATGGATGAAAGTTGTAAGTTTAAAAGGACTGGCAGACAATTTTATTCAACTCGGCCTGTGATATCGCAAATATTCTGACGAAAATACTCCAACTTTGACGTAAGTGCTTTGTTTTCCACTGCAATAATCAGCATTGGAACAAAAATTTCGAAACTATTCTGAATTCATTCGTCTAGCTCATTCACTTCAGCATAATTGAATTAAACGTGAAACTAATGAAAAATCAGCGATAGTATTCTTAAATGTAATTAAAAAAATTCAATACAATTAATTTCTAATATTAATCTAATATAGCTATTTTATCCCATTGAATTTTCCATTAAACGGCGACGGCTTTCTGTCGCTAGGCGGAGCATTAACGAGAATCGAGTCAGCAGCTAGGCGCAAATGAGATAAGGAAGCGGCACAGTGCGGAACGGAGGAATAGCGGGGCGAAAGTTGATGAGCTGTGCACAACACAAATACCGAGCGATGTTGATTAATTGGTTCGCGCGGGCGAGGAAAGGGCGGAAAATTCAGAACTTCCGCGACGCCTGAAATGTTTCACGAAACCCGGCGAACTTGTATGTTTAACAGATTTGAAACGGGCGACAAATTTAAGCGGCTGGGTATTATTTGGAGAATAATTTACTCTAGTATTAGAGCAGTATTATTAAAAAAAAAAAAATCTGCCCTCTGATAGAGACAGAAGATGGCTTGATAGAGACAGTGAGATTGGCGGCCATTTTTATCCCAAACTCGGCTGATTTAGCATTTTACATAGGTTCGTCCCATAATAATGCTTAGAAAATCGTAATTTATATTCTCAAATACTCAATCGAAAACCTTTCAATAGCTCAATGGTATTTTGAACTAAAATAAAATACGAAAATAATTTATTTTGTGCCGCAGAAGGTGTTAATTTATAAATAACGAGAGTGTGTAATTTTCGTGAAAAATTATTCTCTTAACAAATATTCACGTTCTTCAAAAAGACCTTGCTAGGAACTTTCTCAAAAATAAAAAAATAATTCTGGAGCTATTTCGGTATGAGAATGAACACTGCGAATTTTAAACGTGAGTTTATCATTTTCACTAGATAGACAAAGTCCAAAAAATCTTCAGATTCCTTTCTTAGTCCAAAAAATGTCTAAATTTTTCAAGCCCAAAAAATATTATTTTTTTTATTAAGTAATAAAAAATTTAATAAACACCTAAGTATAAAAAATGGAAAATTTTCATGAAAAATTGGTCATTCCGTCTTCAGCTGGCACCAAATAGCAGAATTCAGGCCATCGGGAACGAAAATCTAAAATAGGCGTCTTCCCCAGTGTTGGCAACAAAAAAGTTTGACGACATTGTCGCCAACAATGTTGGTAACATATTTTCTAGATCATCTCATTTTGTTACGAACATTATTGTCATCAACATATTTTAATAACAATTGTTTTCACTAAAATTTGGTCTGTCAGCGCCTTAACGCGGAAAACGGGCCGTTTAGCGAGGGAAAATTTTTGGCCGCTTGTTTTTACGTTTGTTCCGACAACAAATCACCGTTCAAGCTCGCGAACTGCGAATTTATTGCGGTATCCACGTTGACGCGAAGTCGGAGAAAACCGCGGCCGTTGGTGCCTCTGAAAAAAACGCGGACTTGAGAATTATGTGAACAAGCTTTCGCACATCAACTCATTCATCTTTCTCACTATATACGGCCTTGGGTTTCTCCCGTCGTTTCCTTTTCGACTATAAATCATTCGCGTTTCGACTTTCTTCCCCTTTCTTTCCCCTATTTATTTTCCCTCCTTTTTCTTTTTTCGCCTTATTTTTCTCTTCTTATTTGCGAAAAGAAGGTCGAGAAGGTCTTGGCGGAATGCTCGAGCGTCGGTCTCGCGAGGGCGGAATAAAGCGGGTTTTAATACACCTCTAGAGCACCCAACGTCCGCGTCTCGCCGCGATCCCTTTCCTCTAGAGTCTCGAAAGCAATTGAGAGCTCGTTTGAACGAACACGTAGGAGGCGAAGCTTTGCGAAACGGATGAACCTCTCGCTGAATAAGGAATCCCTCATTTTCCCCCTTGGCTCCGAATGAGCGACGATGCCGAAATCTGGAGATATTCGTCTAAAGACCATCCATCTAGGTTGGATACTGATCCGAGTGAGGGGCTCGCGAGGGATCTTTTGTCGAGTTAATTCACCGGCCGCTCGCCCACTGGCTTTTTCTTATCACCCTCAGCCCGTTCGCACCCTCAGCCCGTTCGCACCCTCAGCAAGTTCGCACCCTCAGCAAGTTCGTCATCGGAGGCGAAGCTGAGCCCTTCCTCGCGCGATATTTCATTTTTGGAAAAACGCTGCAAATGTACAGTGGTTCATTATTCCTTCGCTTCAAAAACGATTTAAGGAAATTATCCATTTGGGATAGTAATTATTCCGAACATTTGTGAACGTTCCCACCGAAAAAACAGATTGGTAACTATCGGGGAAAATTCCGTAGCGACTATTGTAATTTTAATCATTTTTATTTTTCCTAATTTTCTAACTGGAAGCTGAATTTTTTGCCAAACGGTACAGCTAGAACGAGTGTTTGACGACTATTTTAACGAGTATTCAAGAATTTAGCTATTATGGTTTGGCCGGAAAAGTGTTGACGGCGTACGGCGGAAAGACAGAATTTTTTTTATTGGATATTCGGATTCTACATGCCTTGAAACGTAAAACATCAAATTTTGAGGGGGGTCAGAAATTTTTTTTTCTTGGGCGATTACAATGGTTTATTATTATAATAATCCAAAACTGATAGTTGTCGTCAAAATTCCGCCGTTTTGACGTCATATTCGGATTCAGCGTTAAATTTCCTATAAGAATAGCTTTCAAAATCGCTTTAAAACAAAAGTTTAATTTTTCACCCTTGCGGAGCTCGAAATCTCGGCCGGTGAAAAACTCGATTTACGGAAAATAATTTCTCTGGCTCTGTTTAAATTTTTTTCACCAAATCTTTTGCTATGTACGTGTGTAAGGCGTTCGAATGAAGACTCCTGTATAATAAAATAATTGATTATCAAGAATTTTGACCCCGAAAATCACGGTTAAAGTCCAATTTTCGAGCTTTGAAAAACCGATTTTTTTGGACCACTTGCAGATTTTTCCGAAAATTAAAAAAAAATCACAAAAATACATCTCGGCAAGACACAACTTTCCTGAAAATTTCAGATTTTTAACTTCATTGAGAGAGGAGTAAAAAATCGTTAACTGTTCGGTTGAAAAAAATCGCAGGGGTACGCCTTGGATTTTTCGCGAAAATTTTTTTGAAATAGATTTAGCTCAAATTCAGCATAATGATAGTTGATGATGTGTATATCAAAAATATATGCTTCATTCATTGTTTCTTGTGCACTAAATAGATGAAAAGAACGTTTAAAGTTGAAAAATGTGATTTTTTCGTGTCTAGCCAACTATTATTGTTGAATAACGCAAAAACGGTTGAAAAATTGATAGGTACATTACATTAGGAAAATGTGTGCAATTAAATTACCTGTATTTTGATATATTCAAACATCTGAATTGACAACTTTTTGTCCGATTTATCCACTGTGCAAGTTACAAATCTACCACAACTTTGCTCCAGTTGAAAAACCCAATACTTTCCAACTTTCCCAACTTTATGATACAAAGTACATTCAAACACCACCAGCTACATATCAAATCATAGAAACTACTACTACCTACTATAATAACAAACTCCCACTCTCAATGAGGGGAATCTATTCCTTTCACCTTACTTTCTCCTTTCAGTAGGAGGGTCCTCGAGGCTCCCTTCACTTTCCTTTCTCTTGCCTCTTAGCCACTTGCAGAATTTCTTTTTTAATAGGGATGGGTATCGACCAGCAAAACATCGATTAATGGTATCAACTACTTTTTTTTTAGCTAATCGATATCCAGATTAATCGTGACTTAAGTAATCGATTAATCGCGATTAATCGATTAATTGAAAATCTTCTGGTTCTTTGTTGGTTGTGTTCCCACAGCTCTTTAGATTCACTCCACAATGTCGACTTCACTAAATGTTTATAATCACCATCCAATTTGTCAAAATGTTGACAAACAAAGCTTTTTGGGGGCATGTTGGGGGTCTAGGAAAATTTTTCACTACACAAAACAGAAGAACTAAGTTGGCAAGTAGTAAGTAGAACACAAACAGAATAGATACTCAAACAAAGGACAAACTATTCTTCAATCCTGATAACTCGATTAATCGGACCCTAATGACATCGATTAAAAAACATCGATTAATCAAGCGGATACATCGATTATTACGATTAATCGATACCCATCCCTATTTTTTACTTTTATTTATGATGATTTATGATTTTATGTTAAGTTTGTAAATTGAGCACTTAATTGCTCGTACTAAATAAATAAATAATAAAATATAATATTTATAAAAAATTTATATTTTATTTATATTTATAGACGTTTGCAGAATTTTTTTTTTTTATCGGATATTCGGATTCTACGTGCCTTGAAACGTAAAATATTAAATTTTGAGGGGGTTAGAAAAAAAAATTTTTTGTGCGATTACAATGGTTTAATATTGAAAAACCAAAAATGCCTCTTATTTAGCGGCTAATTGCGCAGGCAAATTCGCGACTCGTCTTTCAACGACGGCTCAATTATCTTACAAAATCGTTTCTATTCGGCTCGCGCAATCTCGCCAATTCTTTTCCTCCCGTATGCGAACGTATTATCGTCCCTTTTGACTTCATTTCGCTACAGAGAGGATGTCCTTGCATAAATCAGAGCGAGAAGCGTGTTCAGAAGCCTTATCGGGCTACAAGCGCCGGTTTCCTTTTCGTGACTTCGCTATCTCTGGGCGGAATGCGCTTCCCAAATCATCCGCGTGAGAATGTAGAGGTCCATGCTCTCGTGGCCGTTAGATTACATTAAAATATACAAGACGTGCGTGAGCGCTACGTAAAACAGAATAGCGGCGATGGTTGAGGTCACGGAATTTTTTCCTTCGGCTTCCCAGGGTAAATGAATATTATTTATTTCAACAGTACACGGGAGAAATCCCTTATCATAATTTCGAATAAATATTACAATTTTTACAGCTATCGCATTTTGACAAATGGACTGGTGACATAAACCTCTCCATACTCAATCAAACAAAATGCAAAATAACCAGAACATTCACAATAATCGTGAACAATTTGAAGAAATATAATTTTTATTTCTGTAGTTCGAGGGGGAGAAAAACGAGGCGATCTCTTCTCCATTTTTTAATTCTGATTCCCTAATTTTTAATTTTTTAATTTAGGGCCATTCATAGGTACTCTTGGTCCTATAATGCCCTGAAGAAGACCGAACGGGCGAAAGTACTCGGCTGAATTAAAAAATGGAGAAGACGTCGCCTCGTTTTTCTCCCCCTCAACCTACAGAAAGAAGTAATGCGACCACCTGGAGAAGAAAAATAATTTTTATTATAAACTAGCGGCTCGGCGCCCCTGGCGGCTTCGCCTCCGAACCCCCTTATTTGAGGGGGGCGCAGCGCCCCGGGCGCAGCCCCCCACAGCTATCGCGCTCGGTCGGCCCGTCGGAGGGGCTGCGCCCCTCCTCTCTGGCCTTACATAAATTTGTCGGGTGGGTTTGTTGTCCTTTTCACTACTATATAAATATAGTATATAGGTATAGGTTTAGGTAGAGTAGTAGTAGTTTATTATTTGCGTATGGAGAGTGGGAATCTATAGTTGTTATTATAGTAGGTAGTAGTACTTTCTATGATGTGATATTGTAGGTGGTGGCGTTTGAATGTACTTTGTATCATAAAGTATTGGGTTTTTCAACTGGAGCAAAGTTGTAGCCGAATTAGACATAACAACTTCAAGTTTTCCAAGATTTGTAACTTGGACAGTGGATAATTTAAACAAAAAGTCATCAATTCAGATGTTCGAATATACCAAAAGACAGGTAATTTAACTGTCCACATTTTCCCAATGTAATGTACCTATCCATTTTTCAACCGTTTTTGCGTTATTCAACAATATTAGTGGATTAAACACGAAAAAATCACATTTTTCAACTTTAAACGTTCTTTTCATCTATTTAGTGCGAAAGAAAGAAAGAATGAACCATATATTATTGATATACACATCATCAACTATCATTGTGCTGAATTTGAGCTAAATCTATTTCAAAAAAATTTTTCGCTAAAAATCCAAGGGGTACCCCTGCGATTTTTTTCAACCGAACAGTTAACGAATTTTTACTCCTCTCTCAATGAAGATAAAAATCTGAAATTTTCAGGAAAGTTGTGTCTTGCCGAGATGTATTTTTGTGATTTTTTTTAATTCTCGGAAAAATCTGCTAGTGGTCCAAAAAAATCGGTTTTTGAAAGCTCGAAAATTGGACTTTAACCGTGATTTTCGGGGTCAAAATTCATGATAATCAATTGTTTTATTATACAGGAGTCTTCATTCGAACGCCTTACACACGTACATAGCAAAAGATTTGGTGAAAAAAATTTAAACAGAGCCAGAGAAATTATTTTCCGTAAATCGAGTTTTTCACCGGCCGAGATTTCGAGCTCCGCAAGGGTGAAAAATTAAACTTTTGTTTTAAAGCGATTTTGAAAGCTATTCTTATAGGAAATTTAACGCTGAATCCGAATATGACGTCAAATCGGCGGAATTTTGACGACAACTATCAGTTTTTACTAATTTTAGTACCAAACGGTTTCATGTTTTTCAACTTTGAAAATCTTACAGTGCTGTTCAAATTTGATTAACTAATGGTCGTCAAACACTCTCCAGCTGTATCATTAGGCAAAAAATTTAGCTTTTAATTATGAAATTAAGAAAAATAATAATGATTAAAATTACAATAGTTGCTAAGGAGTTTTCTATATTTTCTATATCTTTCTACAATAGTTGCTATTAACGTTCACAAATGTTCGGAATAATTAAAAACACAAATGGATGGTTAAATATTAAGTTTGTTATGGTTTATGTTTTACGTTTATGTTTTCAAAAAACGCGAATTCGTTAAAACACTCGTTTCTAGGGAGAATTTTTTTTTTTTATGTCTGAAGAAGACATTTTGAAGCCGTAAAATATTTTTGGAGCATGCAAAAAATCGAAATGGAGTGAAAATAAGGAATGGACGAATAGCGAAAAATAATCGTAACAATAATTGTAACAAATAATCGTAAAAAGAAACTAGAAGAAATAGAAAAATAAAATATTGAGAAAACTAGCGAAAACTAAAAAGAAAAAAGGCAAGAAAGCAACTAAAAAGGAAAAATGTCGAGAATAAAATAGAATAAAAAATAAATAAATAAAGAAAAAAACCTGCGAAAATGATAGTGGTGTGGTTTATTATTCTTTTGATACAAAAGGAGACTAACGAAAACCTTTCATTTGTTATTGTAACTATTGCAATAGAATGGATAAACAGCAAAAAATAATCGTAACCCGGAAATATCGCGTGTGAGCTGTCTTTTTTCTTCTTCGAAAATCGCGCGAAAAAATTACGTAAATAATAAGGAAAAATCGCCATTTTATTGGGGAATTTCGACGGTTTATTAAATTTTTTTTTTAGCGCTTATATTTTGGAAGTTTGTATATACTTTTCAATTAAATTGAGTCGCTTGATTTGTCTACTGAACTAAATAATTAATTGATTGTGAAAGAGAAAAGGTTTGTTCTAATATTTCGAAAAATCTTATCATTCAAAAATATTATTCAATTAATGTGCAATGAATGGTCTCATAATACGACACATTATGCGTCGATGATCGAAATTGAATAAGAAAAAAATTGTGGAGCCTGCTCGAGGGAAAACCGTTTATCAAACCGAGGGAAATTTACTCCTTATTGTCAAGGTTAAAGAAAGCGGGAACGTGTTTTTATAATTGCGAAATCGTCCTCAAGGCGTAATTTACTGTTGGGAATCCATTAGCAGGGCTCCAAATGGAAAAAGGTCGACAATAAATTCGGCGCACGCGAGCTATAAATCAGGATCGCTTTCCGCCGCAAGTAGGGAGCGAAATGTTATTAATTCCAGCGATAAATATAGCAGACTCAGTGCCTTATTATTAACACTGGCGGAATTTCGCTCAATTACCATAACCGGAGATTTACTTTTAAGTAAGCCTTATTTTCGCGAATGCGAATATTTCCCCCGATGAGTTTCAACGGATGCATTAACGGTCCACTTTTCCATTTTCAATGCCCCTCGAGATCTCTCAGGCCTAAACGAAGGTCCTCGAGACGGACGGCAGTTAAATATCATTAGATTGAGAAAACTAGCAAAAAGAAAAAATATAGAGGAGAAAATAAAATAAAAGCTGAATGAAAAAAAAAAAAAAAAACTGCAAATTTTCGTGCATTGGTTTTATTATTCCTTTGCTTCAATTATGATTTATGAAGACATTTCATTAGTTTTCGATTATTTCTAAACGGGCGTTTTAATTCATGCGAACTGCTCTAGCGAAATAATTGACAGTAGTTTCAAGGGGGAATGCGATAATCGTTCATTATTTCGAGAAATGTAATGTAAATTTAATGTAACAAGGGTTGACTATAGAAACTGATCAGAAAGGTTACAAGATACGTACATTCATCTATGGCGGTTCTATATTCCAGGCAGACATAAACTACAACCTAATGGAGGTTACTAATATAGTTAGGTACTCATACGTTTTCAGAATGGTGCGCTAGTTGAGCCTCGCCTCGTTCTACTGTGAGACGCTCCTAGGCTGAGTGTGAGCTTGGTCGGTAATCACGTTCGATATATGGCCCTGGGCAGACCTAAAAGAGTGATAACTTAGGTACCTATACAGTTATATCTCGTTATATCACACTGCATTTCAACATCTTCCTCGTGGAGAGTTGGAAAAAACTACTGTCAAAACCAACGTTAAAACTTCCTTCTTCAGAAAGCAACGCATAATTTTCCTATCGAACGCCGCTGCAAATAAAGGATTGTGGAACACTTTCCGTTGGGAAGAGAAGAGAGGAAAAAAGGAAGAAATATTTTGTTTATGGTAGAATGACCGCCGTGACAGGAAAGCTCATCGGGTCTCTTGAATTATGGAAAAGGTTCGACGCGGAAAAGAGAGACTCACTAGTAAGAGGACTCGAGCTTATTCGGGAGGGTTACCTCATGAAAAGCACATGAGCGCTTTAGTGAAAGAAAGGTAAGTCTTGGGCGCTATGAATCCAAAACGGTTTGTTGGGCCTAGTTGAATTTAACCCGCGTGGATCTATAATATTTCACTCGAACGGTTTCCCCGGTCAAAAAATTGTTATTAAATCGCTTATCTCTTGGAAATACTCTAAAAATTATATCCATAGTGTTGTATGATTTTGGATTCTAGATGTTCGTGGAACTGCAGCTACTGCCTAATTCTCACTAATTTCTAATAAATCTAATGTAGAAACTAATAAATCTGAAAATAAATCATAATTTAAAATAAAGAAAATAATTGAGAGTCTCATGGGGCAGAAAAAATTGGAGTCATTCACATCATCGACCAACTCAAGGAAGCGCCTACCTTTGAAGGAGAGAAGTTCGCTGGTCTCGGGAATCGAACCAAACCGCTTCCTTCTAGGTGTTAAAGATTGTATTCACTGAGCAACGTAGCCTGAGATACCACCGATGAAGAGCAATAGGAAATAGTCAAAGTGAAAGGGAACAGGAAAGAGGAAGCGAGAGGGAGAGTGAAAGTGAACTGGAAAGCGAGAGCAAGAGTGAAAGTGGAAGTGAACGTAAAAGAGAAAGCGGGAGTGCAAATGGAAGTGAAAGTGCAAGTGAAAGTGGGAGTGAAAGTGATTGGGAAAGTGAAAGGAAAAGCGAAAGCGAAGGGAAAGTGCGAGTGAAAGTGAAAGAGAAAGTGAGAGTGAAAAAGAAAGTGAGAGTGGAAGTGGAAGTGAACTTGAAAGGGATAATGAAAGAGAAAGTGAGAGTGAAAGTGAACGTGAAAGTGAACCATGGTCACAACTTTTCTCTCATAAAATACATTCGAGCAAAGCAAATTATACTCGGACCGTGAACCGTGTAACAAGTTTCTGGTGCGCAAATATATTTTCCTGCTCGAGCAATTACAGTGGTATTTAATTAATATAATTAGACCTCACTGATGATACAGTCTCAATCAACACAACAATACCAACTACACGTAAATGCGACGCGTTTGCGCGTGGTAACGTTTAGCAGCAAATAAGCATTACATCATGCTGACAATAGAGCGGAGGGATCGATTTCGAATAGCATCTCGCTTAATTAAACGCCCGAGGCGCTACGATACGTTCACTTCATAGATGCGCAATCCTTTGGCAAGATGCCATTGTTTCGCACACCTTGTATCATTCGACTTTCATCTCTCGGGACAGGAGGGGATGTTGATTGAGACCCGAAGTTCCTACGCGCATACCAATGCATGCCCCTCCAGGTATCTCCATTGCATCCTCGACTTCAGCTCCGCTCGTCATAACCTGGCCGTTTGTTGCGAACGTGACCCGCCTCTCGATTCACAATTAGTGCACTGTTGATTACGGTGGCAAGCTACGAGGCATACCAGCTGAAATTCCATATCCCCCTTCCGCTGGAGCGATTTGATAAGCAAGTTTCAATAACTAGACCTCGTATTCCTCTCGCGCGTCCTTATCGCCTCCTTATTACCTCCAGAGGAAATGAAGGTCCTGTTGAACCTCTATAGAGTCAATATCGCGGCCGATTGAATCAATACTACTGACGATTAGTACAAAAACGCGAGGCAGATAAATATATTTAAATGCTATTCTAAGTACTCGAGCCCAACTCGCAGAGAACTCACACGGTAAGGCTAAATAATTACCTAAATACACGGGGTGCATCCGAAACAACCGTTGAGGCATTTACTACTGCTTTAGTAGCGGACCTGAAATTCGGCGGGTTGGAAAAATTGGTATGAGGCCAGCTCTCGCCAAACAACTTTGGATAGAGCTTAAGGGGAAGTGGGTACAATTCGTTGTGACTAAAGTAAGTGAAAGTGAAAGTGAAAGTGAAAGTGAAAGTGAAAGTGAAAGTGAAAGTGAAAGTGAAAGTGAAAGTGAAAGTGAAAGTGAAAGTGAAAGTGAAAGTGAAAGTGAAAGTGAAAGTGAAAGTGAAAGTGAAAGTGAAAGTGAACGTGAAAGTGAAAGTGAAAGTGAAAGTGAAAGTGAAAGTGAAAGTGAAAGTGAAAGTGAAAGTGAAGGTGAAGGTGAGGGTGAGGGTGAAGGTGAAAGCTGCTGTGGGAGAGAGAGTGAAAGTGAAAGTGAAAGCTGCAGTGGGAGAGAGAGTGAAAGGGAAAGTGAAAGTGGATGGGAAAGCAAAAGAGAAAGTGAAAAAGGAAGTGAAAGTGAACATGAAAGTGAAAGTTAGATTGAAAGCCCAGCGCCATCAACAAAATTATTCATAGCTTCCTAGGCTCTTCTATAAGCCACAAATTGCTTGCAGTAAACAGTGATAACTTGAAGTACGAATAAACTACTTGTAAAAGAAAACCAGTGCAATGAAACTTAACCACCTGCCTAATTCCATGTCCGTTAATTTGTGACCGAAATCACATTCAAATTCTCGCTTCAGCTTACCCGTTCCACCTGAGTTACGGTACGGCTGATTGCTTTCTAGAGCGCGTAAAACTTATTAGAATTCTCACTAAGTGAATAGTTCTGTCGACTTCCTTGTACAGGAGTTTTTCAAAACTCGCCCTATCGATTTCGTGCGTCCGGAAAGTCTCTTACGATGTCTAGAGAGGCGGAACGAAACTCCAAAGCCTTCCTAGCTCAACTCGCAAACACGAGCCTACGTTAAAGCCGTATGAGAGCGATGAGAAGTTGGAGCCTGGATCAAACACGCGTTTTCCATTTCGACCGCTCTTCCTCCGACGCGGCCGCGTTCCGGACGAATTTCTCCATTTTCAAAGAGGTCCGACAATTCGAACTATTCGCTTCGATCCCTAAGTGCTATTAGTATCGCCTGATAGCGAAAAGCTGAAGCGGATTTTCCAAAGAACGTGAATCGCTACTATAATGATGGTACCAAGTTTCTAATTTAATGTCTCGATGAAACAGAGTAATACTAGAGAAAGCTTCGTCCGAATTTCGTCATCTGTAGGACCGATAATTATAGTTTAATGTTTTGTCGTGATGTGTGATAAAGGCGGTGAAATCGTATTTAATGGTCCCAGTATCGATCGTCGAGTGAACGCCACTAGCAATAGTCGTCTCGATTTGTGGCCGCTGGAAAACCCTTTTTAGCAGCCAATCCAATCTAGGAATCAACTTTATATTGCCAAATGAATGGCAAACTTCCTGTCAAATCAAGAAGGTAGATTTAGGTACTTACGTTGACGCTCCATTTCGTCGGTCAAATCGGCCATCTTTTTATATGAATGACGAGGATGAATTGAGATTTAAATCAGAAAAGAAAAACATTACACCTTACTCGGTCAGCTCTACGAAACGCAGTGTATTCAGAAACTCCTAGATCGTAGCGCGTGTAACAAGAACTGTGACTCAATCTACTAAATCTATTTCAACAATACTGTGTATACTTTATCACAAATATTTTAGAATATTATTCCATTAATTATCGAGTGGCACAGAATTATTATTAATGGGATCTGGGATCTTCTTGGTCGCGCCTAACATGGTCGAAGTATCGAGGTTAACCTGGGCGATGTGTTGATGTTCATGATTTCCACGCAGTCTAGCGGCCATCTGTGTAAGCATTTACCGCTCAGAAGGAATCCTCTACTTCGCGCCTTGATACGAATGTCGAGGACTGAATCCTCGTCACTTCCAAGTATTCTCTCCTCAACTAAATTTCAAAAGAGGCCGATTTTCGGAACACCGATTTATAAGAGCGAATCAAAAATCTGAACATCCGAATTTCACCTTAGCAAATGCGCTTTCCTATGCTCCGAACGGAAATATCTCTTCCTTTTCTAAAATCCAATCTCCACTACCTTCGAATAAAAAAGGAAACTGGCTTATTGGAAACAGCCTCGAACGAAATTAGAGTAGCTTGTCACAACGTCTGTTCAAAGAGTCTGGGAAACGGATCGTTTAGTAGGTACAAGAACTGGAATGCTCGCCGAAAGCGAAGGGTAGCCTGACATTCAAGGGAAGAGGCTTTCCTTTTGACAGAATTCACTTTGACTGGAGCCCGAGGCAGCGAAACACTTGGTCTGGCTCCCAGGAACTGGCCCTAGGCTTTTGCGTTGTTTCGCTTGTGACTCAGTAACATTTGAACCTTCGCACGAAGTATTCTATGTCCTTGACGACAGTTCCTCAGGACCTTCCCGATCCTTATAGGCAGTAAACATTTTCTGCTGAGTGTATTATAAATTTATTCGTAAACAGTTCAAGTAGGACGCCATACTACTGTTACTGTTCCCTCCATCGTAATCTACCCATTTTCTACAATTTTGCCCGAATCGTTGATATAATAAAAAAGAGCGGTCCTAAAACTGCTCCCTGAGGAACGCCATTATCAATAAAGTCCACACTCGTGGTGTGTCTCTCCTTCATGACAACGCTCAAGACCACACCGCTCGTGTGACCCAAGCCCTGCTTGCATCCTTTGGATGGGATATTGTGACCCACCCAGCATATTCTCCGGACCTTGCGCCCTCAGATTTCCATCTTTTCACTAAATTGAAAGAGTTCTTGGGTGGAAAATGTTTTTCTAACGACGAGGAGGTGATGGAGACTGCAAAGAATTGGCTTTCAAAGGTGGACCGAAGCGTAACAACAAAAGTGGAACAAAAGCTGGTGCCGAGGCTGAAAAAATGTATTGATCGGGATGGCGATTATGTCGAAAAATAAACATATATTTTGGAACATACCCTGTAAATTTGGTTAAAATATATTATGCACTTTTCGACTTTTGACAGCAGGTGTAACCTTATTTTCTGGATATCCCTCGTACTTCGATAAGCCTCACACACGCACGAATGCTGCTGTCAAGCAGTTACATGTAGAGAAAGGTTGCCCAGGAACTACAAAATACTATGGAATTAAGTACCGTTTCTGCCGGCCAGGATCTTGTTTTATGTTGGTCGCTCATTGATAAGATAAGATTAGATAAGATAAGAGATAAGATTAATTGATTGACGCTAACTTTATTATATAATTCGTCAGACAAAAAGAAAAAAACCAAAAAATTAAATAAATACACTTACTGAATAACAACAAACTATTGTACGCAGTTCAGTTCATTACACAAGAGTAGGAAAAACTAAATATAAAGGTAAACGTATTGAATTTTGGCAGGTTGCTATTTCATGAGTCCATCTGCGGATGATTAATTACTTCGGATTTTAGCAGTTTCTTGGAAGAATTCGGTGATAAGCTATTGTCGATAAAAAAAATGAGGAAGTTTGTTATACATTGAATGCCTGCGTAGTGAAAGAATTGTTGTAGATACCTGTAAGATGAGTTGGGATTTGTAGTAAACCTTCCCGGCTGCCCCGGGTTGAAATAACATGGACAGATGACATTTTAGTGAAAATTTCATACAGGAATAATGACTTCTACAATTCATTATTTTAAACATTTGAATCGGCAACCAGAAAATCACCTTAAGCCATTCAACTTTTTCGAAAATTGGGGTTAAAATAAGAGATAAGATAAGAGATAACATAGGAGATGAGATATGATAAGAGATATGATAGGAGATGAGATATGATAGGAGATGAGATAAGATAAAATAAAATGATAAGAGATAATATAAGAGAAAACGATAAGAGATAAAATAGGTAACACATATAGTTAAGCTAGATAGATAATAGAGAGTATAAGTGCATTTTACGTTGTTTTTTTTTTTTAACTTAAATATAGACGTTTTTGTAACTTTGTAAAATCATAATATTATGTCTCTAATGGTACCACAATCCGCGATACATTTGGCGGTTACCATAAGAAACGTATGATTTAAAAAAGTAACCAGAAGTCCCACGTTTGAGTTTTTAAAAAACGCGAAATGCACTAAAACTCTCCTATGGCAATTAAATATAAATAATGCATTATTTCTGTCAACGGGAGTCGAAAGGGCAGTATATGGGACGTTCCGTGACCAACAGAAACTGATGCTTCATGTGTGATTGCCTGACCCATTGCCCATCGCTAACCAGCAGAATCTTTGTTTCGTTCAGATAAACACGTATCTTATTACTTTGTTATAGGGCAAAGGAGGAAATTGCCTGACTAAGACAAGTAGGTCAATTGAGGACATAGCGAGAAGATAGCTAGCGCGACAGAGCGCCCAATATGAAGAAGAGGTATGATAGTTGCAGGAGAAAGAGAGAATTCCGCTGAGACGAAAGCCGCCGCGAATGGAAGTGAGCAATCTGCGGGAGGAGCTGAGGGAGGGATACAATTGATCACGAGCATAGAGGACAGAGCAGAGAACTGAGCGCGGGTGCTTGTGGCAGCCGAGGACGTGCCCATCCGCAGCATGTCACGGACAATATATTGGGGGCCAAAGAAGGAAGAAGAGGTTACCGGAGGCAGACAAGCGGAAAATCAACGTGCCGGCGAGGGGAAAGCTTTCATCCATTTAGGATAACTAAACGCCCCAGTTTTCTACAATACTTATCCCATTCCGTACTACGTCGAGTCTAAAGCTCTGGATTCGGTTTAGAATACCAGCTGAATTTGAGCTTTCCAGGAGCGAAAACGCACGAGTAGTCTATTATACTCACATATAGAAGACATTTCACAACTATTCATGGAGAATCAAACTGAACGAGGCCAAGTCGCATTTATTTCACAAAAAAGCCAATCAACTACGCCCCAGCTTACATCGATGGCAAGGTAATACCACATGATAATCAAGCAAATGAATACCTTAGGATGACGCTAGACGCAAAACTTAGGTGGAAAGAGCACGCAAAGAAGAAAAACAAAACAGCTTTCGTTGAAATTCAAAAAAATGTACTGGCTGTTGGGTAGACGGTCAAAGATGTCTATCCGTAACAAGCTTATCTTGCACAAACAAGTCCTAAAACTCGTATGGACGTATGGTGCTCAACTATGGCGATGCACCAGGCCGAGTAATCGCAACATTATTCAAAACGCTTTCAGAATTATGTTCTGCGCATACAGATACGAGGGATATCCAGAAAGTAAGGTTACAAGTCCCCTGAAGGGCACAGGGATTTTTTTCGTTATGAGTGGCATACCTGCTTGTCAAAATAAGCCCAACCCCGAGTCAGTCAGTTGAGAAATGGCGTCGCATAAGCAGTTTCCGTCAACCTCTGAAGGTACTGTTCCCTCCATCGTAATCTACCCATTTTCTACAATTTTGCCCAAATCGTTAATATAATGAAAAAGAGCGGTCCTAAAACTGCTCCCTGAGGAATGCCATTATCACTAAAGCCCACACTCGTGGTGTGTCTCTCCTTCACGACAACGCCCAAGACCACACCGCTCGTGTGACCCAAGCCCTGCTTGCATCCTTTGGATGGGATATTGTGACCCAACCACCATATTCTCCGCACCTTGTGCCCTCAGATTTCCATCTTTTCACAAAATTGAAAGAGTTCTTGGGCGGGAAACGTTTTTCTAACGACGAGGAGGTGATTGAGACTGTCAAGAATTGGCTTTCAAAGGTGGAGCGAAGCGTATACGACGAGGGTATATCCTAGGGTTATCCTAGCTCATACAGAACGAATGTGGTTTTCGTTTGTTTTGTCCTAACTTTGTGTGTTCAATCCTGTATTTTTATTCTAACATGGCATTAAATTCATTTCCTTTTTTCACATTTCTTTTTCTATGAGTCTACGTTATTTAATGATGTCCTATCTCATTCACAAAAATTATTATAGACATGATGAATTACTCGGATTTGGAACAGTTTTGTGTGGAAAAGTAGGAAAAACAGATTTGAAGCATAATATTGTATTTTTGTGGTAATGAGTATCGATACCCGATACTGATAAATATCGATACTTTGCTGGTCGATATTTGGAGTATCGATATCAACCTTTCGATACTGTATCAATACAAAATATCGATACAGTATCGATACAAAATATTGATACAAGATATCGATACAGTATCGATACAAAATATCGATAAAGTATCGGTACAAAATATTGATACAGTAGGTATCTATACAAAATATCGATACAGTATCGATACAGTATCAATACAAAATATCGATACAGTATCGATACAGTATCAATACAAAATATCGATACAGTATCGATACAAAATATTGATACAGTATCGATACAAAATATCGATACAGTATCGATACAAAATATCGATACAGTATCGATACAAAATATCGATAAAGTATCGGTACAAAATATTGATACAGTAGGTATCTATACAAAATATCGATACAGTATCGATACAAAATATCGATACAGTATCAATACAAAATATCGATACAGTATCGATACAAAATATCGATACAGTATCGATACAAAATATCGATACAGTATCGATACAAAATATCGATACAGTATCGATACAAAATATCGATACAGTATCGATACAGTATCGATACAAAATATCGATACAGTATCGATACAAAATATCGATACAGTATCGATACAAAATATCGATACAGTATCGATACAAAATATCGATACAGTATCGATACAAAATATCGATACAGTATCGATACAAAATATCGATACAGTATCAATACAAACTATCGATACAGTATCGATACAAAATATCGATACAGTATCAATACAAAATATCGATACAGTATCAATACAAAATATCGATACAAAATATAGATACAGTATCGATACAGTATCAATACAAAATATCGATACAATATCGATACATAACATCGATACTTGTTCAACGATACCCACCCCTAGGCCAAGATTGATTTTTGATGAAAATTTCAAGAATTTAGCTATTATTGTTTCGTCAGAAAAATCTTGAGCATACGGCGGACGGATAAAATATTTTTTTTAATCGGATATTCGGATTCAACATGCCTTGAAACGTAAAACATCCAATTTTGAGAGGTGTTAGGAAAAAGGAATTTTCTTGGGCCATTAAAATAATTAATTTTAGGGGGGGGGGGCTGGGAAAACATAGAGATACGTTACCTACAGAATTTATTTTTTTTGCAAACTACTTATAAATAAAATTTGTCGTCGAAGCACTGCCCAGCATATGATGTTGAATAATTTCATTCAAAAAAGACAAAACGTTAAAGCGCGAATGACGTTCAATCTTCAAGATACGACGTGTCGATGGCATCCGGGAATCCGTTTGATACCTTAATGCGAAGAAACGAATGTCGTCAATGAGGGAGATCTCGAATGCGCGAGGGCTCATTTGATGACGAGGGCGTGCGCTTTGCGGCAAACCTCAGCTCCTTACACGACTTCTCTGTTCGTCGAGAAAGCCCATTTATATCTGTCGTCAACAGACATTATCATCTACTTCCCTCGCTTGAAATCTCAGTTTCCTTCTCCCTCTTTTCGCCCGCAAAGCGACCAGTCGCATTCGTCCTTCCTCCATCGCTTTGCAGTTATAACCGCTCCGCTTCCTTTTTATTCTCGACGTCGACTCGAGAAGCCTCTTAAACTTTTATTTTGAGGTCTCGAACCGCTCCGAATTCAGATAAACGCTTTCGAAAAGTTTCCCACCGACTCGGCAGCGGAATGAATTTCCTTCCGCCGAAAAACCGGAGATTACTCGGTGAAACGGTCCTTGCCGAATTGACTCGATACGTTTTGAAATACGGTTTGCTTCCCATAAAGGAAGGGATCGAGGAAACGTTCCAGCTCATCATCGCACTGAATTTGTAACCTTGGCACAAAAGATGCTGAAACATTGACGGATGATGTAGAAACGGTCGAGAAAGGATTTATTTTTGAAAATTTTCCGGAAAAGTCCTCGAACTTTTGGACGTGCTGAATAATCAGTCAGAAATATTTCTACTCTCTGAATTCACCGCTGTTATTCGAGCTTCGTTTGGATCACGTATCGGAAGACTATCGTAAAACTGAGGCTCTGAAGCTTGATATAATCAGACCTCAATTTAGCGTGGGAAAGCTCAAGATCAGCTCAAGAAAGCTCAAGAAATATATTGAAACTTTTTTGGAAAATGGATCAATCTCGACTATGGCTATCATCAAGCAGGTCTAAAAAAAATAATAAAATAAAATTAAAAAATGAATATAAATATTACTTATTAAAAAAAAAAAAAAAAAAAAAAAAAAAAAAAAAAAAAACTACCTTGCCGACTAAGAACTTGAGCTCAAGAGTCAGAAGCTACGCCAGCTGATTCAGCAAACTTTACGTTGTATCTGGCAACCGTTTAAATGGTTTATTATTTTTTTGTATTCAAAACCATTGTAATCGCCCATGAAAAAACAGTTTTCTCACCCCTCTCAAAATTTGATGTGTCACGTCATGTGTAGAATCCGAATATCCAATAAAAATAAATTCTGAAATAAAAATATATGCCGTTAAGACGTTTCTGACAAAACAATAATAGCTAAATTCTAGAATTTTCACCTAAAATCAATCCTGGCCTGACAATGGCTCAATTCTTTTATTAAATCACCAGCTCAATTTTAGGGGTATTTTTGGAGGGTTTTTGAGGAACAGAAAATTCTTCTTTTCCTTGGTTTTTTTTCAGAAAAATGTGTACTTGGTATGAAATTATATAGATTTCTGGACGCTGAATCGAACGAGGTCGATAGCTTTATTGGTTCTCGTAAGCGTGGGAATAGCACAATTATGACCAAAAAAGTCTTGGTAGAATTTCTCTTTCCAAATAAAATACTTAATATCGTACTATCATTCGAAGCGACCACACAATTTTTCCCTCGATTCGACAACCGTAAGGAAACAATGAATCGCCGGATGAGGAAAGTATTCGTAATTATTGGGTAAATGATATTTTTTCCATTGTTAAAACCTCGTCGTCGTATTATTTTTTTCTTTTTAATGCCGTTCAGGACGGAATATCGATTTCACTGCGCCTCCGTGCGAGGATTCTTGCTGATCTCCGAGGAGTAAAATTTTCCTGAGTCGAACTACAGCGCGACGTTGGTCTTGAATTTTCTCTTCGGGTATCGGCCGTCGGCAAAGACGCGGAGCTTAATCCTCGTCCGTTTCTAGTCGTCTCTCCAGACGGATTCGTAAGATGGAGAGGAGACATGTTAAGGGCTTGACGACTGGCGCAGTCGCGCGTGACCGACGGCCGTTCTTCTGTCGTCCTCGGTCCAGATCTACAGCACTGGCAGCAGCAGCAACACTGCGAAAGATGCGACTGACTCTTCGGCATAATGTAATCCAACAGAAGTTGAACAATAGTGACGAACGCTAGCGCGGCGAGGAAACGCCAGGAAAAAATAAAGTTGAACACTTCGCTGTCGGTCGTCAAAGAGCGCCACGGAGAGGCGCAGACGCCATCGGATAAGCCCACAATATATTCGCGCGCATTTTCGAATATACGATACATTATCGGTTCAACTTGGAGGAAAATGTTTTTCTCGTCCCCGAACAAGACAAGAAGCGGTGACCTAGGAAATTGTAGCGAGAATCAATGGCGATATTGGTAACACTTGGCTACCACAATTTCCGATAGTGGCGGTGACGAATGTAATGTTATTATTATTACTGTTTATAGTACATAACGTTGTACATAATGAAACGAATTGTGTTCAAGAAAGGCGAAGGGATAGAGACACATCACATCTACATTTCACCTTTGCGTGTACCTACTACACTTCCGCTTTCGCTTCACTTTCACTTTTACTTTTGAGGTCGCTTCCGCTTACGCGACCGCTTCCACGTTCACTTCCACTTTCACTTACACTTACGCTTTCCCTTTCACTTTCGCGTTCCGTTCATCCACATACACTTTCACGTTCCGTTCGTTCTCACGTGCACTTTCACTTTTACGTTCCGTTCATTCTCACGTGCACTTTCACTTTCGCGTCGGTCATTCTAACTTTCACATTCGCTTTCACGTTCACGCTCACTTTCACGTTCATGCTCACTTTCACTTTCACTTTCCCTTTCCCTTTCACTTTCACTTTCAATTTATCTATGCGATAGAATTTTAGTTAGGTATGAAGTTTTTGTTTGTTTGTTACTGCATTGCTAATTTTTCTTTTGATTGTCGGAGCAGTTATATCCAGGGAAGGTGGAGGGGGAGCCATTTGGCTCTAACCTTTCTCCTGGTGAATAAATAATCAATTAATCACTTTCTCGTTTACAACAACGATCACTATAGCCGCTTCTAACGCTTCACTTTCATTTTTGCCTGGAATCGGTGAAATACTTTTATCGATAGGTATTTATTTATGTTTCAACTGCCGCAATAACATCGATAAACCGTAAATCGAGCTTCCTGGCTTAGAAACGGTGAGAACTGCGAGGAACTTCCTCTCGTCATATTTTCGATCCACCATTCCGAGATTCCCTTCATCTCTCTAATTGCTCTCTACACCTCCCGAACCGCGTTTTACATTGCTAATTCTCGAGATGCATATTTATGACTTCAAAACTAGGGAAGCATCTCCGCCCTAACTTGGCGAGATCAGTTTGAAAAATTAATATTAGGAATAAGTTCGGCGGAGAGCCAGCCCCGGGGTTTAAACCGTTCTCGGCCTTGATTAGAGTTGGCATTTATTCATCTCCCTCCAAGTAGCATTCCCCTCGGTTTAATACCCTTTGAATAATAACCGCCGACCTAATAAATTGATTCGTAATTATTGCCGGTTTACTCTAGCAATCGGCTGAAAGGCAAATAAGGCCAGTCGTTCGAAGAATAAGACGTTTTGTCGATTTGAATAATTGCTACTGTAATCGCGTTACGAATTCTTTCGGACGTCAATTTCGGCTAGTTACTTCGGGGTAATTTAGCTTCCGAAAAACATCGATCGGTGAAATATCAATTGGTGGGATATTGAAAACGCTTTAGAAGCAAATCCACGCAAAAAATAGTGCTAGCTGCTCGTTACTGAAAATTCAATATCGATCGAATACTGTAACTTGTACTATGAAAATTCCACATTTTTACACTGGAATTTCCTTGGCTGCAATTCTTAGTTCGTTGACAAACCAGATCTAATCATTACAAAAAAAAAAAAAAAAAAAAAAAAAAAAAAAAAAAAAAAAAAAAAAAAAAAAAAAAAAACCTTGTTTTAAAGCTTTTAAAGCGAGGGATTGCCATCGATGAATTTTTTCCGCCCTGAATCGAATAAAAATCCGATCGATCGCATCAACGGTTCTCAATTAGAAGCTCGCAGCAACTCATCAAGGCTCTTTATTTCCTTGAATCTGCGTCGTAAATTAAAAACCCTCCGCGCAATTTTCCCCGCGGCCGACTCTAATTCGAATGTGCTTCGTCGGGAAAGCAGAGCGGAATGGAATAACTTGGAACTCGCGAAAAGCCCCAGTCATATGATGAGGCCAACTTTTTAATATAAATGCAGTTTTTAAGCTCAAAGCCGAATAGAGTCGGAGAGAGGAAATAAAAGGCCAGAGGAAAAAAATGCCTTTCACCATCTCGCCTTTTAATTGTCCCCCGCGAGTTGATACGGGGACGAAAGCGGATAACAGTTTAAGGCGGGGGAATTCTCTAATTAAAGCCTGAAAGTATGTTCTTATACTCCCCAATTTTTTCCCCTCCCAAACAATTTATTTCATCAGGTCGCACTTCGCTGTTATTTCAGGTACGCCTCAAAATTATGGGACAAATGAGGAGGAAAAATGGATTTTCGAAACGAAGGAGACTCCGAAGAAACGTTTTGTCGAATTTTCGTACAGATATTTAGAATGAAAGTCAGTTTGAAAAACGCTGCAAATGATTTTACAGTGAGATGATTTTATTATTCCTTCGCTTCAATAATGATTCAAGAACATTGTCCATTTGTGATTTATTCCGAATGCTTCCAAAGAAAAACAGATTGGTAACTATAGGAGGGAAAATCCGTAGCAACTACTGTAATTTTAATCAATTTCATCTTTCTTAATTTCCTAATAATTTTTTTTTTTGCCCAACGGTACAGCTGGAAAGTGTTTGACGACCATTCCAATGAGTATAGAACGATTTTTATAGCTCCAAAAACTCTCGAGTTATACCCTCATGTCAATTAAATTTCTGAAAATCTCCCAAATTCGATTATTGATTATTTTATATTAATGGCTCTGTATATTTCTTCCATTTTTTGTTTAAAAAGGACCAATTTTCCCCTTTTTCTGATCGAAGTTCCACCATATTTCAGCTTGAGACCTGGCAACACTGCTCTCCACCTGGGCGTAATTCAAGTATAAACATTGTTTGTGAGCACAAGGTTTGGGACATCGAAGTTTCAACATCGAAACACAAAACAACGAAAACACCGAACACAACACAAACACAAAAACACCGACAAAACACACAAAAAACATCGAAAGTCCACAACATCGATGGTATCGATATATCGACAAAAAACATCGAAGTTTTAATCACACCAACAAAAAGTCGATAAAAAATAATACCGATATTTTTATTTTTTTAGTAAATTACAGCCTTTGCCGTTTAAAGGTACTTACAGACCAAATGTTAGTGAAAAAAATTGTTAATAACATAACATATATATATGTTGATAACAATAATGTTTGTTACTAAATGAGATGATCTGGAAAATATTATGTTACCAACATTGTTGGCAACAATTTCGTCAACTTTTTTGTTGCCAACAATTCTTCCGTCTGTTTTATTTGGGTCTAGTTCTCTAACAATGTTAGTCACAAATGCCGGTTTGTTATCGCTCATGGCTCAACAACAAAACTCAGTGTCGCCAACAGTGTTACTAACAATGTTGAGGGAAAAAATAACAATGTTACAGAAAATGTTGCCAACAATGTTTCCAGTAACATTTCAGGGGTGGAATTGTTATCATAATTTTTCTAGTGCCGTAACAATGTTATTAACAATTCCTCGCCCGATGTTGATAACATTGTTGCCAACAATGTTGCGTTCGGTGTGAAAGGAAAGTTACAGAAAAATGCTAATAACAATGTTTTCAACAATGTTATTGTCCGGTCTGTAATGGCCTTAAGATTAGTTATCAACTGAAAAGGTGAAACTGAAACCAGTGTTGCCAAAGCATTACACCCAGTACCCACTGAGAAAATAAATAAAAAATTCCCGCAATTTTCTTACGGATAGTTTTAATAACCCCTCGAATGTTCTATACACAAGAAAGAAATAGGTACAGCCTCAATTAAAAAATATTTTTGAAAAAAAAATTGGGATTACTTTGTACGAAGATATAAAAAAAAAATCGAAGCATAGACATCGATGTCGGAAAAACATCGAAACCTCGAGATCGATGATAAATATCGATATTTTAAGTCCGATACATCGACGTCTTTCAAACATGTCGATGTCCCGAACCAAATTTTTCGTGCCATATTTCTCCCGAGCAAACGATTCCTGTCATCGAGTTTCCAAGTTGGTTTAAAATCCTCGCTAGACGACCAAGGGTTATTGAACACTTGCCTTCGAACTATGTGTGAGCAACTGTGCGAGTAACTATGTGAACCTTGCTTTAAACTCGAAAGAGCGAAAGTTGTATCACGGGCGAAATCTCCTGAGATGGAGGGCTGAATGGAACGCGGGAGCGAAATAGTTGCAAATGTTTCCCTCAGGAGTGAAGCTTTGAAAACACCTTGTTCCACAGCTCGGAAGCTTTAGCGAAGGTGAGAGCCGAGGCGCCCTTGATCGTAAAATATGTTAATTTCGTAATTCGCCGCCACCTCCGGGCGCTTTTAGGCGCCCCAGCGTTGTTGCCCAATAAACGTCGGATATTAGCTGCAGTTAAGAGCCGAGTGAAGTTTTCAATGTACCGAGCGAACTAAGTTTTCTACTTTACTACCTAAGAAACGTAACAAAATAACGAATATCAGGTGTATTAATATTTTTACGCTGATATTGAAGTTTCCCCCGAGATTTTATTTATTATTATTTTTTATTTATTCAGAATATTGGAAAATCTTCATTTTGAGACCTGGCAACACTGCAAGTACTTCGAAACCCAGGAGTTGCCGTGTTGGGCAGAAAATTTCCATTGACTAAACATCCTACTTTAAACTCTAAGATACTAAAAATCTAATTCTTCTCAATATTTGTAGGAGTAAATAATAACTTTTTTCCACAACATTTCTTAGGATTAAATACACCGACGATATTCAGATGCTTACACCTTTTGGAATATTATTTCTTCAATTGGAAGAACTCGATCAATAATTAGAATGGGGAAGACGCCTATTTTACCTTCGGAAGAATAAACTAACATTGGGAGGAATGATTTGAGGTTGCTTAAAGATTACCAAACCCCCTTCCAGCAATTGATTTGCTTTACGAGGCATTTCGGGCGGTACTAACTCGGCGGTTTAAAAAACATAACAAGTAGCAGTGAAGTTAGCGTCACTTGCTCGATTTAGCATGAAGGTGCTTACAGACCAAATGTTAGTGAAAACAATTGTCATTAACATAACATGATGATAACAATAATGTTTGTAACAAAATGAGATGATTTAGAAAATATGTTACCAACATTGTTGGCAACAATGTCGTCAACTTTTTTCTTGCCAACAATTCTTCCGGCAGTTTTATTTGGGTCTCGTTCTCTAACAATGTTATCCACAATGTTAGTCACAAATGCCGGTTTTGTTATCGCTCATGGCTCGATAACAAAACTCAGTGTCGCCAACAATGCTACTAACAATGTTGACGGAAAAAATAACAATGTTACAGAAAATGTTGCCAACAATGTTTCCAGTAACATTTCGGTGGAGGAATTGTTATCAACATTTTTCAAGTGCTGTAACAATGTTATTAACAATTCCTCGCCCGATGTTGATAACATTGTTGCCAACAGTGTTGCGTTCGGTGTGAAAGGAAAGTTACTGAAAAATGCTAATAACAATGTTATCGTACGGTCTGTAAAGGCCTTGAATCCAGTCTTAAAGACCGTCTTGTTGTTGTTGTCTGTCTTTCAGCCGACTGCAGAGCGCTCTAGGGAGTTACTTCAATCGGTTGGAGTTACATCTCCGGGTTTATTCAAACCGCTGATTTTCCTTAGCGATTTTCTCCGCGGAAACTCACAATTTTCCTGAAAAATTGGTCATTCCCTCTTCGGCTGACACCAAATAGCTGAATTCAGGCCGTTAGGAACGAAAATAAAAAAATAGGCGTCTTCCCCGTTATTCTTTAGCAAGGGATAATTTATCGAATTCCGAACAAAATCGTCAAACTTTTTATTATTTCTACTTTCGCCCGGAAATAAACGTTAATCGTGCCGTTTTTTTCACCTTCCGTGAGCTACTCGAGCGAAAAGAATAACGTTCAGCGGTTATTAGTACGGCGTCAATCCCTCGTCATTTCCGTCGGCTTTCTGACGAACTGCGACAAAACTCCCTTTCTCCAAATACGTCTTCATCTCCGCTCGCGGCCAAGTTCCAGAAACCGAGGAGTTTGACAGTGTTTGACAAGTTGCCCGCAGGAGAACTTGTCGGCCGAAAAACATGACGGAACGCTGAACTTTCGGAGAGGGCGGGGAAAATAGCATTTCCACCGAAATCGTTCGCATCCCTTGACTGGACGGCCGGCGAATCGATAGGACCAGTTCGCAATTACTGGCTTTCCCCTTTCCCGCAGCTGGAATACCCTTTTCGCACCCTTTTTACCTCGGGACGTCACTTTCCTCGCCTTCCCCTTCCGCAGCGTCGATAAAGTTAAATGGGCTTTTAAACGGAGCGCCGGGCACTTCTCGCTCGAAAGCTTCAAAAGTATGATTATCGCAGATGACTGAGCGATAAAGGAGTTGAAATCGGCTGATCCGTGTAGGCGATCTCGGTCAATTTTCTGCCCGTCGAAAACTGTCATATTCAACGCAAGCGAAAGGACGAAACTGGAGATATTTTTTTTTATAAATTTATGAAGATTCGATTTGGAAGTACTTCCATGAGTCGGTGACAGGTGTAAAAAATTATAAAATCGAGAAGCTCATACGAAAGGTGCGACGTTATTGAAAAACTAGCTAAGCGAACATAAAAATAAAAAACGCACCAATTAAGTTAAGAATGCGGAAGTGCAGTATGTGAGCCTAATGTAACGATAGAAGCCAACATTGAAAAATTGAGCAGTTTCTTACAAAACTCCTGCGAAAAAAATATTGATTTTTTTCGCGGCCTGAATGAATCGTAAGGCAGAAGTACTGTATGTGAGCCTAAAGTAACAATAGAAGCCAACATTGAAAAATTGAACAGTTCTTTACTCTTGCGTTGAAGATTGATTGAAGATTGATTTTTTCGCGGCTGGAATGAGTCGTAAGGCGGAAGTACTGTATGTGAGCCTAAAGTAACGATAGAAGCCAACATTGAAAAATTAAGCAATTCTTACAAAACTCCTGCGTCGAAGATATTGGTTTTTTCGCGGCCTGATTGAGCCGTAAGGCGGAAGTACTGTATGTGAGCCTAAAGTAATAATAGAAGCCAACATTGAAAATTTGAGCAATTTCTTACAAAACTCCTGCGTCGAAAATATTGATTTTTTTCGCGGCCTGAATGAGTCGTAAGGCGGAAGTACTGTATGTGAGCCTAAAGTAACAATAGAAGCCAACATTGAAAAATTGAGCAGTTTTTTTTTACAAACCTCCAGCGACGAAAATATTGATTTTTTTCGCCGCCTGAATCAATTGTAAGGCGGAAGTACTGTATGTGACCCGCGTGATAAAAACCAGACTTCATCCAATCGCCGTCCTAAACAGTTCAAGACCGTAAGCGCTCAAATATATTGATTTTTGCGGCCTGTAAAAATTAAAATACGAAATATCTCAAGACGAAATTGTCGAAAATGCTCGTAACGTGGGAGGTGCGGCGTTTGATCCAATAAACAAAAACATCGAGTATAATTTTGCTCGCCATAATGAACATTTCAAGACCACAAACGTTTAAATATATTGACTAGGATAGTAATAGATTTAAATTGAATTGTCCAGCCTCGATATACAAAATACGGACAAGCGAAAAATCGCGAAAAAGGCTCATAACGTGGAGATACAGTGTGTGACCCGATATAAAAAAATCAAGCGTCATCTGCTCGCCATAACGAGCCGTTTAAAACTTCAAAAGTATAAAAATATTTACTCTTATAGCCTGTAAAAATCGAAATAGAAAATACTTTGAACGGTTATATTTCTCATTAAATCCACGGTGCTGGTTTTGGTCTTAATCTGTACCGAATTTAGTCTAGTTTAACCGATGTGAGAGTGAAGAATTCGATATGAGTAGATTGAGGTAAATCGAAAAACCGCAGGATTTTTGCAATACTCGCAAAAAAAATCAACAATCGAGAATTAGCTTTATATTTTTGCAATTTTTTCTCAACTTTTCTTTGGCGGTTTTAATTCATATTATATTAAAAATAAAAAATCACTGGCTTTTCATGTTTTCTCGAAGTTTCATAAGCTCTTGTAATTGCATAAATAAAAATAGGTCGCCAATTAACTATTGACTCATTTAATAAATTCGTCCGTCGTTAATTTTCCTCATAACTCCTCGAGCAATTAAAAAATCTCGCGTCTTCGAATTCGCTCTTATCAGCCCGGGAACATAAAATGATAGCTTGGCAACTAGGGGTTCAAAGATACACCTAATGGACGCGAAAGGAGAGCTTTGAAAGCCTTTGTTTCCAGGAACAATGAAAATCTTCCACCCCTCAGGTCGCTGGTCTTTGTTCGCCCAAAAAGGGTGACACTCCTGTCCTCCACTTACGACAATAATTAGAAAAGGGAAAAAAAGGCAATCGAATCGCCAGGAAGTCTAGTTGTTTACGAAAACGGGCTAGACAGTGTTGCCAGGTCTCATGTGGAGATTTGAGGGAAATTTTGACCAGAAAAGGGGGAAATTGGGTGTTCTTTAAACAAAAAAAAGGGGATAAATATACAGGGCCGTGTAATTCCTAATTTTTTTTTTATCCTTGTTATTCATTTTATTTCAACATATCACCACTATATGGTGTAAATGTGAACTTCAAATATTTAATAAAACATTTTGGTTCCTTTAAAAAACTAATTTACCATCCCGATCGCGCAAATGCGAATAAAATCAGAACTATAATGAAAACTGAAAAATCAAACTGGAAAAAATTTATATTCTCGCAGTTCTTATTATCGTACTGGGTCCAAGAAGTTCTTATTATGCTCACATGTTAAAAAAAAGTCTTCGCCATTGCTGTGTAGGCAAAACAGGTTACATTTGTGTCCACTCGAGTTCCAATTAGAGAGGGGTACTCAAATTGCTTACATGAAAATAATAGCTCAACTTTGGTCTAAATTTTACAAGAAAAACGGCGAATAAAAGAGATTGGTGGAGGATTTAGGGGAAAGTTCTTTTGTCTTGGTTTTAAGGGGAGTTTCCCCCCAAAAAGGGGAACATTGGCAACACTGGGGCTACAACGAGAACGTTTCGGTTTTGATCCGCAAACAGCTTCAACGTCCGCGTTTCCATTTTTTCGTCGAATTCGTTCAATCGTGTTCGTTTTTCAAATCGGCCTCAGGTAACGAATCGAAAATCTGCTCGAATTAGCGTCTCGCTCAAGCCACTGATGGAAAATGAAAAGACTTTAACTCTTGCTGATTATTCAATAAAAAGGCCTTTGAAGTGAAATTGATTCTTGAACGAACGTCAAACGGGGATAAAATGATTTATTTTCGATTTAATAAATTAGTGTTGGGACATCGACATAGATGTTAGAAAATCATCGATGTTTCGGACAAAAAACATCGATGTCTTGGTTTCGATGATTTTGTTGTTGGTTGCTTGGTTTTGTTTTGTTGTTGATGGTTTTTTTTTCAATAGAAACTCTTTTTTTTATAGAAGCTCTTTTTTTTTTTTTTTTTTTTTTCAATAGAGAAGCTCTTTTTTTCTTTTTTTATAAAACACATCCGTAAGAAAATTGTGGGAAATTTTTATTTATTTTCTCAGTGGGTACCGAGCGTAAGGCTTTGGCAACACTGGTTTCAGCTCTTTTTTTTTAATAGAAGCTTTTTTTTTCAATAGAAGCTCTTTATTTTCTTTTTCTATAAAACACATCCGTAAGAAAATTGTGGGAAGTTTTTAATTATTTTCTCAGTGGGTACCGAGCGTAAGGCTTTGGCAACACTGGTTTCAGTTTCACCTTTTGAATTGATACCTAAACTTAGAGTGCAACGCCAATTTACTAGCAAATAAAAATATCGGTATTATTTTTATCTTTTTTTTTTTGGTGTGTATAAAACATTGATGTTTTTGCCGTTATATCGGTACCATCGATGTTGGGGACTTTCGATGTTTGAAAAATCGAACATCGATGGTAAAGCTTCGATGTCCCAACCCTATAATAAACAATCATCTTCCTATGAACAAGGTGTCCCTTGGGAATGAATAGGATTATTATTTAATATGTATCTTATATCGTGCCCGCAGAACGCGTAAGAAATGAAGGACCGGTATCGAATATGCCGGTGCATTTTTCACGAACATGACTCGATATTTCTACTAACGATCAATCATTGCTGCCAATATTCGGTCAATTTAACGTCAAAATACCGGTCTCTATTCCTCGCTAAAATTCCCGCCTTCCCTTCGAATTTTCAACTCTCGACCTTCTGCGCGGTTCAATTCTTGAATACGGCCCATCTAAATTAGTTTAGTTTAAGACGAAAATTTCTCTCCCAACTTGGATTATCTTGTAGCTTACGTATGCGAACCTGCCCATTTCTCCACCCGCCACTTGACCGTCGCGCAACTTCGGAGTGGGAAAGTGACGAGAAAAGCAAACTCGCTCAAAGTTGCTCGTAATGTTTCGCACCTGCGCGAAGTCTTGGAACACTGTTACGGCGAAACTCTTGACTGACTACTTATCACGCTCGAGGCAGCGAAGTAACTTCGGGATTAGTCGCTGGCGGCAAGAAAAGCGCCTAGTTGAAAACTCGCGTGAATACTTTATTTACGCCGAGGGAAGAGCGACACTTTGCCGCGACTTGTGTAAGATGCATTTCCAAATTTGGGGGGAAACTTCGTGTTAATTCTATCGGAGTTCGATTTTCCGAAGAGCTTCCCAAGAGGCTAATTATTTTATATTTAGATTGATACGGAGAGAGAGCCCAAAATTACATAACATAAATAACAATTCTGCCCTACTCACTGGAAAATAAATGAAAATGAAAGCTTGAAATTAATTAATAAACAGTATTACTCGGTCTTAATGAAGAAAAAATGTACATAGAATAGCGATCAGTTGTCTGTAAGAGGTTGAGAAAATACCCAGATCACTGTCGAAGAGAGCAGCATCAAATGCTGATTACTAATGATGATTAGGACTGAAGCGATATATCAAGGAATAGTATTGATACTTCCAATATATCGAGGGGAAAGTATCGATAGTTCCGACATATTGAGGGAAAAGTATCGATACTTCCAATATATCGAGGGAAAAGTATCGATACTTCCAACATATTGAGGGAAAAGTATCGATACTTCCAATATATCGAGGGAAAAGTATCGATAGTTCCGATATATCAAGGAAAGAGTTTCGATATATCGAGGGAAAAGTATCGATACTTCCAACATATCGAGGGAGAAGTATCGATCGTTCTAATATCTCAATATCGAGGGAAAAGTATCGATACTTCCGATATATCAAGGGGAAAGAATAAATACGTACATTATATCGAGGGAAAACTATCGATAGTTCTGATATATAAGGAAAAAGTATCGCTACTTCTGATATATCAAGGAAACAGTATCGATACCTCCGATATGGCGAGGGAAAGTATCAATACTTCAGATATAACAAGGAAAAAGTATCGATACTTCCAATATATCGAGTGAAAAGTATCGATAATTCCAATATCTCAAGGGAAAAGTATCGACACTTCATAAATATCGAGGAAACAGTATCGATATTTCCAATATATCAGGGAAACGTATCAATACTTCAGATATATCAAAGGAAAAGTAGGTATCCGTATTTCCGATATATTGAGGAAAAATATCGATACTTCAGATATATCAAGGGAAAAGTATCGATATTCGCAATATGTGGAAGGAAAAGTATCAATAATTCCGATATATCGGCAATTAGTATCAATACTTCCGATATATCGAGGAAACAGTATCAATATTTCCAATATGAGGAAAAAGTATCGATACTTCCAATATCTCAAGGGAAAAGTATTGATACATCCGATATATCGGCAAATACTATCGATACTCCCGATATATCGAGGGAAAGAATCGATATTAGCAATATATATGGAGGGAAAAGTATCGATACTTCCGATATATCGGCGAATACTATCGATACTTCCGATATATCGAGGGAAAGTTTTGAAAAAAAGCATCGATACGAATATCGGTGTCGATACCAAAAAAGTATCAATATTCCAACGTATTGTTGGTATCGTATCCTAGCCAATTTCGAACAAAAAGAACGCACGTTTATGGCCAGCTTTACCTGTTTATACTAACACTCAAGGCGTTTATTATTAGGGGATCGATCAATTTCGTATAATCATTGCTAGCTTATGTACTCCGTGATTGACTCCTCTAAGCGCGAGAGCTATCAAACCAACCGTGCAATCAGCAAGCGCCGTATCACAATCGGCCCATGATCAAACGTTAGAGCCGATAGGTGCATTTGTGCGACACTGCTCTATGATAATGACGTCACACTAGTCCTTTACATTCGCGTTACGCTGCTGGCTAGCGAAGTGATGCTCTCGGCTCTTGATGAAAGCAGTAGGGATGGGAATCGATAATCGATATTTCAAAAATATCGATAATCGGTCACGAAGAACCGATTTTTTTAAATCGATATTGGTCTGTCGATATTTATCGATGATCGATTGTACCTTACCGATATATCGGATATCGGAAAAATTTGTGAAACATCGGCTTCTTTTAAATAAAATTAATTATTTATCGACGTTGAATCTCATCAATACCGAATAACATATCTCATACAATCAACCATTCACATCGACCGTTGACCAATCGACTGATGACATTGACCAAGTAAAGTAACCTTCACCAGGGTTATGTTATGTTATCTCCACCCCATGCTGCAGCTGTATTGTATTGATGTGTCATAATAATACTGTGTTGTTGTTTTATCAAATTCTGCTCTGTGGTACTACAAAATAAGTTTTTAGGGAGATAAGTACCGGTACAAAGATGTAATCACGATACATAGCTGCGCGAAATGGTAGTTTTTAAAATGTTGAAAAAAATCGATAGTTAACCGATATATCGATAAATATCGATGTTAAGGGACCAATATATCGTTGATATCGATATTGGGTGTACGATATCGACACCGATGCCAATATCGATATTGAGGCTCCGATATCCCATCCCTAGAAAGCAGCGGTCGATTCGCTCCAGAGAGCATTGCAGCCTGACCATGCAAAAGCATTGCTCTCTAGCGCTGCCTATTTGATATATTCGGAACTAATACAGGCAAATGAAAATGGCGGATTTCACACAGCTTTGGCCTTCCTCAAGGAAATTATCAGGTTCCAATCCCAGATCAGTCGATGAAAATTTCGCGCATTCATGATGAACGAAATTGGTTATTGCTTTTTAAGGGTAGGAGGAAATTTTTTACTTGTGTCAAAAGTTGTTAATTACGTTATTCCAGTTTATTTATTTGATTAGGTAAATGAGGATCAATACAATGTATAAGAAAGAAAAGGAATTAATTTAATATCTGTGTAAATTGACAAGAACGGTATTATCAAAATATGAACAGTCATCTTCACTTTACATTGTCTACAGCGACGCTACGGAGGACATAAGAAGTGTTGCCATAAATCTAACAAAAGTCCCTTCTAGCTTATGTTCCTTCTTCTCGGGTTTTACTCAACCTATTCTCGATTTTTTTTCATAGTGTACAGTATTTTACTGATGTACATTTTGATTTGGGGGTTTTTCAATCCGAAGATGTGCCAATTAAATGTGCTCTCAAGAGAAATAAAATGAAAATGAAATTAATAAATAAACGATGATATAAACTGAGACTGACTAAGAAATGAATTTGAAGATTTTTTGGACTTTCCTCTATCTAGTGAAAATAATAAACTCACGTTTCAAATTCGCAGTGCTTATCCTCATAGTTAAAAATAGCATCAAATTACTTTTTTATTTTTGAGAAAGTTCCTAGCGAGGTCTTTTTGAAAAACATGAACATTCAGGCACACTCCCGATATTTATTAATTTACACCTTCCACTATCACAAAATGAATTATTTTCGTGTTTTATTTTAGTTCAAAATACTATTGGGCAATTGAAAAGTTATTGATTAAGTATTTGAGAATAAAAATTACGATTTTATAAGCATTATTATGAGACGAATCTATGTAAGTCAATGCTAAATTAGCCGAGTTTGGTTTAAACATGGCGCTCGGACGTTCGACCAATCAAAAAGAGGACACCGTGTGGCCGCACTTTCTTTATCAAGCCACTGTACGCTCAAGAGGACTCCCGCGAGACTATCTGAAATCGTCGCACAGGTCGAATATTCGATTCGGCGGTTAAATATCCAACAATAGCTGCAACAATATGCGAAAATATACTCGAGTGGAAACTTGGAAATCATTATCGTCTGAATGCGGACGTATTCCGAAAGCCTCGGAAACTTGATCTCGCAACTTGTCAGAATGTGTCAAAGTTATATTAGGTTTCTGTGTTCCCTTGCACTCGTAGGTGGTTCGAGAAGGGAACATTTCCCGCATTCGTCCGCAAACTCTATAGCTCCGGCAATTTTACCGTCGCCATCCTTCAACTTGCTACTTGTCTCACGTCATTAGGATTCGTTAGATCCAAGGCCAACTTGAAGCGCTAATCGAATTACTCTAATGTTGGCATCGTGAAACATGATATATTGCCAAAATGAAAACGCAACTTGAACGCAGAGAAAAGTTGGGACAAGTTTTCGAGCGGTAACTCGACGCTTTCATGAAGTCGAGAAACGTGGGGTGAAAAATTTCGAGCTGATCTGAAGAAATGAAGAGACGAGATGCTTTTTTTTTTTTATTGAAGCGCTCACATGCTCACATGAACAATAACCTTCCCAGTTACCTTCCCCTTAGGTTACAGATAACCTTGTAGAACATAATATTGTTACATCTTTCCGGTTAAATAATTCTTTTAAAAAAAATTATTTTTACCACAGAGAAAGATTCTAATCATAGTAATTTCAACGCTCTATTATTCGAGCTGAAATACACGAATATTGAAAATGGAAACTACAGTTTTTCCTATAAAAATAAACAAATTAATTTCACTCCAATACGAGATGGAAAGATGGCTTGATAAACAATAAGAAATAAATTACAAATTGAATCACACGATGAACTGAATTCGGTCAAATACTCTCTTCAGCTGTACCATTAAGCGACAAATTTAGCTGTCAATTTGAAAGTTATAAGAAATATAAAATTGACTGAAATTACAATAGTTGCTACGGAGTTTTCCCTATAGTTACCAATCTGTTGTTTGGTGGGAACATTGGGGAGTTTTAGTGCATTTCCAATTTTTTGAAAACTTAAACGTGGGAGTATTGGTTACTTTATTAAATCACGTTTCAGTTTTCAAAAAATTGGAAACGCACTAAAACTCGCCACCAAATATTCGGAATAATTACTATCGCAAATGGATAGTCTTCTTAAATCACTCATAATAAACCCTTCATTTGCAGTGTTTCTCCATTTGCGAAGAAATCGTCGTAAATTTCCACCAACAATCGGCTACGGTATTAATTCGCTTATGTTACAAGCATTAATCTTTTAAGCTGTGGGACGAAACAATAACACGACTAGGAGAAACAGGAAAGGTCACGGTAAAAGAGCTATCAGCGTTTAGCAGCCTCGCTGCGGTCAAAGGGCATAACGCGGGGTAATAGATAACGCTGCAGCCAGCAGCGATGGATAACCAAGGCGGGAAGGATATGAGTTTAATCTGGGCCACAGAGCTGCAGGGGCCGTTCCTCCTGGAGAGTTAATCTCCGAACCATCAGATTACGAGGGCGCGCACGGGTAATAACCAGGCAAAGAGAAAATTAATTAAACTTTCGACCAACACTACCGCTCACTCGGGCTTTGCTAATGAAAGGATTCTTCTCGGCGGGAAAGGGCGGTAAAATATTGGCCAGTTTTGAAAAATAGGAGGTCGTCGACGATTCATTGTTTCTTCCGAGCGCTATGTTGTTTAAGAACAGATCGATGGCCGGAATGATAAACTCATTGTTTGTACTTTGTGAAGCGAGAGTGAGAGTGAGAACTAGCGTGAGCGTGAGTGTGAGTGTGAGAGTGAGTGTAGGAGTGAGAGTGTGGGAGAGTGAGTGTGAAAATTGGGGGTGAAAGTGAGTGTGTAAACTAGTGTGAGATGAGTGTGAGAACTAGTGTGAGAGTGAGTGTGAAAATTGGGGGTGAAAGTGAGTGTGTAAACTAGTGTGAGATGAGTGTGAGAACTAGTGTGAGAGTGAGTGTGAAAATTGGGGGTGAAAGTGAGTGTGTAAACTAGTGTGAGATGAGTGTGAGAACTAGTGTGAGAGTGAGTGTGAAAATTGGGGGTGAAAGTGAGTGTGTAAACTAGTGTGAGATGAGTGTGAGAACTAGTGTGAGAGTGAGTGTGAGAGCTAGTGTGAGAGTGAGAGTGAGTGTGAGAGTGAAAGTGAGAGCTAGTGTGAGAGTGAGTTTGAGAGTGAGTGTGTAAACTAGTGTGAGAGTGAGTGTGAGTGTGAGCGAGATTGTGAGAACAGCTTCTTCTGAAAAACCTTGGAAAATATTAATTTTCTCTTCCTCAAAAACCCCCAAAAATGCCTCTAAAATTGAGCTGGCGATTTAATAAAAGAATTGAGCCATTATCAGGCCAAGATTGATTTTCTATGGAAATTTCAAGAATTTAGCTTCTATAGTTTTGTCAGAAAAGTGTACGGACAGATTTTTTTATTGGATTTTCGGATTCTACATGCCTTGGAACTTGAAAAATTAAATTTTGAGGTGGTTTGAAAATTGTTCTTTGGCGATTACAACGGTTTAATATTGATTAATAAACCAAAATCCCTGCGAGACATTTTTCGACGCAAATTAATCAACTCCTTGGACAGGCTGAACACACTCTGCTACCAATTCCTCCGGCGGTTCGCTCGAAAGCTGATAAAATTGCGGTTCGCGTAGCACTTACCCTAACGAGAAAGCTAGCAACCCGCAACGGCAAATTGACTATGCAAATCCGCCAATTCTTTAGCCGAGGAAATTGGTCCACCGGCGAGGTCTGCGTTTCCGCCCTCTCGGAGCTCGTCTTTCGGAAACGATTCCGTTCAGCCTTCACTATCCCGCATATTTGACCTGTCCTTCGATAATAATAATTTTTTCGCAAAATCCGGCCAATTATTGACCGCTATAGATTTTTTCTATTCTCTCAAAGTAATATAGTCAAGTTTAGTTTTCGTTTCTTCGTCGGTTTTAGCTGTCGGTTGTCTTTAGAAGCCATGTTACTGAAAGGGCCTATGCAAATAGACTTGGCAAATAGGGAAAACGACAAACACCAGTCACTGAGGATAACGTACTCGAATGCTCGCCTTGGGGCGGGTTCGCGTCGAAAGAGGCTGCGAACTGATCTCCGCTTCTTCCCGAGCAATTTTCCACGCGAGAGACCGATTCGGAGAAACCCGCAGACTCGGGATTCCTCGCGTTGGCTTTCCATAGACATCTTGACTTTCGAAGAGGCTAAGAGGTTGTTTCGATGGAAAATATTTACCCGCCCACCGAACGGGAAGGCTGCGATTTTCCTTTTCTCTTTCACCATCGAAGAGGGCTTCACCATAGAAACCGAACGTTGGCTAAGTCGTTACTTTTCCGAGCTCTAAATCTCGAAAACGAGCTCAAAATTTCGAAATGTTGTCCGAACGTTGGCTGAATCGTCAAATTTTCCAAGATCTCAAAATCTCGAAAATTTCACTGAAAAGCTGAGAAAATTTGTCAACAATTAAACCTTCCGACTTCGTTACGTTCTTATTCGGTTCAGCGTCACAAAATCTATGTAAATTAATATCCAGCGCATCCATGTTTTAAAAACCGTGGAAATACTGATTTTCCCATTGTTGAAACTCCCCGGAAAAACCCTTGAAATTGAGGCAGCTGTTCGGCTAAATCGAGCCTTTGTCAGACGTAGAATGGTAGTGGTATTGGTAGTGGCAGTGATCGTGACAGGGAGGGCAATATAAATAGTGATAGTGAAAGCAATATAATTAGTGACAGTGGTAGCAATATGAAATAGTGATAATTATAGTGATAGAAATAGTGATATTGATAGTGACAGTGATAGAAATAGTGATATTGATAGTGACAATGAAAGAAATAGTGATATTGATAGTGACAGTGATAGAAATAGTGATATTGATAGTGACAGTGATAGCAATATAAATAGTGATAATTATAGTGATAGTGATAGAAATAGTGATATTGATAGTGACAGTGATAGCAATATAAATAGTGATAATTATAGTGATAGTAATAGTAATAGTGATATTGATAGTGACAGTGATAGCAATATAAATAGTGATAATTATAGTGATAGAAATAGTGATTGTGGGCGCTGCAACTGACCACGTTTGGTAGCTGTCGGTTGGGCCCTGTCGGAGACGAGGGAACAGCGAACCGAGCGAAGCACCAAACGCTTTAAATTCAAGTATTTATCGAGACTTCCACGGAGGGAGTCCCTTCGCAAGAATATTGCGAACTTGGCCAAGCTCAGAAGCTAAAGGTTGCAAACGGGCCGACCTAGCAGGGAGGTGGCTCTGTGCTTATCAACCGAACCTGTCGGGAAGGTAGCGGTAGCGAATTTGAATCAATCCTTTGTCATTTCTCAAGAAGATGGTGGGTGTTCGCCACAGTGATATTGATAGTGACAGTGATAGCAATAGAAATAGTGATTGTGGTGTTTTTCAAGGTTTCTGATGAATAATAGGCTTCGATCGAATATTATATTATTCAAATTGAATTGAAAAATGACGGTGTGGATGAAGCCAGCTTGATTGACAGTCTGTCCTATACATTGATAATCGAGTATGGAAGAAGGTGGGAAACCACTGTCCAGTGTTGCCACCTCTTGATCGGAGCGTAGAGGTTTTTAAGAGAAAAAAACCACAGTAATGTTGATAGTGATATCGATAGTGATAGTGATAGCAATATAAATAGTAATATTGATATTAATAGCGAAAGCAATAGAAATAGTGATATTGATATTGATAGTGACAGTAAAAAAATATTAATAGTGATAGAAATAGTGATATTGATAGTGACAGTAAAAAAATATTAATAGTGATAGAAATAGTGATATTGATATTGATAGTGACATTAATAGCAATAGAAATAGTGATAGTGATAGCAATATAAATAGTGATGTGATAATGATAGTGTTAATAATAGTGATTGTGATAGTTTTGTGATAGTGATAGCAATAGTGATAGAGATAGTGATATTGATAGTGATAACGATAGTGATAGTGATAACAATATAAATAGTGATAGTGATAACAGTATAAATAGTGATAGAAATAGAAATAGTAATATTGATAGCGATAGTGATAGCAATAAAAATAGTGATATTGATAGTGATGAGCGAAGCGAAGCTGGGTAATAGCGGTAGCGATAGTGATAGTGATGATAGTGATAGTGATAGTGATAGTGATGATTAGTGTGATAGTGATAGTGATGATTAGTGTGACGTGAGATGACTATAACTTCTATTCTCTATTCTATCAATTATTCTATTCTCAATCCTGTAAATGCTATTATCTCGTCTTTACAATCATCGAACGGTGCTCGTTTTCGATTTTGGCCTATTTTTCAACAACTATTGTACCTAAATGATAATTTTCTAGACTATCATAAATACCTAATAATTATATAATATACGGAGAAAAAAAAATCATTCACAATAATACACACGAGAAGCGAATGTATTAGGTGCGATGTGGACGTGCTCGTCAAGTAAATTCCCTCCGAGGGATTGAATTACTTTTGTGCGGTATTGGCCGTAGAAAAAGCGGTTTATCTTCGAGTGGAGTTCATCCTTTGAAAAGCCCTCGCATTTCCCTCCCTTTTCCATTGACGTCTTTACGTTGGACTTAATGTAATAAAAACTTCTCATCCCGCCTCCTCCTTTTCCCGACCGCAATATTTTTACCCCACGTGAGCTTGTAGATGGAAGTCATTTTCATCCAAGCTTCCCCCTTTATAACAGTTTACCGAGGGTCCAACAAGGGGCGTTTTGGAGTGAGGTTTGTTATCGCTGAGTATAAAAGTTTTCTTTTGCTTTCAACACAAATTGTGTGTATATCGCGTTGAAAGCAGGTAACGGCGCTGTAGTCTGGGATTCGATGGATTTCAGTCATTTTACAGCGTCGAGGGAATTCTAATTAGCTCGAGTGATATTCCAATCTTGGTCAGTTGAATCTCTAAGAGGCGCTTGAAAGAGTTTTTTCCCACTATTTTCCCTTATTATTATTATTATTATTTTTTATTTATTTTTTTTGTAACTCTTTTTCTATTGACTGCAACGAGGCGATAACGTCTATACTTGATGTCTACAGTTCAAAACTTGTGTAAGACTCCAATTTTCTGGACTGACCGCTTTCGATTGGCCACTCAAGGTGCCACATTTCCTCGAAAAATCAGTCCCAGCGAGATGCTTGATGAGTTTAGGGAAATATTTACTCACAGAATCTCCTCCTGTTTCCAATTTCGCAGTAAACTCGGAGATCGAAGAAGTTGAAGTTCTTGGGGAGCGAAAGCGGCAAATCGTGTGTGACAACTGATACCCTTAAACGGATATCCTCTCCCGAAACCGCACGAGCTCGGGTTATACTTGGCAAATATTCAGCCCTTTGAGTTTATGCGCGTTTTCCGAGAGGGGGAAGTTCCTGTTAGAGGCGGAGCCGAACACGAATAACCGAAGAGGCCTCGACGGGTTTATCCGACTCTGTTTTATTGCCTCGCATTAAATAGACAATCGCTGATACCGAGGTTGATTAGAAATTAATGGAAACGAATTCTCCGAATACGAACGCCGTTTAGAGAAATCGAATGAGAATGAGAGCATGTAGCGAAGATATTACAGGTTTTGCAGGTCGACTATCTATCTTGCAGATAGCGTTCGACATAATCTTAGCCCGTTCATCCGAGGGTAGTCTACCAGCGGCTCCAACGTCAAATTCCTCTCCTATTATACCCCTAATCTGGATTTCTCTGACAAATCGCGTCCGCTCACCGCTTTTCGAATACATCCGAGGGCCAATTCTCAACGTAATATACCTACAGTTCTCTAATGATGAATGTGATTTATCGACGATAGCTCGAAAGGGATGATACCGTTCGGGACGGGACCGCTTTGTGGTTATGTAATTATCATCCATACCCTTGCGGAATTCCTAATTTTCAAGATTAACGGATTGTTTTTTTTTTTGTTTGTTAATTTTTCAAGTTAATTGATGGAGATGAAGGAGAAGAGAGGAGCTAAGAAGAGAAGAAAAGGAGTCAGAAAGGGAGGAAAATAGGAGGAAGCGGAGGAGGAGGAAAATGACGAAGATTAGGTGGTGGGAGAGATGGAGATGGAAGAGACAGAGGACGAGGAAGCTAAAGAGGAGGATGAAGAGGAGGAAGAGATGCGTAGGAGTAGGAGGAGCAGGGGAAAAGGATGAAGCAAAGGGGTTGGAGTAGGAGAAGAAGAGGAGGAGGAGGAGAAGAAGAGGAGGAGGAGAAGTGAACGTGGAAGAGACAGAGGATGAAGCGGAGGAGCAGGAGAAGGCCAGGAAAAGATGGAGGATGAGTCAGAAGCAGAGAAAAGGAGGTGAAGGGGAGAAGGAAGGAAAAGAGAGGAAGATATGGAGGTGAAAGAGACAGAGATGAGTAACAGGATCACGAGGAGGATGAAGAAGAGGACGAGGAAAAAAGGAAGGGCCAGATGCAAAGAAGAGGAAGAGAAGTTTAGGAGGAGGATTCAGAGGACGAGTGGGAGGTGAGTAGGAAGAGGGGGAGGACGAAAAATGGATACAAGGATGAGAGGAGGAGGAGGAGGAGGAGGAGGAGGAGGAGGAGGAGGAGGAGGATGAGGAGGAGATGAGATGGAGGAAGACTTTTCATATTTTTGTTCAGGCATTTTTCAGGCCCTAAAGTTTTGAATTAAGCCAAATAGCTAGACCGAGGCTGTAAAATGTATGTACTCTGTGTGGAAAAATGTTTCAATCTCCACCGGATTTCTCGTAAATAAGTAAGACGGAAAATGTCAGAATGTGAATATTTGTTTCAACGCGAATACCGAAACGGACTGATCTGAGTCATGTTTAAAATCCCTCTTCGCTCACGGTTCAGCAACTCCAATAACCGATCCAGAATAAACGCCTCCCTATTGCTAATCCTCTCAAGCAAATAGAACCGTCGCTGTTCTGTGCCCTTCTGAATTATCCGTTGGAATCGAGGACAAAAGCGAACGACGTTCTGTCCGTCTCTGGTAATAATCACGTCAAAACAGTGAGCCGAGCTCATCTTCCGTCTGCAGGCGATCGTTGAGCCGAAAGCTCATGATCGGTGCAGGCGGAGACTTCCTATTGACCCCTTCCACGTCCGTTATATTCCAGTTTCGAGGCCAACGTGGAGCAATAATGGTAAGTGGTTATTTTGAATTATTAAGTAGGCGAGCGGAATGATGCGATGGGCTCTGTGAAAACACGGAACCCTGATAAGGACAAACTGATAGCTCTTTGGCGTGCATCACGTGACCTCGCTTCATAAAACATGCTCCGCGTTTACAAATTTATTCATAATTCCCCTCATGCATTGGGAACTGCCGAGCCAACTTCATAAGTCCGAAAATACGTTGCTGAAAAATTAATCCACGCAACTGTTATACATTGATCTGTTTCGTAAAATGCGAAGAATTTTCATCTCTTCAAGCGGAATTATTCAGACGCGATAGTTTGCGTTTTTTGATCGCTTGAAATCGCTGGTTTGGCTATTATTGCGGTATATAACGATTTTTGCCTTTTATTAAACGCAAGAGTCGTATTTCCGGGGTAATGAAACTTCTAAAAAAACCTAGAAAACTTCTTTAAACGTAGGTAGGTAATAAAACCTCTAGAAAAAAAAACCCCAAGCCCAAAATACAGTGAAGTCTAAAATCTTTTGTCAAAAACCCCTCTTGTGTAAACAATGACCTCACCTGGGATCCTTGTGAATTTTAAGAGCAGCAAAATATGTTCCTGAATCCTGCGTGACTCGCTCCAGGTCCAGTGAAACAGAAGAAGGTGAATGAGGTTGAAGAAGAGTAAAAGGAGGAGAGTAAGAGGACGATAAGGAGGAGGAGGAAGAACAGGAGGAAAGAAGGAAGGGGAGAAGAGGAGGAAGGAGGACTGGAAGAAGGAATGAGGGGGAAGAAAAGACTGAGGATGAGGGAGGGGAAGCGGAGGAGGAGGATTAGCAGGAGGAGGAGGAAGTGAAGGAAGAAGAATGAATGAAGCATTTATTTATCCAGGGAAGATTAGGATCATAAGATCCTCTGTTCCATGTTCCCTGGGTTAAAATTAAAAATAATAATACAGAACATAATAAGCCTCTTACCACATTTACGTTTTGCAAAACAAATTTTAATTTAATAATCAAATTTCTTTAGAAACTATAAAAATCTCCTGTTTAACATACATAATAAGAAAAAAATAGGTCTAATTTATCTTCTTCATAATCATTAATCATTAATTTTTTTTAATAATAATCATTAATTTTTTAATAATCATTAATTTTTGTTTTTTTTTGTTTTGTAAATTACGATTGTGAGAGCCAGTTATTTTGTATACATTCTTGCCAGGGGAGGTGGAAGAGAGGGCCACTAGGCCCTAACCTCTCCCTGGTCGTTAAATAAAAAACTTCAATCAATCAATCAATCTTCTTATCTTTTAGAAAGATAGATTTGTCTATTATTGCTTCAAGATACAGATCCCATAGCAATAAAATAAAAATTCTTAGCAAGAGAAATACAAATAAAGGAAAATAAAGTGGTAACCGTGACAACAAATGACCACAGTAATACGAGAGAAAAATAGGCACGACATGTTCGTAAGTCGTAGCCTAAAAGGGTGGAAGAGAAGGAAGAAGAGGAAGAGAAGGATTAGGAAAAGGAAGAAAAGGAGGAGGAGGGGGAGGAGAGGCGTTGAGGAGGACGATATGAAGGAGGAGGAAGAAGAGAGGGTGTAAGAGAAGGAGGAAGAGAAGATCGAAGAGAAGGAAGAATATAAGTAGGCGGGGATGAGGAAGGTGAGGAGATTGTGGAGGAGGAGGAAGGGAAGACGAGCAGGGGAAGAGAAGGAGGATTAGGAGAAGGAAGAATAGAAGGAGGAGGAAAGGAGAAAGACAAGATAGAGGAAAAAGAAGATGTCTACTCTCTACTCAATTCGGTCTCTCCTTTATTGCTCAGCCAAAATTTTACTCTTGCAAGCTCGTTGTGCGATCATCAGTTCCTTTACAGTAAATGAACGGAGACGATTGAATTCAGAATAAATATGCCGTCTTATTGTTGATTTTCCGCAAACCAAAACAGAAACTCGACAACGGTCTTTAGCCCGAATGGGAATCATGGCGTAACAGTGAAAATCCATCACCTCCCTCTTGTAGCTATCCTTAGCTCTCTCGTGGGCGACTCCCGACTGATTATCGCCATTAAGGCTGACGGCAGCTCGGTTAATTCCCCGCTCCCATTGTACGTGAGAGCTCGCTACAGATATTCGCCATCAGTGTTCATTAGAGGTTTAGCTATCACGTCTTCTTGTTAGGGCGTGTTAACTCGTGTTATGGCTATTTAATGATCGCGAATGGCGTCTTGACGAATAAGCGGCGAAGCGTTTCCAACCGCGTGTTACCTTAAGGGTTAAAACTCTCTCATATATTCGCAGTTTTAATTCTTTCTGTTGGTTCTTGATAGGAATATGGAACTGTGTTGATAAGGCACTATTTTAAGAATCAAATAAACTGTATTCTGACAGAGTAGCTTAACGTGAAGCTGTCTAGCATGAGACTGATGTTTGCATCAAAAAGAAATAACCTGTGAGGGTGCAACCTCAAATCGTTGTTTTCAACTTCAGTTGTCAATGTCCAACACTTTCAAAGTAAAGTCGCCATTCTACCAATTTGCATCTGGATCTGATAGGAGGAAAATGGAATAAAAAAAAAAACTTAAAAAAAATAAAATAATAAAACCGACTTGAAAATTATTTGCCTATAAAATAAACTCTGAAAAGGAAAAAATAACAAAAATGTCCCCACTTCGCAGCAACTCATTCGCCAACTACACATTTAAGGACTACTTTACTACTCGTATTGACCTGACCACTTCCTGATTGATTCGATCACCTTCCCTAATAATATAAAAATTACTATTTCTCATTTACCAAAGGATTAAAAGAAGATGAGGTGATTCTGCTGCCCCATTCTTCAGCCAAGGAGCTACAACGATTTCTACTTTTTTTCCCCAAGAGTTTAAATTAGAAGAAAAAAAATTTTAAATCGTTTTTATAGGAGGAAACAAATCTACAAGATCATGATTTCAGCGACTAATTTCGGGAAAAAAATACCATTTAATATCAGGATTTTATTAAATCTGTTTTTGGCGTTGAATCCCGAGTTCGAATTCTTCCATTCAAAATTGTCGTCACTTAAAAGGACTACTAAACGTTCTCCACTCATTTCTTATTGAAAATTGTGTCAAAATGAGTTATATTATTTTTATTTATTTATTAATTTATTATTTTATTATTATTATTTTTTAATATTTTCAAATGTAATTGGGCTTGCCCGTAAATAAACAAATTAATTACACTTCAATCATTCGTTGTAACATTGTCGCAATCGTATTGATTCTATTCCATAGAAAAAGTATGCTTATCCTGTGCCACCTTTAAGCATGGAAGCTCGGCCGTTGTAAATGGCGAATTGAACAAAAGGTCGACCTTACGTGTGTATGCGACCAGTGGCCAACGCATTATCGCCACTTCACCAGACGCTACGACCGAATCCGCCCTCGCACGAGCAATAAATCCGAGCCGTGTCTAGAACAGGACAAACCGCGCACTTCTCGCTGCGGCGCACGTTTAATAGCACTAGAGGTAACGGCTTCACGCTCTACTATGGTGTTAGCAGTTACCTCACATCCCATTCTTCCAGCGAGTTCGATCTCTTTTAATGCGGATGACAGTTGTACGAGCCCGTGTCGGCTATTTCGATTGCTCCGCTGTAAATAGCGCCAATAACTCAACCCATCGTTTGATAGCGTGTAACGACGGGTTTGAGGATAGAATTAAAGTGGAGTAATAGGAGTAATTTTAATTAGCACAGTAAAATGTAGGAGATGGACCCGGAGATGGATGGTGTTCGACGACAAAATAGTGGAATTTAATCAATTTAAATGCCACGGCAAAGACATGAAAATGTCAAAACGGCAGATCAAACGGAGTGAAAAAGTCTAGTTTAGTTCTCTATAATCTATGCGAACGTTCCTAATTAGGAACTAGTGTTAAAATATTGTAATCTTCGTAGCCATTGTGGATACCTAGCGGGACTTGCAAAAACTAAGTTAGCTGAAATCTGTCATGGCCGTCCAATCTGTTCTTTCTTCCTCCTTGTCAATTTTGTTTATGTCCGCCCGTTGAACCGTTTTATCGTATCGTGGTTTTTCAACTCAATATAATTCGTTATTATAAACTGTTTCGATTTATTTCATCGCTCAACAAGTAGGGGCAGGTATTAATTTTAATGCACTCACTGATCCTAGCTCCTAGCGGCTTGAAAAATTTTTGCTAACGTCGAAAAAAAGCATAATCGTTTCGTATAATCGCGAGAGATGAAAACGGCGAGAATAGAAAACTCAATCTTGATTATCGAGAGCGCGTGAAAACGTTTGGCAGAAGACTGCAATACGCGCTCGGCCGGAGGCGTATTTTCCCCCGGTGTAATGCGGCCGCTTCTAGAAGGCGGGAGCTGGCGTTTTGAGAGGAAAATTCACCATAGTACGAGTGAGGTTTTCGCGGAAAAGTGACTACAGTAGCGCGTACGTGGATGGGAAAAAACCGCCGGCATAACGGGGATTTTCGACGGTGATTGTTACAAAAAAAGCGCCCTCGTGCCGAGTTTTGTGTTAGACACGCTACGTTTTCGTTCGAAGCTCCGGGAGGAAAATAAGAGAATGTAATAACTGGCTTTCGCCCGTTCAAAAACATCCTATCTCTTGAGCTGAGGTCATTACCTCGTTTCTCGTACAGCTTTGACTCGACGCAAAGCGCGAAGGCGACGGAGAGACTTTCCGACTAAAGCTCGTTTGGCTGGCGGTTATGACAAGTTACAGTCCGGGCGTTACGAAGGTTAATACGAATTTTACGTCCGACGAACCTCCTGCGGAAGTAACTAGGCTTGCAAGCAGCTTATATTATGAACAGCGTTTTCACAACCTTTGCGCAATATTCTATAGCAAGCCTATCTCTTTTTTAAAACAAGCAAGCTATAATCCGAGCCGAGTCTATTTTTCTGTTATATTTTCCTTCGCAATCGCCCTTAGCAGAGTGAACATGACTCGAGGAAGAACTTTTTCAACCGATTTATAACCCTGTAAATTTGGTTGAAATATATGCACTTTTCGATTTTTGGCGGCAGTTGTAACCTTATTTTCTCGATATCCCTCGTACATGGGATGTATATGGGACTTTATTGTGTTGTAGATGTTTATGTCGAGCGAGTGATCGGCCATGTTGATTGATATCTGAAAACCATTTGACTTTGTGGAAGCCTGTGTAATGAAGAAGGAAAAAGGGAGAGGAGGCAGAAGTGGACGAGGAAGAGGTGGTGGACGAGGAGGTGGTGGAGGAGGTAAAAGCGAAGGAGGAGGAAGAACATATAGATGACTAGGAGAAAGGGGTGGAAGGGAAGAAACAGGGTGTGAAGGAGGTGGAAGAGGCAGGAAGAAGAGAATGTGGCGAATTACAAACTTGGAGGAGGAGGAGTAAAGGGAGAGGGGGAGGAGGAGTGGAATAAAGGGAGAGGGGAGGAGGAGGGGAGTAAAGGGAGAGGGGAGGAGGAGGAGTAAAGGGAGAGTGGGGGGAGGAGGAGTAAAGGGAGAGTGGGGGGAGGAGGAAGAAGAAGAGGAGGAGGATGCGGAAGAGGATGATAATGATGAGATGAGATGATGACGACGAAGAGGGGGAGAAGGAGTTGGAAAAAACTAAAAAGGATTTGAAATATTGATCAATTGATTGGTTTATTGAACCACCAGGGAGAATTATAGGGCCCAGTGGCCCCCTCTTCCATTCTCCCTGGCAACATATAGGTAAATTAAAATATTCCTCCAGGTAGAGTCAATCATTTAAAATTCAAAATAAGAGTTAAAAATGAATGCGTTCTTCGATGAATCGGCAATTGAAATAATAAATAAAAGTAATTAAATAATTTTCAAAAATAAAATGGCCTATGATTTATTAGCAATAAAAAAATAGAATAAAAAATAATGCAACGTCAAATCATTTCCCATCTTTACCAAAAATCATTTACCAAATCATTTACCAAAAGTAATTACCAAAATTAAAACATAATAAAATAAATATCAGTTACTGTTAAACAGTTATATAAATATCAGTTAAAGCGGAAGATGACTTGAAAAGGAGGAGGAAGAGGACGATGAGGTGAACGTGGAAGAAAGGGTCCTGAAGAAGGAGAATGAAGAAGTTGAAAAGGAGGAGAAGGAGGAAAAAGTCAAGGAGACGGGAAGATGACGAGGAAGAAAAGCTCTAGGAGGTTAATGAAGTAGTAGATGAAGACGATGAGGAGAAGGAGAAGTAAGATGATGAGGAAAAGGACGATGGGAAGGAGGAGGAATAGGAAGCAAAGGTCGACGAGAAGGATAAAGAAGAAAATGATGAGGACGAGGAGGAAAAGGATGCAGAGGACAAATTACATCAGTGTTATCTTATTTATAGAATCCATATCTTCATTTCGTCTAAATTATAGTTGAATAGTTTATGTTCTCTCGCAATGTTGAGAAAAGTGCGACCATTTTGAGCTGGGATGGAAATAAGTCAATTTTTACAGCTTTGGGATCTATACGGGATAAGAAGCAGCATAATGAGCGGGGAAAAAATCGCTATTTTGTTATAATTATATTTCCTCTAACCAAGGACGAGGTGAATTTCCATTAGAAGTACAACGGGGGAAAAAGGGATCTGTTCACCGCTGAAGTCGGAGAAACCATAATTTGACTCCCGCGGGAAATCTTTTCTCTTCCCTTATAATGACAAGCTGGTTGTTTAATTAAAGTACTTAATTAATTTAGCGACGCCACCGCTGTAGCGGGGAAGCTCTCAAGCGCGAGCGCTTTGAGATTTCGTAGGGAAGCTTACCACTCGAAGGTTTCCCAGGTGAGATGAATGAAACGCTAACTATTTATTTGGCGCGAGAAGATCGAACTGATAATTTTTTCAACTAGGGTCAATCGAATCGAACATAGAAAACTATATTATAAATTCAGGGGTGAAATTAATTTTCAACCGTCAGACTCACAAATTCGATGTATTTCGGAAGAAAATAATTTTTCGAAAGGCGTTCCAAGGACCGAATCGCGCTAATTTCATCGTTAAAGGCATTATCCCCGTGGAAAAAGTAATATATTTCTTTCTCCTATCGAATGCAGAATCTAAGCTCATTTCAACTCCTTATACCCTCCGGTGGTAATTATAATGCTTCTAATACCCTTACCTTATCAGCGTTGTCGGAGAGCCTTCCATTCTAAATCCTTTAGGCTAATTACGCCCCTGGATTACTCCCATTAGCGAAGAAAATTTCCCTGGGCAGGTTATTCCGTTTTTCTGGTGCTCGGCGGTTGACAAAAAAATACCATTTTGCTTGAGAAGAGTGAAATTTTTTAGGAATTACTCCTCGTCTTGATTTTTCCCAACGAGTCTGAAGAGCTGCAAAGACTGAAATCCTTTAGGAACGGTACTCGGGTGATTTTTCGATCTGCTCTCGAAAAATCATCGTCAACGGAATTGAAACCGAATAAAAAAGCTATTCGGATCGCTTTCTCGAATGCTAGAACGTAGAACTCGTATTTAAGCCTTTCTCTAATGATTTCCACTCCAATTCCACCATTTCACATTAATAGATAATAATTTACAGCTTTGAGTGAATAGAAGAAAAAGGAGATCGCTGTAGGGCTACGCCCCCTCGGCCAACCCCAGTGTCGAGTCTATACTCTGAATCAACCCTCTGATGAATGAGCGAACTCTCTCTGCCGAGCAACAACAATTTATTTCCGATCGTTTCCCGATGGGAAAGAAGGAAAAGAGTGAGCGGGCGAGATAGGAGAGGAAAAACGAAAAAGAAGACCGCCCCAACTTCTACTACCTCTTCTCCAGTAGGACGGCTATCGACGTAAATCCTTTTAACTGGTGCCCCGAAAGAATCGATCAAGATTTAATCCCTTTTATCCACTTCCGATTGACATGCCTTCAAGTCACCTTTCATCTAAGGACGCCATCATTCCTTCATTCACCTGTCGCACAAGGAACAATGCGTTTCAATCTTTTGGTGTAAACAATACCCTCGAGGAGAGTGCGATCAGTTTGCACTGTTTCCTTTCAATATTGAAAAGATGAAAAACGTCTCAAGCGGCGTAATTTATCTTGAGCTCGATGAATGCTCTTGCGCTAAAATAAATTAGGAGTAAATGAAGTATATTTTAACAAATTTGTCTCTTGCCTAGATTTTATTCTGACTGAAGCTATTACCTGCCAATAAATCCAAGTCGTTTCCCTAAAAAAATCGTCTCACAGGCAAACGTCTCTTTAAAAACCGTCTCACAGGCAAACGCTTCTTCAGAACCTGTCTCATGGGCAAACGCCTCCTAAACAACCGTCTCACAGGCAAACGTCTTCTAAAAAAAATCGTCTCACAGGCCTCTTTAGAATCCATCTCATAGGCAAATGCTTCTTCAGAAACCGTCTCATGGGCAAACGCCTACTAAAAAACCGTTTCACAGGCAAACGTCTCTTTAAAAACCGTTTCATAGGCAAACGCCTCTTCAGAAACCGTCTCATTGGCAAACGCCTCCTAAACAAACGTTTCACAGGCAAACGCCTCTTTAAAAACTGTCTCATAGGCAAACGCCTCTTCAGAAACCGTCTCATGGGCAAACGTCTCCTAAACAAACGTTTCACAGGCAAACGTCTTCTAAAAAAAATCGTCTCACAGGCCTCTTTAGAAACCATCTCATAGGCAAATGCTTCTTCAGAAACCGTCTCATGGGCAAACGCCTACTAAAAAACCGTTTCACAGGCAAACGTCTCTTTAAAAACCGTCTCATAGGCAAACGCCTCTTCAGAAACCGTCTCATTGGCAAACGCCTCCTAAACAAACGTTTCACAGGCAAACGCCTCTTTAAAAACTGTCTCATAGGCAAACGCCTCTTCAGAAACCGTCTCATGGGCAAACGTCTCCTAAACAAACGTTTCACAGGCAAACGTCTTCTAAAAAAAATCGTCTCACAGGCCTCTTTAGAAACCATCTCATAGGCAAACGCTTCTGCAGAAACCCTCTCATGGGCAAACGCCTCCTAAACAAACGTTTCACAGGCAAACGTCTCTTTAAAAACCGTTTCATAGGCAAACGCTTCTTCAGGAACCGTCTCATAGGCAAACGCCTCCTAAACAAACGTTTCACAGGCAAATGCTTCTTTAAAAACTGTCTCATAGACAAACGTGTCTTCAGAAACCGTCTCATAGGCAAACGCCTCTTCAGAAACCGTCTCTTAGGCAAACGCTTCTTCAGAACCTGCCTCATGGGCAAACGCCTCCTAAATAACCGTTTCACAGGCAAACGTCTTATAAAAAAATCGTCTCACAGGCCTCTTTAAAAACTGTCTCATAGGCAAACGCCTTTTTCTTCATTGCTATAATACAGTTGATACGGATACGGATTGGTGAAGATAGAAGAAAGTATGATAAAATGCAATATCTCTTCGAAATTAGCGAATGTTCACTATTCACAGAGCAATCTCCTTGTGCAGCATAAGTTCAAAACATTCGAGGATGCCAAGGTGAGAGAAATTATAAGCTAGGTTCACAAGACAAACACGATACCTCGTCGACGACTGGGAAATGCTTTCGTTGCGTCTTTAAACATCTTGTCTCGCATCTTTTGCAAAAGAGCCGGAAGCGATTCTGCTTTGGTATGCAAATTAAAATAAATTTTCATGGATAGGAATAAGAAGGGAAGCGATAGAAAATGGAAACCGAGGTAAAGCGACGGCCGAGCGGAAGAGGAAGCGATTCAGACGAAGACAACGCGAGGGTGAGCCTATTGACTTTATAATTTGTTGGAGCCGCCGGCAAGTTCCGTTATCCGTAGTCCAGACCATGGAACTGTAACGGTTTCAGCTCCGCCCATGAAACTTCTGCGGAATGTCGGCAAAACCTATAGCCGTTGAGAAAATCGAAATCAACTCCTCGTCTCCGTTGCGAAGGTTTCAACGAAATAAATATCGTCGGGAAGCATGTTCAGCGAGAAAATTGTATGCAATCTAACCGAATTTAAAGCTCAGGGCAACCGAAATTGGTTCCATTGGCTATTTTCCATACGAATTTCTACCTCGCTCTGATAGAGAGAGACTTGAGCAGGAGTTATGCCAAAAAACTTAATAAAATCTACTTAAATTATTTTAAAAAATAATAATAATCATAAAAAAAACTAGCACTCACCTGTGGGGAAGAACCCAAGGCAAAAGGTAGGAGACATGGGACTCCAATAGAAATGAACCTTACTTTTATTTGAAGAGAGAAAACTGGCGTTTAAAGAAAGAAAACTTAATTTAATTAGGGTTTTACCCTCCTGCGCAGAAATGAATAACAATACACAAAAAAAAAAGAAGAAAAATACACGATATACAGTTCCTTCAATACATTCCAATCAGCACCACGTGTGCACTGAATACGTTTTGTAAAAATAGGTAACCTATAAGCCGGCAAGGAAGAAGGGATAGTAGCAGTGTTGCCAAGTCTCCTCTTTTTGTCTCCTCAAAACGAAGACAAAATTACTCTTTCCTCTTTTCCCTAAATCCTCCCCAATTTTCGCGTTTGCTTTTCTTTTTCTTTTTTTAATGTGAAATGTAGAAAAAATGAAAATTTGGAAACGAAGTGATTTTTTTATAGTCGACATGCTGACGAGTTGAGCAATGATTTTTATTTTATGCTATATGAGTGCCTCAACTTCTCTTGATAGTCAAGTTCTCATACATGTAACCTGCTTTGCCTATAAATTCACAACGATGGCGTCTACCTGTTTTACAATGTCAGTATAATTGAAACTGCAAGAATATTTTTTTTTCTGAAATTTAATTTTTCAGGTTTTATGGTGATACTGATTTTATCCCAATTTTCATACCATAAATATGTATTTCAATTTATTTCTTCATTATTGATTATTACACAAATTCTTTTACACATTATTACACCTAGGTATACACAATTGGATAGTACTCACCGGTAAGGGATGATTTGAAGAGAAAATCGCAGTATAGTATATTATTCTCTTGAGGAAGAAATTCGGTAAACGAGACGAGAAACGGACGCATGAGGCAGTAAGAAAAAAAAACGTAGGTTGCAAGCAAGTAGTGAAAGTTGATTATCAATAATATCAAAATATCGATACTAAGTTTCCAATTATCGATCAAATTTTATCGATAGTAACCTTTCGATAATTACCGACAATCGATCATTTTTTCCAAATATTTTAAAAACCAGAAAAAAGTTTTTTTTTTTTTTTTTTTTTTTTTTTTTTTTTTTTTTTTTTTTAATGGACTAAGCTTTTGGGTTTTGCGTCTATAGGGCATTGGAAACGCTCAATATCCGAAATAGGGAATCGCATTTTGCTAATAGGTAGAAATGAGAACATCTGAAAATCCTCTCTTGCCTCGTCATTAGCATTATGCAGATCTGTATAAAAGAGGCTACAACATTGATCGAGCTTTCGAACGCTACTCTCACGGAGAACGATGAACTATTAAAGCTTCCACGCATTCGCAGCAATTCATCGCTTAATGCATTTACTCTCCAGGAAACCGATGCGGACCGATCATCAGGTGATTAGCAAAGTAATGCATCCGTTTTTGATGAGAAACGCACATCACCGCTGAACGAGGGCTGGCGAAATTGGGCCCTCCAAATCGCAAATGTTACGCTTAAAAAGGAAAAAGTCCGATTATAGAGCTTCGGTTCCGAATCTCAAACTGGAATTCGTACATCACTTGTCCTCCATGGCGGTTCAGCTGCAAGATGAGCTCATATCAACAGATTTGAGATTATCCGAATTATCACTGCGATTCATCATCATCCGATAACTGGATTTCATCTCTCGTCTGCAAATGTTCGAATAAATCCTTTCCCGTTACAATTTTCAACAGTTTTCTGCCGAAATATGGTAGGCATTTGGCACACTATTATCTTGCAGATTTAGATGTAGTACTTTGCTCGAGAGACGTTTACGACTGAAAGCGTAAAAACCTTTGCAGAATTCACTTCAGATGCGACTGCGTCCTTGGTGATCAGACATTGGCACAGAACACCCAGTATTCTTCTCCTAGCTTCCCTCTTTCTCCTCCTTCTCCTCATCCTCCCACTAACAACAACAACCATCCGTCAATGAAACCAATTCATTCACGAAACCCCCAGCCTCACAACTGATCCAATGAGCTCCCTCGCAGGCCTGATCCTGAACCACAGAAACTGTTTGATCACCCGCAACCAGCAGATACTTGACTCCGTCAAGAATGATGATATCGTTGATGAATGGAAAATCAGTGGAAACAGAAGCGCACCCTGAGGTACGCCTGACGCACTTGCAGAGTACGGTGACGCTGCTAAATCATTCCAGCATTGAACTATTTCCAGAGCAGTCTCGTGCTACACACGATCAAAGGCGTTTTCAAAGCCGGTGTAGATAGTGAGTCAGTATGAATTGCTGGCAGAAATATGGAGACTTGTCTGCGTAGACTCCCCCTCCAAGAATGTGGACTTTTTTGGGGTGATGCGGGTTAAATCCTCTCAGACTTCAACTCAATCAGTTCCTCTTCTATGGGCTAAACAATTTCTGGACAGGAATTTCCGTAATTCCACGCTCCACAGTTTTAACAGGACATGCAAGACACTAATCAATTTATTGTCGGCAGCCAAGGGCAAAAATGGGATTAACGAGTGGTAGCCAGAATGAGGACGGTGACGTGACTCCCATAGCTCAGGAATTGAGGGGGCGAAATGCAAAGCCGTAGTTACATCGTCGCAATCGTCCAAAATACGAAAAAGATTGGCGTCAAACCGAGAGCACCCGATATGAATTTAAGAGATTCCATTCATTGGCTTGTAGTGATCCGATGCTTCACATGTTGAGCCGCAGGTCTCTCGGTCTTTTGACGGACGGACGATAAATAATGATTTTGATAGATGGTAGGTGGAGATTAGCTTTGGCAACGGAGAAACGAAAGGAATGGGCGACCATTATGTGCGGGGGCCGGGCCGACTCTATTCAAGCCATCCTCTCCCTGATATATCGCTCCTGTCAGGCATTAATGTCAACAGATTTATACGGCCTATTAAGTTTTTCCCCCTGTGAAACGCGCCCATTCGAGTGATTATAGTCGGACGAGTTTCATTTTTAACACGAAAATATACGTTTTCCGGGCGGATACGTTTTTTCTTAGGAGGACATTTGCAAGGTAGTTGACGGCCATCGACAAAAACCCTGCAATGATATTTGCTGCCTCGACTAAAGCAGATTTGGAGACGTTCGCGAAACTGTTCTGTCTTTAAAGTCAATTATATATTTATATAAAAGTCATCTCGGTCTCCTCATTTATCTCCTACTCTAACGATTGAAATAGATCTTTTTAGCGTAGCATAATCGTCAAATAACTCACCGATTTTTTGGCTAGAGGACGCTCGAAAGTGATGTTGATTTTCGGCGTAAAATAATCGTCGAAAAGTATCACATCGATGTTGAAGCTTCGATGTCCCAAACCTACTGAGAACGTCACAAGGCTCTCATGTGTATATATCATAAACCAAGACCACTGCCTTCATAATATCATAACAGAAACTACAAAGGGAACCTCTATTCTCGAGGAATATTCCTGGCAGACATAAACTACAATTACTTGAGCTAATTATGTATGTTGACTAGGGGTGGCATAGTATTATTATAATACAAGAATATCTTATCACCGTTATCACAGCCCGGTCCCCCCCCCTCCAACCCCTAGACAATCAAGTTCAGTTTCTTTTCAGCGTTCTACCGAACAAGTTAGCCCAGTATATTATTCTCAACAAACAACGCTCGGAGGGCGATTCACTGTCCCCGCACTGACTGAGCCATTTCCTTGGCAGTAGAGCTTTGCCACAAGACCCCGCCAGGATTTTACTTTCACCCGGAATAAATCTTCAACTCCTTAGCGATCCGCCATCTTGACAAAGTGGCATTTTCGTGTTACACAAGTGCTTCAGTTTTGGATGTCATGGCTGCATATAAAAATTCATCAACTTCCATTGCTAGTATATTTTCTTTGCGGTTTTCAAGGATTGGCCAAACCTACTAGTGCGGTCGACTCGAAATATAATTTATTCGATTTGTTAAGCGATTCTTCATTCTGAAACCTGATTGAATTTATCAGTAATCATTATTCACCTATATCAAGCAGTATGATTCTGTAGTTCGACTGTAGTGGCCTGAAGAATTTCCTAGGCCGACGTTTTCGTAGTGCTCTGAAGAGCGTCAATCGATAATTCAACCTTAGTAGGTCAGGTACCCGTAAATTCCGCTCCGACGAACAATTAATAGGAAAAGTAAACCGAGCCCATTCTCGGTCCTTTGATTCAAGCTTTTAAAACAGTGAGTTCCCTCTTTAAAAGACCTCGGTGCCGTTGTTCCGGTAAATAAACGATTCCGGTCTTCTAGGCCAGGTTTTATCCGATTGGGTTATCGCCTAGACTTCTCTCGTGTAATGATCTTGGGAAGGGCATATCCTTGGGTGAACATTACCAGAAGGGTCTGACCCGAAAGCCTTACGGTTATCCAGACGAAAGAGATAGCTGATTCGGCAACGTGACCATCCGAGTTGAGATTTCCTTTATCCAACAGCCGCCGTAACAATTTACACCGAACGGCCTGCAATAGATTGTTCTATGTAAAGCTATTCCGCTTCTATATATTATTCACCGAATATCCACATCGTGATTCTGTATTTACTATTCCAGCGAGCTCAATGAGATGGCGCTGACAAAAACTGCTATATCGGCTCAAACGTGCGGGCATGAGCAAAGGAGAGGTTATTTGTGCTTGACTGAAAGGATGAAGGCTTCGGTTTCGCATTATTCTCTTTGAACGGGAACCAATAAAAGAGGCTGTCGTTCTTTTGGGTGTCCTGTACAACCTCCGCAATTCGCAAAGCCCTTTCTCCCTTTGTAATTTGGGTATGGTCTGAGGCTAGAAATTTCACATCCGCACGTCTCCATTTTCACTATCTCGACAACACTGTGATGATTAAATTTTAACGCGTTGAACAATATCTCGTTCAGAGCTGAAATTTCGAATGTACATAACTATGCGTCAAAAATGAGAGTTCGCTGTAGCAAACGAGAAATGCAGGTTTCAGCCGTTTCTGTGGTGGATAACCTCGATTCGGTCGCCTATTATCGTGCTGACGTAGACAAAATGGCTACACCAATCACGTTGTGAGTCCCTGAATTTTACGGATGAAAGTTCAGCCAGTTGAGGACAGTTCGTTGCACATACATGTAAAGAAAAATACTTAATGTCCATCATCAGATTTTTCTTCACATGCGGCGACCTACTCAACGATAAGCTGATAAACCGAGCCGGTGGCCAAACAGAGAAGATATTATCATTTTTCCTCATAAAACTTAAGTGAAGTGTTTAAAGGACGATTAGGGGCTTTAAATGTTGTTTCTTTTATTTACAGAAACGCAGATATCGCCGTTATTCCTCCTAGACACACCATTATAAAACAACATTTTTCGCTACTATTTCACGGAAGATGAAGAAACTACGATTCGATTTCGTGGTAAAACCAACGTCAGATGGTCACACCATTATATACATATTACCTTGACAAATTCTACATCTTCAAAGAAATCGTTCAACACTGAAGATCTTGGAAGGAAACGCAAACCCATCATTTACAACAAAATAATGTTCCCGTGAAAATTATTTAGCATCTCGAAATCCCAGATTAATTTAACCTATGCCCTTCATAAATCGTTATCTTTCTCATCGAGTTCCATACTGTTGAAGTTGTGAAACCGAGTAAGGCTCGTGTTGCCATTACCTGGCAAACGTGTCAAAGCCTTCGGCGGCCATTGATTTACGATCTTGTCGAATGATGAAGTGTATCTAGGGTAGAGGAGCTAGAAGATGACTTCGCCTCCGACGGCTAACAATATCAACCCGTCAACGTCTCACAAAGATACCACCATATTCTGCAGCATCGCCTTGTCAATTCGTGGCATCTCGCTTAACAAGTTAATCCCATTGAAATCTTGTCAATAGATAGGGCGAGGCTTCTCACGATGTGACCCTGTCAAAAACGAAGGTTCCTCACATGTTTTGCGGCTCTGATTCAGTTCAATTCTTGCAGACTATATCCTCGTGGAAGTCAGTGTCGTCAAAGAACAAACAAAGGGCGACAGTAAATTTACTCCGAAGTGTATTTTAAGTGTATTTTGGTAGTTTTAGTAGTGAATTTATTCCGAAACTGCAGTCCTCCGACGCAGCGAACGGAGTTGGAGTCGGCAAATAATATCCTATCTTCGTATCTCCAGGGCGCAGAGTAAGATTGCAAGGACTTCTGCTGAAAGATTGTGGCATGGCGAGAAAATTGCTCTTGATTGCTTTTATTGACTGCAAATCGAAGCCTCGATCATTGCGTCGATAGCCTTACACAAACAAAACTTGGAGAGCCCAGTCTGGACTGTCCAGGAATGCTCAAGACTAGTTTCGATAAAAGCTCAAAACAGATCCTGGGTGTATTTCTGAGTGCATTCCAGCCACTTTTGCCACCTGTAGACCATCTTGGCACATCATACAGCCGTGATCGGTCAAGATGGTCCAAGACAAAGCGACGATGCATAATCAACTCCTCTTTGTACGAAAATAGAGGCAATTTCTGCGTTTTAAATATGCCAAACAATTAACTGAGCCAAGTTGCCACGGAAAACAGGGCCAGCGAACGGCATTGCATTATTGAAACTTGAGCGGCTCCCCTTTCCGGTATCCGTCGTGCCTTGTTTCCCGTTGTCGGTAGATGTCCACACGTCCCTTCGCCTTGGACTCCTTTTCAAAATTGCATGAGCGTTTTCTGTCTGAAGGGCTCCAGCTCTCTTGGGGTCCCCTGTAAATCATTTAGAAGATCTCGCTGCAACAACGCACCTCTCCGACAGCGTAACTCCGCGCCTGTTTTTCCCTGTTTCTTCTTCGGAGGCTCGGAGCTCCGCATCGCTACGTGTTGATCACAACCTACGTGACAGCTGCCGACGATTCGCCCGTCCAAGGTTCGAATTTGCCGAAAGTTGGTGGATTATTCATTCAAATCTGCTCCACGTTCTTGCTCTCGAAAATTAGCGGCCTCTTCGTCTCTTAGTTGCATGCTCAAATCCTCATCGGGCAAATCCAGGTCATTTTCCCTCGTTTCCACGCGAGCTTTCGCCTAGTTCGCCAAAGGATGTTTTCTAATTTCAATAAAATCGCCCGTAATTATAATTTATACCGAAACTCGTTCCAATATCAAAGCTCAACGGCGATTCTCCGCAGTTCACTTCATCCACCTGACAACCAGCATGATTAGACAATAATAAGGCAAGTTTAATTCGGTCGGAGTAATATTCCAATGCAAACGATGGACTCCGATGGAGATACAATACCTGACAGAAGTACTATTGATTTCGGAATAGTGTATCATGGAGCGAGGACTAATAATGGCAAACGGTTGTTTCCCAGACTTATTAGCATGGCTAAGATTATGCAGGCAACAGCAGAGCAGATGTAAACATATTCAAGGTAAGCGAAGATTCGTCGGAGCGAGATCAGAACGAAAGGGACGTCTTGGTTCGAAGCAGCTTCCTGCCGCTTACTGATTATTCATTCCATCTACAGTTAAACCTTTCCGAGTGATAATTTATTCCGAAACTGCAGTCCTCCGACGCAGCGAACTGAGTTGGAGTCGGCAAATGATATCCTGCCCACCTCATCATATTCGACTTTCATGAATAGACAGTGCATTAAGGCGAACTTCGACGTGTAATGCGATGTTGATAAAATGGAGTCAAAGTTTTCACCGAAACGTAAAACGTATTTATCATTTAGTGGTTATTCACTCATGTTCATTCAATCCTTTTCATTCACTCATGTTCATTCAATCCTTTTCATTCACTCCTGTTCATTCAATCCTTTTCATTCACTTGAGTTCATGCACTTGTGCGTTTATTAATTCGTTTTTGTTCACTCGTATTATTTCATTCGCGTTCATTCACTCGTGCTCATTTACTCATGTTCATTCACTTGTGCTCATTCACTCATGTTCATTCAATCCTTTTCATTCACTCCTTTTCATTCACTGATGTTCATTCAATCCTTTTCCTTCACTCATGTTCATTCAATCCTTTTCATTCTCTCATGTTCATTCAATCCTTTTCATTCACTCATGTTCATTCAATCCTTTTCATTCTCTCATGTTCATTCAATCCTTTTCATTCACTCATGTTCATTCAATCCTTTTCATTCACTCATGTTCATTCAATCCTTTTCATTCTCTCATGTTCATTCAATCCTTTTCATTCACTCATGTTCATTCAATCCTTTTCATTCCCTTGAGTTCATACACTTGTGTGTTCATTGATTCATATTCATTATAACATGTTCATTCGTTTTTGTTCACTAGCGTCCATTCTCTTTTGATTCGTGTTCATTCACTCGTGTTATTTCACTTGTGTTCATTCGTTTGTTTTCATTCTTCCATGTTTATTGGTTCACATTCATTAATTCGTGTTCATTCAGTTGAATTCATTCGGTCAAGTTTATTCTTTCCACTTTGTTCACTCGTGTCTTTTCTCTCGAGATCATCCATTTGTCTTCATTCATTCGCGTTCATTTCAACCTCTTCGCACACTCGTTTTTGTTCACTTGTGATCGTTCGCTCATGTTCTAGTATAGATTGCGCCTTCATCTAGCGCTCGATTTGTGTGTTTCTTTCCCAATAAAACGTGTCTCTCTCCTGAGAAAAGTTACAAGGAGCTTTTGAGCTAGAGAGGTTTCCATAACACGACGAGATTATCGCTTCGGAATCGCCAAGGGAAATTTTCGACATTAGCGTGAAAACGAGCACATGGCGAGGGTTTTCAATGCTATGGGTCATTTACAAAGGCGTTAAGTACTTCTACGTCCCGGCCATCAACTTCCCAGCCGCCCATCCTCGGCACGTCCTCTATCCGCAAGGATTAATGGCGTGATAATTCACCAGTGCTCATCCTTGCGCCTCTTATCCGCCGGTGTCGCCTGCTCGTTTCTGAAAGCGTCATTTCTCGCGAAACCTTCGGACACTCAAGTGGGGCACGACGGTGTCACCGCTCGTTTGATTTACAGCCTAGATGGCGTTCGTTGAGGTAGAAGTTGCTAATTATTATGGCAACATCTCGAAAGCGGATCGATCGGAGCAGCAGGTGATTCAATGAGGAGTAAACTGTCTTGCATATATTGTAGTTCTGTGTTCGATTCGAATAGCAGAATTGGTCGACCGCCAAATCGAGAAAATTGTTTCCAATGTCGACGAAAAAGGAGGAGGAGTTGAAAGAAAGAGGAAGGGAAAAAAGGAGGAGGCGAAAGAAGAGGAGGAGAAACTGGAGGGAGTGAAAGGGGAGGAAGAGAAGGAGCTGGAAGTGGATAATTAGGAGATCCGTGAAATCCGTGAAAGAGAAGGAGGAGGACGAGGAGGAGTAGGAGCAGGAAGAGGAGCAGGAGGACGAAGTGAAGGAGGATGAGGAAGATAAGGAGGAATAGTACAGAAATTAATTTAATTCCTTTAAGAGTCGATCATCAATAATGAAATAAAATTAAATAATAGGTTCTGTTAATAATTTAAGAAGAATGGAAAATAAAGATAGACTTGGAAATAAAGAACAAACAACATTGGAAAAAATCAAAATTGTAAATAGATTAATACACATTCGAATGAAGAAAAGAATAAAATTCACTGTTTTCTTCTAGGGGATACTTTTTGTAGGCCTTTTTATAATGCATTTTACAGATTGCTCAAAATTAAACAGAACTGTTAATTTTTTCATTATTTTATCATGAAAAGTAGTTTTAATTCATGTCCACAACATCGATGGTACCCATATATCGATAAAAAAACATCGATGTTTCAAACCATCGATGTTTTATTCACACCGACAAAAAATCGATAAAAATAATACCAATCTTTTCATTTGATTGTAAATTACAGGCTTTGCCGTTCAAGCTAAAGTGCAACTCAAAAGGTGAAACTGAAACCAGTGTTGCCAAAGCATTACTAGAAAAATAAATGAAAAATTCCCACAACTTTCTTACGGATTGTTTTAATAACCCCTCGAATGTTTTATACACAAGAAAAGACAGAGCCTCTATTAAAAAATATTTTAAAAAATGGGGATTACTACGAAGATGTAACAAAAAAAAATCGAAGTATAGACATCGATGTCTGAAAAACATCGAAGCCTAGACATCGATGCTAACATCGATGTTTTTAGTCCGATACATCGATGTTTTTCCAATATCGATGTCGATGTCTTAACCCTAGGCAACACTCCTCTCAGGCTCTGTACTATTCTATACTAACTGGAAGAAACCTCATGATTACCATCGACCTGATGAGAACTCATGACGTCTTTCGGTTCAAGTAGAAGGAAGAGAGCTTTTTGCACAGATCTACACTAAAAGGAAACCCTTGTTTTCGAAGCCGGATCGCGGCTCTCAGCTCGTGAAGCGGAGCTGACTTCGAGTATCTTCAACCTAGTCTTGACATAGTTTTCCGTTGAGATGACGAAAAGGGAAGCTCTGGACTACTTTCAATGCTGTCGTTCGGCGTATATTATGGGCTAGAGAAATTCTTCTGAAATTCGACTCGGCTCAAGAGGCTTCCAAATAATATTCCTCACGAGGAATTAGCATTTAAAAAAAAAATAATAATAATCTACTTTGCATATAAAAATTTTCAGTTGATTTTTGCGACAAAAAAAAAAAAGAAGAAAATCTACAACTGTTCTGCGACCGAGAAACTTATTGGTAATTTTAACCTGAAAAAATTGTTAATAATTTTTATTTTAAAAAAATTCTCCAACTTACCTATTTCGCAACAAAAAAATCTACTCCTGATCAAAATCAAAATGACAAATTCGTTTGGTTGATATTTTCCAATGTTTTAAATAATCTGTATTTTCTAAAAAAATTTATTGCTCTTTAACTTCATTTTTATTTTTTTTTAGTTAGGTTTTATAAAATCTAGTTTTTCATTTTTTTAATTGATTTTTTCAACACCGCGTATTTTCTAAATATTTTCACTTTATTTATTTATTTTATTCATATTCCGACTTCAATTTATTAAAACTACTAACCATCCTAATTACGGGAATAAATTCAAATCTTACTATAAAGCTGAAAAGAGCGTTGAATTTCCCATTCCCCGATGCAAAATTAAATTTCTTAGAGCAAATAAGGTAAGAGGCAAATATGGTTGATGAGCAAATTTTGTCGAATCTCAATTTTTTTCAAAAATATTTTTGCCGAATTTATTAATTTTTTCTGTAAGCTGAAAAATTAGTTCACAAACTTAGATTTCCAACAATATTGACAAAACAATTTTTTAAATTCAATTGAGAAGACTATTATACTACGTATAAAAAAAATAATAATAATAATAATATTTTTTAAATTAAAAAATAATATTTTTTTTGTTTTCAACTAATTCTCAGAATTTTAACAAGAGTACATTGATTCGTGGATTGTATTTCATGTTTTCTCCTACCGTTCTCTCCGTCTTGTTAAACAGGGCGAAAAAGTTTCAAAGGAGAGACCATACTTGTGAAACAATTGCTCGACGTTTGCTCCGTCGAGGGGCGGATGTTAATACAAGATCTTCGCTCATTCAAAAGCCAAGCAATGAACTCATTGCCTGGCGAAGAAACTCCCGAGATAAGTTATAAGTCAATTTGTACTGAGCTTGGAGTGAAAAGAAAAGTACAATTTCAGGAAGGAGAGAACCGCGGTAAAGACACACTTAGCGTTGAAAATTCACGACAATGAAGTTTATAAGATGCTAACCGAGTTAGTCCCGCAGAATAGATAAAGTAACGCTAATTGTATACCGTTGGAGCTGAGGGCTCTCTGCACTCGCCCATTCAAATCCGGAAGGCTTTACTTAGCAAGGAAGCTTCGAGATGATGGAACGGCGAAGAGGAAAGGCGAGTTTCTGGTAAACAAAAGCTTCGAAGAAGGTTCCTTCATCCTTCCAACTTCGGTAAGGAGTTTTGGAAGAGCGTTATCTTTCCGCAGGGCCTAAGGACAGCATCCTCTAGACCTTTTCGCCGTTCTGATGGAAAAACTTAATAATATATTTCACGTAAAGAACGGGAGTATAAGTTGAGACTCGAAAGAGGAAAAAAGGAAAAAGCAAAGGTCGGACTTTGTTGAAGGGAGAATATCGAGGCGGCGACGAGCTTTGGAAATTGTTCATTGTTGCGTAGCACATTGAACGGATTAAATACGTAGGTACATAACTATGTTATTTAATAGTGAATGAAGAAGATGGAAGAGGAGAAGGAGGAGGAAGAAGAGGAGGAGGATGAGGGGAGGAAAAGGAGGAGGGGGAGGTGGTGGATACGAAAGTGGAGATAGGGGTGAAGAAAGAGGAGGAGTTAGATGGGAATAAGGAGGAGAAGAAGAAAAGGAGATTGAAGGTAAGAAGGAAGAGGAGGAGTAGGAGAATGTGAAGGAGAAAATGGAGAGAAGAGGAGTCCTCTCTTCCAAATGCACAAAAGATCAACAAATAAATTAAATTCCATTTTTTGCAGTCAGCCCACAACATAGAAAACTACACCGCAATGTACAGTGCTCCGACCTGTAAGAAAAAAATAACTAAAAATAACAAATATACAAAATGATGCAAAGATCAAACCTTGGAAAGCCTAGGCGTACCTCGACAAATACAAATCTTTCAATTTCCTTTCGAACCCAAAATAAACAACGCTTCTTAAAAAATAAAACACTTTCAATCAATGAACATAAAAAAAAATTTGTTACAAATAAAAACAAGGAGGGAGAATAAGAAGGTGGGTTTGCAGAAAAAGGAGGTCGAAGATAAGACGAGGAGAAAGGGAGGTGGAGGAGAGAAAAAGAAAGGAAGAAGGGGACGCGAGGAAGGGAGATAAATAGGGAGGAAGAGGAGGATATGGATAATTAAGTTGTGATGGGGAGGAAAAAGAGGAGGAAGTGAATTGTGAAGCGAAGTGCATTTATTTAGCCAGGGAAGATTTGAACTATAAGGTCCTCTCTTCCATCTTCCCTGGGTTAAAACAAAATAATAACACAGAACATATATATAATAAGCCTATTACCACATTTGCAAGTACAAAATAAATTTTAATACAAAATACAAGTGCAAAATAAATTTTAATACAAAATACAAGTACAAAATAAATTTTAATACGAAATACAAGTACAAAATAAACTTTAATACAAAATACAAGTACAAAATACATTTTTATACGAAATACAAGTACAAAATAAATTTTAATACGAAATACAAGTACAAAATAAATTTTAATACAAAATACAAGTACAAAATAAATTTTAATATAATAATCAAATTTTTTTTCAGAAATTAAAACAATTTCCTATTTAACATAGATAATAAGAAAAAAAGAAAAAGAGGTCATAACTTTCTCTTATAGTTGGGAGAAGAAGTAGAAGAAGAGAATGAGGAGATATATAGGAGGATAAGGAGAGAATAAGGATGAGCAGGTGGGTAAGGAGGAACTGTGGGAGGAAGAGGAGAAGGAGGTGGTGTAGGTGACTGTAGACGTGTTGGAGAAGAAGAAGAAGATGGAGGTTGAAGAAGATGAATAGGAGGAGGAGAAGAATGGGAACTGGAGGGAGAAAAAGTAGCGATGAAGATAGAGGAGGACTCATGACCTAACATTTTTTTTAAATTCGATTTCCCGGCAACAATCGATCAGATGATTGTTTTTATGTGACGACAAAGATAAATTTGAGAACTATTGAAGAAGAAATCAACTCTTGATGATAATTTTTTGTGTAAATTTTCCAAGAGGAGTTGGAAATATCAAGATTGTGAGAAAAAGTAAGAGAAGAAAATAACCGAACAGTTTCATCTTGTGACTTCATCTTTCCTCGCAAGAATCGGTCTCGATAAACGTTACATCTTCCAGTAGCTCACACGGAACCTTTTCGAGGCACACTTCCTGGGGAGATTTTAAAACTAGACGTCAATAGCAAACGCAGCTTGAAAAAAGGGGAACGTCGGCCTATTCTTCCGATCAGCCAGCTAAAAGCAACTAACAATGCCGTTTGTCAGGTTTGACGTGCAACTGCCCGTTCGGAAAAATCCATCATTTTCGGCCCAGCGATTCAGTTGTATGAAGTTAACCGAGCCGTCAATAGTCTTCTGCCCATGCGAGGGTTGGCGGTTAACCTATGCCAGCTGGTCACAATTTCTCAAACGCTTCAACGACTTCTTTGATACTCGAATCTTCGTAATATCAAGTGGTGAACGTACTCAGCGAATAAAATATGTGATGAGAAACGAACCAAATTCTTGTAAAATCGAACCATTCATAATTAATTCTGTAATCGTAACATTTATGGTCACTATAGGGTTGGGATGTATCGGACTAAAAACATTGATGTCTAGGCTTCCATGTTTTTTGGACATCAATGTCTAGGCTTCGATTTTTTTTTTTTTGACATCAACGTAGCAATCCCAATTTATTTAATTTTTTTTTAAATAGATGCTCAGTGTTTTTCTTGCGTATAAAACATTTGAGGGGTTATGAAAACAATCCGTAAGAAAGTTGTGGGAATTTTTAATTTATTTTCTCAGTGGGTACTGGGTGTAATGCTTTGGCAACACTGGTTTCAGTTTCACCTTTTGAGTTATACCTTAGCTTGAACTGCAGAGCCTGTAATTTACTATCAAATGAAAAGCTCGGTAGTATTTTTCATCGATTTTTTAGTAGAGAATTCATACTGAGCAGTAAATGGTTGCAAAGATGGCCGCTAGGGTGCGAGGACATCATGAACATCGATACATCGACCAGGTTAGGCGCGACTAAGAAAATCCCATTAATAATAAACATAATAATATATTATGCTTCTCGAAAATTAATGGAAAAATATTCTGAAATGTTCTCGATGAAAGTATGATGAAATATTATTGAAGTAATTCAGTCACAGTTTTGGAAACATGGTCCATTGTAGTGGCCAGTGTTACCCACTTAGTACGATATAGGAGCTTTTGAATACACTGCCTTTGTAGAGCTGACGGAGGAAGTTGTGTTGTCTATTGTTTTCGAATCCAAATTCATCCGCTTATTTTTATAAAGAAATGAACGATCTGACTGTTCTGTCACTTAATGTCAACGTAAGTACCATTTTAATTGAACAATTAAGAAAAAAACGAAGTAAGTAAAAAATTATTCAATCGAGCATTAGAAGTTTCCCGTTTTCCAGCATTTTCCCAATTTAGGGTCGTAATTATTCGATCGGGTTCGTTTTAAAAAACTTACAAGACCGAGCAATCCGTTCGGGCCAACATAAGCTGAAGAAAAAAATATGTGAGTATCATTCTCTTTTTGAAGTGGTTTTTTACTTGCGGAAAATAGCTAAAATCTGCAACCATTCGGATCGGCTGCAGCTATCCGGTACGTGATAAAACGACGAGTCGAAGACGAGAACGCCTTTCTCAACTTTGGGAGCCGCCTAATCAAAATCACCATCCATCATTCGAGATCTCGGGAGATTATCTTTATTTCAACTCTACCTCGCCAACCTCTACCGTATCGATCCTCTTCCCGAGCCCCTTGGAAGGAATGACAACCTCCTAATCCGGAGCATTAATCAAAACATACTCGCGTTTACTGTGATTTATGGAGGCCGACTTAATTCCCTCCGCTGACAGAAAGGCGGTTAATCGTATCAGCAGACAAAAGACTCAAATTTCATGGCGTTGAATTTTTTTCCAGACTTATTCGGTCGAATTAAACAATGTGAAAATATGTAAAAATCGCAGAGCCAAAAGTATTGCGGATTTGATTTTGAAAGGTGTTTACGACTATATCAAAGGAAATAAAACCTTGGAATTGTAATTTAAATAATTCAACCTGCTCAGGGTAAAAATAAGGGTGATTCTGAAACGTTTGATTGTCTCGTTTCAGAATCTGTCATAGGTTTTACTCGAGTTTAGTTTTAGTTTTTGCAATATTCATCGTTTTCTTGGTAAACGAGAGGGTCCTAACAAGGCCGACTGTAGGCATCGCATGCAGGCCTTATAAGGTCACAGTAAAATATGTATTGACCAGAAGTAGCTACAGAAATGTACAATAATATTTTGCTGGAGAAGGAGAAAGGCACGAACAATTTTCGCCGAACAAAAACAATGTGACTAGGTAACGCCAAAACTCCTGTAACCTCCAACTGTTTATCAACACTCCGCAGCTGTCCCGCACAGTTGCCCTGCACCGCACAATATATATTTTGTTCTAATTATACGAATTTTCATCGACCGCTTTCGAGGGGAAAAGGAGACTAGAAGTGATCAAGTATTGTGATAATTTGACCGAGCAAGCTCCGAATAATCGAACTTCAAAGAGACATAATAAACGAGCTATTTACAAATTCACGCCTGAAGAAACTGCAACTCGGCGTTACACTTGTCAACGCTGAATCGCACTGTGGTCGGTTCCCCATTCGAACGAAAAAGCTGAAAATTCAGGACGTGCATCAGTAAGCAAAGCCGGCGCCAATTATCCAGTTTAATCAAATTGGGCGATAAATAGGATCGCAAAGGTATTCACGTTAAATTGGACGCAATTTGCCGAAGAGGCACGTTCTGGGATTATAGATCCGCAAGATAGGATCGCGGTCAGGGGCATCAGGTGTAGAATACTGCGGACAGTGCAGGTGCGGTTGAAAGTTAACACGGAGCGGTCAGAACCGAGGGGAGAACGCGGTGATATAGTTAGGCCTCGTTCGAATATGTATGAGCTGCGAAGAAGCCTCAATCACGTCACACGTCCGACGAGCCGGCTGATGAATGGACGACCGGTCGTTTTGGCAGCTCTGGCCCATGTCACCTTAAATAGTTCACGATGAAGCAAGAGAGACGCAGGAAACTTAACAATCCGTAAGATCATCTATCTCTCGAAAGCAACGCAGATTGGTGGTTCACATGGTTGTTTCGAAATTGTCAAAATTCGAGCACAGACGAACAGCAATTTGACAGGAATACGCCTGGTTTCCCTTGGGGAAACATGACGAGGGGAAACGTGAGAGGAAACCTGGAAAAAACGTGGAGGGAAAGTGTGGTGAGCATTTTTCGCTGTCCCAAGAAAATCGTTGCTCGTCATTGGAAGTTTGCCAAGGGATATGGAAATACTGGTTGAACTGGTGTGTATTTTCCACCAGGGAAGAGGAAGGGATTCGTTAGGGGATGGTTAGACTTAGTAACTATTAAGCCACAATTATGCATTGTTGAGGACTCTTCGACAGAGAATCTTTTGGAATTTCCCCCGGTCATCTTGAAATTTGGAGCGTGACGCCACGCCATGACAGTTTTACTAGAAGTCTCCATCTATACATGGACGTTTTTTACTAACAAATTATGACTCACCGAGCTATCCCTTGCAAAATTATGCCACCTTGCGTTCAACAAAGTTCAAGCACTTTTCGCACCCTTTTCTCGCCGCGGATCGCCACAGTTTGCCAAAGAAAACAAAAATTGTGCCGCCGCACTTTACCTCCACTGTTTGTCCATTGAAGGTTTCCTCCCACGTTCCCATGCGGCGATTTTCCAAGGGAAAAGGACGGAAAAAGAAACGGGAATGTTGAAAGCGGGTTAATTTTCCTGCAGAAAATCACGTTGGAAGGGGATTCACCAAGGGATGAGATGTGAAGAGAATACTTCCATTAAACTGGCATTTATGGCCAGGTGAGAAAATTTTGCATGGGGCTCACCACATGCAAGGAAAGAGGAAGGGGTATGCCAGGGTATGGTTTGGCTTTGTAACCACTCAGTCGCAAATAAATTTGGGGCCTTGGGATTCTAATTAAACTTAGAATCTCTCGGATTTTCCAAAGGTCATCTGGAAATTTGAAGTGCGCTATGACAGATTTAATGTATGTTTTCCCCATTGTCAGCATAGCCCCATTGTTGCATAGCTTGCAAATGTGGACGCGTCGCGCTATCCCTTGAAAAATTCTCTCATCTTGCCGTACAACCAAGTGCGACCAACTCTTTTCCTTCTCATTCACTCAATTGGCGAATACCTTCCGTTTCCCCTCACTTTCAGGGCAAGTTGCCCAAGGAAAACAAAAATTGTGTCGCCACACTTTCCATGCACATTTTTCCCTCCAGTTTTCTCTTGATTTTCCAAGGGAAAGAACAGGGACGGAAATGGCGTTGGTAAAATCGTTTTTGATTTCCTTTGGAAAACCCTGTCTCGAATTTCCTTGAAGGTTCCCTGCAAAAGGAAACGAGATGATTTGGAAATAAATTCCATGGGAAGCCAGACAACAATGAATCTTGGCTTTAATGCACACACAATGTTTCGAGTGGTGAAAACTATTTTACCCCTAACCATACAGTACAATGTACCTATCTCAATTAAAAGTTCAATTTTAAATTATTCGAAGGTGGTCATAGTGGAAAAATTAATCGCCATGGCACCTGTTCGAATTCAAAATCCCCAATCAATTGACACAAGAGGTGGAAAATCACTCAACAAATCACTCTAATGAATCAGGGTTTTTTTCTGACTTGCTGTTGCTGTGCGCTCCAAACAAATTTGTCCGCGTCTGGAGCTACGATCGCCACACTTAGCTCATTTAATAAAATATAGTTACCATTTACCATCGAGAGGAATAGATCAATATCTGGCCAATAAGCTCGTTTTTGTTTCTCAATTCGGGATCAAACCTCAAAAACTTGAAAAGAACGCAAACCGTGAAACGCTGAAACTTTCTTCCTCTTTACTTCTTTTTTCCCTCTCGAAATCCAGCGTTGTTTAAAAGGTCCGCGATCTCCCTCGCTACAGAGAAGGCTCGACTGAAAAAGGCTTAGGGAGGATTGCCATCAGCTAAGCTCGCCGGTATCAGGTCGTTTTTATTCGTCGAGCAAAAGATAACCGCAGCATTCTTCGATAAATCTCGGCTATTAACCTTTGGAAAGTTGCCCAAAAAGGGATTCTCCTACTCTCGAGCAATCCACTTTTCTCTTTCTTACCGTCCCTCTCGAGAACTCGAAGAAATAAAAGATACTATAAAGTCAGTTTGAGAATATAGCTTGGTTTCTTTATATTGAGCAACAGCGTTATCGCACGTTAGAACAATTGAACGCTTCGAAGTTGCAAGTAGTGAGAGAGATGGAGATATGAGTTGAAAGTGATAAGATTCACGTTGTGCTTGACAAAGAGGACAATATTGGGATTAACAACAACAAGAGTGACAAGATAATCCAGGCAGTGATAAGGCACCTCGCTAATCGTTTAATGGTGGATTCGGAAATGCGATTGATGACAGTGATGCATCCTCATTCGACCAATTTTACATTTGGGACAATATCTGGTTATTTCATTCGAAAACTGCGGCAATAGATCTCTTCTTTTTGAAACAGTGGTCTCACACGCCATGAAAAATGGCGAATGATTCAAGAAAGGAAGACTCCCAACTTGGTTTTTAACCAAGTGATTTATCACATGCAAGAAAGGATATGCGAGAGGATGATTTCATTATTAGTAACTCTGCAAACGTAAAGGATACTTCTTCAAGTAAAAATCTCTTGGACTTTCCTCGTCGGTCATCGTGAAGTTTTGAGCATGACAACACGCGCCACGCCAAATGACAGATTCATCCATCTTTTCTCCAACACGTGGACATTTTTTACTTCCAAATGATGACACGGCGCATGATCCCTCAGAAAATCATCTCTTCTGGCCACACATGTAAGTTTGATCCAAGTGTTTCCATAACATTACAACATTTGGTGAATCCCTTCCCGTTTCCCTCCACGTTTTTTCCCTTGGTGATTTCCTTTCTTAATCCCTTCAAGCTGAGAATTCGTCCAAGGGAAAAAACAGGGACGGGATAGAAGTTTACAAAAAATTAACCAGCAGCAATGGTTAAACAAGGCGTGTTGGAGACGCAGGTGACTCTAGGCCGTCCTCAGGGCTCCATTCTTGGAGCAAATAGCAAATCTGCTATTTGGAGATCTCCTGGCAACAAGCTTTTACCGAGTATGGACATAGAAGTAGTGGTGATGGGAGAAATTGTCTTCATTTGTGGAGAAACGTGAAGCCGAACAGTTCCTTGAAGCGCCTGATTTCAGTAGTAACGTCATCTTCTGTTATCACTGAATACTAGAATCACTATTTCTCCAAGAACTCTAAGCATTATACGTTTCCTTGAACGCTAAGGTCATCTCAGCCGTTCGAAGACGGTTAACTCGCAATCTCTCCCTCATTGAAGCTCACCCATGCCAAAAACGGAGTTCGGATATCGTTAAATTTGACGACAGCCCGAGTTGTTATAATTCGCTGTAATGGGTAAGTTGAAACCCTGAGCCCAATTACATGGTCGTTCGGACTTGGGAAATGAGAAGAGCGGATAGACAGAGGAAAGCGATGAGGATCCCACGGCGAGGAAGGGTGATAAGAGGATTAAACATGGCCTCAATACAGCAGCCCTCCTTACCACGCATCCTATGGGCCTACTGTAGCAATGCTCGTCCTCGCTAGAAGGGCAACTACAACACTGAACCTAACAGCGTTGAAGTCTGTCAGGGTGGGATAATTGTAGCTCTGGTCACATCTCTTCCTAGCCGGGCTAATCTCACCCGTCCAACTTGGACTCAAAGCTTACGTGAACAAAAGGGGTCGGTTTTGGAACGGAATGAAGAAAGACGTGTTGGGATTTCGGAACCTTTCGCCTCCTGCGGTATTTTCCGACGCCGTTCAAAATCCGCTAGCGTAAATATCCAACGGGTTCTGTCGAGGACGAATTAAGCTTCACAATGCGGTTATTTTTCGAGTGTGAGGTGAGCGAGGAATATTCAAGGGGCAGGAATTTTCCTTCAGTAAACTCCATGATTCAACAGGCCATACGAGCAACTTTCTTTCACTTGGATGGAGCGTGGAAACGTGAAAGGAAACCACCAAAGGAAAAAACGAGGAAAAGGAGCAAAATTCGAATTTTTCGTTTTCCTCTAGTAAAGCGCGTCGTTTGAAAAGGAAAATGTGAGAGGATTAGCCAAGGGATGAAACACAAACTTTGGTTGTACTTGCATTTAGTGCCAGATGAGAATATTTCGTTAGTGATAATGCGGCGTCATCCTCTGAAAGTAAAAAACTTCAATCGTCGTTAGATAAAACTGTCATTTGGCGCGGCGCGTTGTCATGCTCGAAATTTCAAGATGATCGAGGGAAAATCAAAATTATTCTCAGCCAAATGAAGTGTCTGCATCTTTGTGGCATAATAGTGACAAATCAAATCATCCCCTGACGAATCCTTTTGTCTTTCCTTCCGTGTTGAACGTCACCTTCTTGCTCTGCACGTTCTTTCGAAAAAGGAGTTGTCGAACTCTGTAGCAAAATTGTGAATAATTGCGAGTGTTGAGAAATCGTGAGGATAATCGCACTTAAACTCTAAGGTAGAGGTTTAAATTAAAGCGGGGGTTCACTTTGAAAATGGCAAGTGAACCCGTAGACGTTAGTTCCGAGATCGGCCAACCGAGCGCTAGTCGTTGAGTGATTATTGAAGAACTGTTCACAACGTTTTACGAACATTAATCATTCAATAGTTATTATGAGATTTATTATTGAACCACCACAAGAGTTGTAACAATTATTTAGATAGAAGTATTCATGTGTCAGGTTATCCATCACCTTCATGGCGCTGCCTGTCTTGATGAGTCATCTCCATTGCTGTGCTTGCTCTTCCAGCCATCTTGAATTTGTGTCTGAGTTAGCTAGCGTCTTGCTGTTTAGATTGTCTTGAGTATTTTTCTTTGCTCTTTAGAAGAGAGGATTACGAATCATTTAAGAACTCTTGCTGAGTTATTATTCCGCCGTCTAAACGAGAATATTGATCGTCGAACAAGGTAAAGAGTGAAAGCTTAGAATTTCCGATAGTAAGTCTTTGATCGGCCGAAAAAACAGCGTTTTTCGACCGATTTCGGATTTTTTTCGTCGACAAGTAATTCAGTCTCTTTGAATTTGAATAATTAGGTTAACTTTTGACACCATAGACAATTGATTCGAGTTAAAAGCATAAAAACTGAAAACAAGTCCCAAATTTTTGACGTTTTCCGGCCGGTTTTTAGGAAACGCACGGCTCAAAAAAAATCGTAAATTGCAATAATTTTTCCGAAGTCCTTCCGTTTTAGTAGAAAAATATACTTGGAAAGACAACCTCTCAAACCGCAGCATCGTCAGTTACTGTTTCTCCATTGAAAAATGAGACACGCGATAGCGCAGACGTGTGGAAATGAAGGAGTATTATTACCGGAGGACCATCAATTATCTCCTTGGCTGGCAGCTGTTCCTGCGTTGTCTGCCCCAGATGCTCTTAATTACGAGTGCAGAATCCCTGCATCTCTGTTATCGAAGATGAACGACCGCTAGTCGGAACCTGAAGACTTCGTCAGCTGTGCGCTACAGGAGTCGACGAAATGTGAACACGAGCCCGTCGTTTGAAAGAACGTGGTTCACGTATCCTTAGCGTTGAGTAGCTAGTTGATTTTTCCCACTCGTATTGACGAATTTGACATATCCGAGCTCTAATTGGTGTCCTTTAAGTAAGACAATTACTTCCATGATATTGATTATTGATGATATATTATTGATTCGGAGTTGATTCTATTTTACGGGGCAAAAAAAATCGATTTGTTTGACCGATTATTTTTAAAAATTCTACACGAAGTAGTATTTTGACTTTATTTTCTTTTTTCGTGATTTTTTCCACCAATTTCCAACAGTTTTTTAGTTTATTAACTATATTAATTGTTATTTGTTGTTGTTATTATCATTGGTATTATCATTTTCATTGTCCATTGACCCAATCGAAGACGAGAGAACCGAGCGAACTACCAACCCTTTGCAAAATAATCACGATGGGACTAATCAATGTATCTTGACCAAGCTCTTGAAGCTCCAGGTTGCTAATGGGCCGACCTAGCAGGGAGGAGTCGCTGTGCGTAACAACCAAACCTGTCGAGAAGGTAGCGGTGGCGAATTAGAATCAGTCGTTCGTCATTTCTCCAGGAGATAGAGTGGGTGTTCCCCACAGTTATCATTATCATTATCATTGGTAATAATATTATCATTTTTATCATTATCGTTATTGTTATCGTTATCATTGTTGTTATCGTTATTATTATCTTTATTATCATCATTGTCATTATTATCATTTATATTATAATTTTTAGTATTATTATTATTGCCATTGTTATTATTATTAACATTGCAACAATAGTTATTATAGATTATTATCATTATTATTAATTCTCCATTATTTACAAAATATTTTTTAACCGCTCGGCGGGCTGCCTTGAGTGGGCAAGCCAAACTTGAACCGGTGATGATCAGAGCTGGAGGAACGAACCATTGATGCTTTCTGCATCTCTATAACATTCCGCTCCTTTAACTTCAAGGCTCTTACAGCGTCTGCCATTGTCTTCGGGATGTCCATTCACCGACAGGACAATCGAGACTATTTCAAAAGGTATTCAATATTATTAATATTTTATACATACCGTTTTGTTAGGAAGAGCTAGTATTTTTAGGCTGTCGAAGACCGTGTGCTTCATTTGGTGAATGAAGTTTCTCGAAATTTGATCAAGTACAAAGTGAACGCTGAATAATGTAAAAAAACTAGACGATTATTATATACCTACTACGCTGTACTAGGCGTGGACACACTGAGTTTTGTGGGTACCATTTCTCATTCGAAATTTGGATTATTTTTTCTCAAATGACGGTTAAAATAACATTTTCATTGTTATTGCACTCCAGCTAAAAAAACACAATTCATCTAATAATAAGATATGAAAACCACTCTGTAGTCAACGGTGGTTTTGAAGAATGCGAATTGAAATATTGATAACGCACGTCCTTCCTTGGATTTTCACCAAGTGAAACGATGCGAGGATATTGGGCTGAAAGAACCGACGGTGATCAATTCCAATTGATCAATTCGACCGGTGCACCTCGGCCCGAGGCGATTCATTGCGGCAAGCCTCGCTTCAAACGAGCCAAGGTTTTGCCAGTTTAGTGATGCAGGTCAGGACCAGGGCGAAGGGGCCCTTGAGGGACAAGGAAGGGCCAAGGCTTATAAATCTTCTTCGTATCTGGCTCCTCCAGTTTCAACCGCAGGAGCACGGAGCTAACTCGTATTTATGTACCTCTTGTGGCCCATTAAACTTCCCAAGTTATGAACTTGAAAAAATTCGCGGCGCATTTTATCCGGCGGTCCTGTCGCTGGATAAATTATTCCATGTCCTAATGTCCTCTAAAAACCCTTAGTTTCTGATCAATCTTCAATAAAACGCTTATTACTGTCGAGCGCCTTCAAATTAAACTGGCCTTGGTTCTTTATAATTGGAAAAAGTGGCAGGGGATAATTTCCTATCGAAAACCATCCGCTAGTGGACTCACATGGAGAATCCGGAAAGAATTTGAGGGCGACTTCTTCGAATGAGTAACTTGCGACGAAGTGATTTACCGCAAGAAAGGAAAGAGGAAGGAATTCGCCAATTGCTTGATTTATTACTACTAAACCGTAACTAAGGTTACCTGACGAAGAATCGCTTGGATTTTCCCTCGATCATCTTGAAATTCCGAGCATGACAGCGTGCCGCACCGAATGGCGGCACCCAGAAATTGTCTTCTTCAACACCCATTATTTACAATCAAATCTGCTTTCTCCTCGGCCACGAACTGATTTTGAGCCCATGTTTATCTGTCCATTGTTAATTATTACGAGGGATATCCAGAAAGTAAGGTTACAAGTCCCCGGAAGGGCACAGGGATTTTTTTTTTGTTATGAGTGGCACACCTGCTTGTAGAGGGGTTCGTAACTGTCAAAATAAGCCCAGTCAGTTGAGAAATGGCGTCGCAGGAGCAGTTTCCGTCAACCTCTGATTGTGCTGTTCCCTCCACCTACCGCCGATGCGAGATTCGGTCAGTCATCAAGTTCCCGACTACGCGTCACCAATCTGCTTCCGAAATCCATCTTCAGCTTGTGAACACTTAAGTACAGACCTGAGGTAATGTCACGTCAACATGTTTTCAAGTGGGTTAGGCTTTTTAAAAGAAGGTCGCACGACGAAGAAAGGAGTGGACGGCCGTCTCTCATTTCCGAAGAGCTTCTGCAGCAAGTGAGCGAAAAAATTCGCGGTGATCGTCGAGTGACCAATGACACTCTTCATGAAATGTTCCCACAATTCTCGCGAAGCCTTATGGGTGAAATTGTTTGGGATAAATTGGACTACAGCAAGTTGTGCGCGAGATGGGTTCTGAAAATTTGACTCCAGAACATCGCCAAAATCGTGTTTTGGCTGCACGTGAATTTCTTCAGCGCTATGAAATGGAGGAGGAAGCATTCTTTGACTCAATAGTGACTGGGGACGAGACTTGGGTGTGTCACTATACCCCAGAATCAAAAAGGCAGTCCCAGCAATGCCGCCACACCCATTCCCCATCTGCAGAAAAGTTTCAAGTCCAGTTCTGAGAGCGGAAAATCAATCATCTCGGTTTTGGGACCGAAAAGGGTTGTTGTTAGTAGATTTTATGGCCAGAGGGACAGCCATCAATGCTGACGCATATTGCAACACCCTTCAAAAATTGAAGAACAGCATAAAAAACATGAGGAGGGGGATGCTGACTCGTGGTGTGTCTCTCCTTCACAACAACGCCAAGACCACCCCGCTCGTGTGAACCAATCCTTGCTTGCATCCTTTGGATGGGATATTGTGACCCACCCACCATATTCTCCGGACCTTGCGCCCTCAGATTTTCATCTTTCCACTTAATTGATAGAGTTCTTGGGTGGAAAAGTTTTTCTAACGACGAGGAGGTGATGGAGACTGTCAAGAATTGGCTTTCAAAGGTGGAGCGAAGCTTATACGATGAGAGTATACAAAAGCTGGTGCCAAGGCTGTAGCTGATTGGGATGGCGATTACGTCGAAAAATAAACATATATTTTGGAACTTACCCTGTAAATTTGGATAAATATATGCGCTTTTCGATTTTAGGCAGCAGTTGTAACCTTATTTTCTAGATATCCCACTTAAAAGTTCAAATTTTTTTTCAACTTTTTGGCGCTGCGATCGCATATTGTTTCATTTCTGTGTAACGTTCGGGTGTTATGCCCGTTTTTCGGAATGAATAAATAAATCCCTTGATAAATCCCCTCACGTTTGACGTCATGACGAGTTTGGTCTCTCTTCGACCGCTTTTCCCTTTTGACCATACCGATGGAAGCGGAAGTATAAGTTCGCCAGCTAAAAAGCGAACAATAAACCCCTTGTCTCGTATTCCATCCGGCGGAAGACGCAGAAAGGATACGCTATCGGGTTCCTCGTAGCTGTCGCGAGTTTGTCACGATCACGTACGAAGCCGCACGGTCTATAATAGGCCTCTCGGTGCGCGAGCTTGGCCATGACGGTCGCGAAATAACCCTTGGGGTCTGAGGCGGTCAGTTGCAGGTTTGAGTGCCGCTAATGGAGGGATAGACGTGACCGGGGACACCAAGCGGTTAGAGAAGAGATCCTCCGAGGTATGCCAGCCCACTTTCTATCAAGGGGAAAAAGAGAAGTTTGTAAGTCGACTCTATTTACAGAGAGATGTCGCTTAAAAAGCTGCAAACGATCGTCACAGCGGTTTAGTATCGATTAACAAGGTAAACGAACTCGATTTGTGCAGGTATTGTTATCATTTGGGGGCTCGATTGTTGAACAGGAACAGCGTTCGAGGGAAGCAGAAACATCGTGCACAATCGCCGAAACGAATATCACGAATAGAAATGTGTCTGAGCAGGCCAGACGCTGAAGCTTCACAGTTGACTGCTTCGGTAGAAGTTGGACCGAACCTGTAGGTCATCGACTTGAAGCACCAGAGAAAGCGATTGGTCGAAGAGTAAACAAGCCCATGAATCCTTAACATTGGCCAACCATAAGTCCTAACCAACAATAAGTCGAGAGCTATTAAAACTAGCAGCGCGAGAATGGTCTAATTCGATTCAGCGTCTCAAAATATGTAGAAATTGATACCGAACACGACTGCGTTCCGAAAACATCGATTCCAAAAATCTGCGTAAAATCGAGATTGCCTAACCAGCCCTAACCAAAAATAAGTCGAGAACCATGAAAACTATCGACGTGGTGATGGTCTAATTCGATTCAGCGTCTCAAAATATGTAGAAATTGATACCAAACACGACTGCGTTCCGAAAACATCGATTCCAAAAATCTGCGTAAAATCAAGATAGTCTAACCAACAATAACTCGGACAATTATCTCATTCAATTCAGCGTTCTGAAACGTGTAAAAATAATACCAAAAACGCCTGCCTTTCAAAACAATCCAACCCTTGAAACCCCTAAAAAACTGCGCACAATCGAGATTGTGATTTCCTTCTCCTGCCGTGAACGATATTTAGCGAGAAAATGCGTACCTTAAAGAACTCGCTTTGAAAAAATGGGTTGTAAAAATGAATTGAAATAATTTATTTCGAACCTGAAAAAACTGGAAAAGTTGAGACGTTCTGTAAATCGCCAATGGCAACATCTCGAGCGTGTTGCAATGGGATTGCAATAGGGCGCCGTGATTTGTAGTGCTGCTTCTGGAAAGGCACTGCCAATAACAAGGACCTAAGCATTACCGATAAATTGTCTTTTTCCTAAGAACGGTCTCCACGAGAAAAAGAAGGTTGGATTTCGTTTTTCGGTCCTTCGCCTCGGCAGACGTTTCGGTAAGAAACGACGGGGAAACGCGGAAGTGATGAACAAGAAAAACCCGGAGAAAATTGGAGATCTCGAAAGAATCTACGCTTCGCCCGTTCCTATCTGATATTGTTGACAAAAAGGTAGTCGGCGAACTAGTCGAAGTTAAACGGGAAAGTCGAATTTCCTCTGAACGCTCGTGCGAGGTTTTTTCTCTGGTCCCGCGCGTTTTCCGATTGAGATAAAAAAAAGACTGAGCCGATACTCCAGCGTTATCAGAAAGGATATGGGAAACCTTTGATACGATCTCAGGAGTAGCCGAGACAATGGACGCTGAGCTGCTGACCTAGTGTTTAATTTCAAATACTCTTCGAGGAGAATCGATTTGAAAGGAAATCTCTTCAAAATTGTGTGGTCAGCGAGGAAAATCAAAACAGCTGCCGCAATTTTCCGACCGGTTCAGAAACGGTTTAAATTTATTGTACTTCACAGTAGGGATGGGATATCGAAGCTCTAATATCGATATTACTATCGAAACTAAAATCGACCACTCACTATCGATATTTATCGATACTTCAATTTGTGTATTAGATTTTCCCTTTTCAGAACCTATTTGCTCAACAAATTGGGATAAAATAATACAAATTTTGAGAAAATTACTCAAATTATGACAAATGTATTTTTACAGATTTAACATTACCTCTTAAAATCCCCTACTTACCTTTCAGACTGTGTTACCACGCTTTCATAATATCAATTTCAAACCTAGGAGAGAGAACTGAAATGAAATTTTTCCCAACATCCAATAAACTGGTTGGTTCTTAACTGAAGGGTGAAGGTTACAGATAACATGGCAAGTTGTATGACATGACAGTGTTGAACTAAGGCACAGAGAGAACACGGCAATTGAGTTTGTTTCTCATAAAATTTTGATACTTCACTGTTTTAATTCTAAGTATTGAAAGTGATTAGCACTATGAAAACTATTGAAATTAGGATGGATTTAGGGTATTAAAAATATTGACAGATCGATAAATATCGATATATCGATTATTATCGATAAATATCAATTATTATCGATAAATATCGATATATCAATTATTATCGATAAATATCGATATATCAATTATTATCGATAAATATCGATATATCAATTATTATCGATAAATATTGATATATCGATTATTATTGATAAATATCGATATATAGATTATTATCTATAGTTGAGGATCGATATATCGATTATTATCAATAGTTGAGGACCGATATATCGATAGTATGTGGTCGATTTTGGTTTCGATAGTAATATCGTTACTAAAGCTCTGATATACCATCCCTAGTAGAGACTGTGTCTCTGGGGTTTGGTAGTTAAGTACCACGGTCACCAGGAGCGCTAGTGAGGTCGCAAATCGGTCGTGTTCCAGAAGCTGCTTCGGTAAGTGGCCATCCCTAGGTTAAACAGCACAAGCCACGTCAGTTATACACTCGGAGCAAAGAAGACTGTCCTGTTTGTAGCTCGTCTAGCCGGGATCTCGTAATTCGCTCGCTCTCCGACATTTTCGTGTTTGCAGTGCAACCGTTGGGATTTTGTATTTGCACGCTCGGACGTCGGTTACGGGGAGAAAAGCGATCGAATTCGACGGTTGCCGAGTCACGTGAACGCTTCGCAGAATGAATTTGCTTCGCGAATTTCCCACCTTCGGTTTGAACCATGCTCGAGCATTAAAGAGCTCTTGAAACCTTCGGATCGCTGTTGTGCAGTGCATTTGTTCAACTACCTGTATTTGCTCGACTGTTTTCCCTCCTGCAAACGATTTCCCTTGTTTTTCCCCTTGTTCTGCTCGGAAATTGAATCCATCGAGCGGAGTGTGACGAAACGGCCCCTTTTCAGGGCCACTAATGAAAAGAGATGTAACTTAAACTAAGGTCGCGGCCAAATGATGAGGATTTTTTTTTTTGAATTCGAATAATTTCATTTTTATAATATTACAATACATTATAGTTGATCGAGTAGGAACATGTTAGTGTTGATCAAGCACTTGGGTGGGAGTTGGTGCTCTCTGACACTCTCCCTGATTCTTATCACGTGGGTCACACACAGTACTTCGGCGACTTCGACGATGAACCATCCGGATTGAGCATTTTCATTACAGTCCAAGGAACGGGTAAATTTTATGGCCATTTTTCGTCCATTGTGTACAGCATATCGATAAAACCGGGTAAAAAACGGTCGGCTGAAAACATTCAACGGGTCCGGAAAATGTAGGTGCTATCCCATTTAATCTTCAAGGTCCTTTCCACTCAGACGCGCTGATTTAGTAGAGCATCACATCGCCTACCGCCCCTTTCGGATCTTCTCTCGGCCGCGCCTGACGTCGTCTCTTAGAAACTTAATACCGAAAAGCCATTACACCGGGCTATAAATAAGGAACGCTTTTGTCTGCCCAGGGTATTCAGCCCCCAAAACCAGGTGATCATTACCTTGCTATCCGCCTCGGCTAATACAGCTCTTCCCTAGAACAGCTATAGCTACCTCCTGAATGATTAAACACTCAAAGGGAGCCAAAAGCTCCAATGATCTGCCTTCGCTCGTAATGAGTCCCACTCAGCTATATTTGGACTTTATCTGGGTTTATCCGCGAACCGTTCCATTATAGTGGGACTGTCTTTTTTTTTGGGGAAATTTTTTCCCCTCAAACGAGCGTCGCATAATTTCACGCCTGAATTCTGAGAGAAGTAAAATGCATGCATTGGTGAATATTTTCATGCATTTTTTAAAATTTATATATAAATAGAATATTCGACTGAAGTCGCAAAGATTTCGATTTGAGTTGAATATTAATCGAAATGCACGCCAATACAAAAAATAAAAAGTATAATAATATAATATATAGAATAATATTATAACCAAAAACAAAAATAGAATAATATTTAAATATATATTATTATTTTGTTTACATATTATTCTATTAATTTTAAGGTATTTTATTTATATTTTATTAATTTTTATTCTATCAATTTTAATCGAAATATACACACTAATACAAAAAATAAAAATTATAAAATATATAATAACATTATAATATATAGAATATTAGGTATTATAACCAAAAATGAAAATAGAAAAATATTGAAATATATATATTATATATATTATTATTTTGTTTAAATATTGTTCTATTTTATTCATTTTTATTCTATCAATTTTAACAAAATACACACCATTACTAAAAAAATGAAAGTAATAAAAAGTATAATAATATTGTAACCAAAAATAAAAGTAGAACAATATAAATATATGAATTATTATTATTTTGTTTAAATATTATTCGATTTTTCATCATTTTTATTTTTTGTATTGGTGCGTTTTTCGATTAAAATCCAACCCAAATAAAAATCATCATGCTCTTCAATAGAATATTCGAATTATTTGTTTTTGGACAAATTCATGATCGCTGCTCCCTCATGACAATTCACTTTGACAAGGTTTTCTCTCGAAAACCCGGCTATTCTATCTTCTCGGAATATTTTTCCGTCACACGAACGTAACTCGGCTCACCTATAAAAGTCTGCGAGTAAGACGTGTCAGAAAAAGATTTCCCTTTTTTCGCTTCTTGAACGCTTCAGGCGATGACGCTGTAAGTGAACGCAAGGCCAACTGTCAAGATAACGCTTTGCGAGGGTTGAAGCTGATAAAATTGCTAACGCACGCATGATTAATGTCCCTTTCCTTCTTGTGGATTCGTCTCGTTCGACGTTTTTCCTAGCTTGAAAGAAAGAAGACGGTTTACCGCAGTATTATTCATTCAATCGTGACCAAAAATCGAATCCAAACCGAAACAATTTAATTGCTACTGATACAATTAAGTATTTACTATCATTACACTTAATATAGCTCCAAACGCGAAACAATCTCATCATGAGCCCCCCTCCACGCATAATAGTTCGGAATAAATCAGCTAGAGGCGCATGAGTGCTGAGAGGCAGTCTAATAAGTTCATGACGCCCATAAACAGACCACCCACCCTTTGTGTGAATACTGCTATACTTCCTCACGCTTACAAAAAATCATAATATATCCTTTATATAATTGTATATAGATGTAACGTATCGAACGAGAAGAACGACTCATATGGGAAAAAGTCTCACGAGAGGATGTTTCACTGAATTGACAGCAGCTGAGTTGGTCGTCAATTTCGTGCAAGATGTCGAAGAGATCCCCGCTCGTTCGGTGACGTTAATCATCCAAGGCGACGCGATCGATTCGTAGCGAACCCTTCTCAATAACTTGACCCTAGAAGATTCATTCCGGGTGGAAAAATGTTCCTCCCTCTTGCGAACCGGAGGTCATCTATTTATTTATTTTCTAGCGAATGTATTTTATTTATAAAGCTAAAAGACGAAATTATTTTGGATAGGATAAATTATTGTTAGAAGTCAGGTTTGTGATTATTACTATTACGTACTTATTATTCTTGGTTGAGTCGTCGCATCTCTCATTGTACTGGGTTGGTGAGGGGGAGAAGAACCACCCTAGTCACCCTATCCTTCCCTATCCCTTATCCTAGTCACTATACCCAACCCAAAGATTAACTGTAATAATATAATATTCATTCATGTCTGCCATGGTTATAACAAAATGACGACCGATAAGGTATCGCTATCAACTACCTCCTCTATCTCATATCTAGTCAAACACCCACGTTCCTTGCTCTGTTTCAAACTATATTCTAGTCTTTCAATTTTAATCTAGATTTTCTCATTAACGTTTTTTAAAAAATACTTTTATATAAAAAAATGCTTTTACCCTCACCATCAGTACTGTAAGTTATCATAATTGAACATCTAGCCACTTTATTTTTAAAAAACCGACATGCCTAACATGCAAATACTTTCAGGACGAGGAGAAGACCAGGCAGATAATGAATTATTAACGACTGGTCGAACTTGGCTGTGGTAACCTATGGTTCCACGTAAGTAACAAATTGTATATTAAAACAGTTCGACTCTAATGCAACCTTGTAACTCCATGGTAACAATTCACTAACGATGTACTAAATTGGCACATTTAGATCGCCCTGAGGATGCCCGAAGGGGCGAAAGTACTCGGCCAGAAAATAAAAAATCGGAGAATATGTCGCCTGGTTCTTCTCCCCCTCATCAACCCAGTACTTATTATTGTGATTACTACTACAGTGAATCGTCTCGGACCAAATTGCGTAAGACCAAAGCGAAGCCTTGATTGGTGCTTCCATTTCCCCCACTCCTGTATTTTTCTCCTCTCCTCTTTCAGTACAGAAGGGGAACATTTTTTGTCGCTGAACGGCGGATAATGCGGTGCCTGCAGAGGAGGCTAAACATTTCCCACTCGAGTGACAGCGTTTTATTACCGCCGTCCCAGCAGTACGACCCGAAAGAGCCTGTTTCGTTTGCGGTTACTCCAAGGTAGCTGCTCGGTCCGTTATCCGCAGAGCTCTAAAGCAGAAACACGAGGAATGAGCTGGTACGTAAGGATCTAGAGCGACCTTCCATCCAGGCTGTATCACCACGTGAAATTAGGAGTAACTGCAAATGCCTACACGCCCTGGGGTAATATATAAGCGTGTTTTGCGAACAGTGGGTTTGGAGCTTCGCAATAATTAACGCCCTTTATTTCTAAACATACTGAAACTCCACCGAGGTAATGATTTCTTCGGGATGAGAAATATCATCGTAATCTGTGTCAAGAGCTTAGAAGATGAATATGATTTAGTTATTGATACTAATTCTCTCCGCAGAAAGTGGAGAGATTAAACGCAGATATTATTCAACAAGCGTATGAGCTTCATCAACGTATTGATCTTAAACCGGTCTGCCGTTTAAATAATGAAAGGAGATTTTCATTTGGTAGCGCCCATGCCAAGGGCGTTCAAGACCGAAACCAGTTTAATGAGCCTTGATGTTGAACTTAGTTCGACGGACATTTGATGCCGAACTTAGTTCAATGGGCATTCAACACCGAACTACAAGCACTGAGAGTTCAATGCCAACTAGAAACGATGTGCGTTAACGCCAAACTTAGTTTAAAAAGCGATTAATTCCAAACTTGGTTCAAAGAGCATTTGATGTTGAACTTGGTTCAAAGAGCATTTGATGTTGAACTTGGTTCAAAGAGCATTTGATGTTGAACTTGGTTCAAAGAGCATTTGATGTTGAACTTGGTTCAAAGAGCATTTGATGTTGAACTTGGTTCAAAGAGCATTTGATGCCAAACTTAGTTCAACGGACATTTGATGCCAAACTTAGTTCAAAGGGCGTTTGATGTTCGACTTAGTTCCGCCGACATTTGATGGCAAACATAGTTCAATGGTTCAATGATAGTTCAATGATATTGAACTTAGTTCAACAGAAATTTGCTGCCAAACTCAGTTGAATGGGTGTTTGATGTTGAACTTAGTTCAACGGATCTTTGATGCCAAACTTGGTTCAAGGGGCATTCAACACCAAACTACAAGCACTGGGAGTTCAATGCCAACTACAAACGATGTGCGTTAACGCCAAACTTAGTTTGAAGAGCGATTAATTCCAAACATGGTTCAATGGCAAACTAAGATCAACGGGGGCTCAATGACGAGCATTGTGCAATGGGCGTTCACGGTAGAACTTACTTCAATAGACGTTCAACACTGGAGTAAGATCAATACACGTTCTAGGCTGAACGTAGTTCAATGCGCGACGACACTGGACTTAGTTTAGTGTGCGTTTAATTCCAAACTAAGTTCAATGGGCGTTCAATGTCAAACATTGTTCAATGGGCGTCCAACGCCAAACTTAATTTCATGAATTTCAACGCCAAACTTAATTTCATGAATTTCAACGCCAAACTTAATTTCATGAATTTCAACGCCAAACTTAATTTCATGAATTTCAACGCCAAACTCAGTTTGGAGAGCGTTCGATGCTGAACTTTGTTTTGCCCTCATGCTTTCCAAACCTAAGTTCATGCGAAGATCAACGAGATTTCAAAGTTTATCAAAGATAAACTTCAACATATTAAAACTTTAAATTTTTCGATCAGAGATCAAGCTGTCGATTAAATTGAACTCCGTTCCCAATAAACTGGATTAATAGTTTTTGGTAATAATTTCTATTGGATTTCTACAGTAGCCTGAATCTGCTAGTGATTTATTGACTATTGTGCCCCATTTATACACTATGAGCTATTTTCCAAAGAGAGGTCTATTTGAAGAATATTATACCGAATATAGGAAGAATTTTAGCCTCATAATTGGTTCAGATCATATGCAGCATTATTGTATGACAGCGATTATCATTGCAGCAATATGTTTCCAAAAGCTCGAAGTCCTCCGCAAATCTGTGTTAGCTCGAGAAACGTTGAAGCTATCGATATGGTGAAGCTATATTCAGCGTGAAAAATACGTATCGATATTCTGAACGCCTTTTTTATCCGTTTCTGATGGTTTTTCGATTCATTTACCAAGAGAGGTCGTATAAATCCTCTCGCCTAAGAGACTGAAGCACGTCACCAATAGGCAAGACCGTCTTGGCCTTACTGTCTAAAAGGTGCAGTAGTTTCGTTGAGGAACCAGCTGAATTCATCCACTCACTCCAATACCATGCTCGAGCCGATTTAGAAAATTCAAAAAACACGTATCGCAATATTTTGTTTTCCGCAATTAGGTACTAAAGAATAATCGATCTGAAGACGTCTAAAATACAGCTAGTTCGTCAGTCCTTAAACTCCATCCGGAGCTATTTTCCTCGTACGTTTGATAGTTGCAAAAAAAAAAAAAAATTAAAAATGATTCTTTTTTTTTTTGGAAAAATGCCATCTTTCATTTGTAGCAGCTTTGACGCCGTTTAACCTCCAAAGCTGAGCTTGGTCTTGACTAGTCGTAGATTTAATTTAGTTTTAAAAAAACGTATTGAGTGAAGAATACGTTGCAATTCGTAATTCGAAGATAAGAAACCGAAGCAAGAGCAAAAATTTTGCAGTTTTCCGAGCACCCGTTAATGCAGATTTTCTATGTTACAAATTTGAATTTACACGAGTCATATTGATCCCGCCAACATACGAACAACAAAATTTTACTTCGCTTTTACTTCGGGCATCATCAGGGCTTCCTATATAAGTAATTCAGTTCGAGAAGTTCAAGTTCATCACGGAGGTACTAGGTTGCATATCAGATAATTTAACATTAATACATACGTAGCACCATTACAAGGTATCCAAGGCCAAGTCCGGCTTATTCATTAAAATGTGTTCTGTCTTCTTTTTTTCTGGTTTAAAATTCACATGGTAGGTTCGTCCTGCAAGGTTGGTGGTTAACAATCATTGAAAGATAAAATAGTACTTAGGTAAGTATTGTGCATTATGTTTTGGTAACTTACTTTTTAGGTAGAATGCATAACTTTACATTTCAACCACATTTACAATAGTTTTCCTGTTAATATTTAATAAAAACCCTAGATTTAATACATTGATAGGAACTTGAGTTGACTAGACTAGCGGTAATATAGTATCTCTGTTATCTATCATAGGATATCACATTTGTCTTGCACTTATTTCTAATCCCAGGCAGACATAATTATTGAAGCTTTTATTCGACATGCAGGTAACCTGTTTATAACACCAGGGAGGAACATTAAAGATACTTAAAATTAGCTTAATTATCACAGATGTTGTTCAGTTATTTAAATTATCTCAACAGCGAAGAATGATCGATGCGACAAAACAACAACATTTTAGAACGTCCTATTTTCGCTGTTGTCCAACGATTGCTACTCGCTTGAAACATGGTGGCTGAAAATGAAGCGAAAAACGCGAGCTGAAAATGAAGCCCGATCGTGATATATTTCAAGAATCCTCGAACGACACAAGTATCGCTTGCTCGGCATACTTGAAACGAAAGACATATGTTACAGAAGTTTGAGCCGGCGAAAGACCTGCCATTGACGGGTTGATTGCCTTTGACAATGTATCACAGAAGAGAGCTCTTACAGCAGTGAATAGGTCCAGAATGAAGAGAAAGAAAGCGTAAGAACTTCGAGGGAGAAGCTCGGCTGGCAATTATAACACTTGAGATAACCGAAACAATTGTGGTCGTGCGAGGTGGCAGAAAGCGGGGCCAAATACGGTGTTAAATTTCGCCATTGAAGCCTCTCTAAACTGAGTTTGGCGTTCATAAAGTTAGGCGTTGAACGCCCATTGAACGTAGCTTGGAATTAAACGCTCATTAAACTAAGTTCAGTGTTGTCGCACATTGAACTACGTTCAGCGTAGAAACCTATTGATCTTATTCCAGTGTTGAACGTCTATTGAAGTAAGTTCTACATTGAACGCCCGTTGCACAATGCTCGTCATAGAACCCCCGTTGATCTTAGTTTGCCATTGAACGCCAATTGAATCAAGTTTGGCATTATTCGCTCTTTAAACTAAGTTTGGACGCCCATCGGACGATTAAGTTCGATAAGCGTCCAACGCCGATCTTAGTTCGATACTGTACGTCCACTGATCTTAGTTTGGCATTGAATGCCTTTGAACTAAGTTCGGCATCGAACACTCTCTAAACTGAGTTTGGCGTCGACATTCATAAAACTAAGTTTGGCGTTGAACGCCCATCGAACGAAGTTTGGCATTAAACTCTCAATAAACTAAGTTCAGTGTTGTCGCAAATTGAACTACGTTCAGCGTAGAACGCCTATTGATCTTATTCCAGTGTTGAGACTTCTGTTGGAGCCAGAAAAACTGAGGTATGTGAACTAAGGTTTGTGAACGATCAATACCGAACGCCTAACCAACTGAAATCGGCGTTTAAAGAATATTGAACTAAAGTTATCTTGAATTAAGCTAAGTGTTGAACGCCTATTGAACTAAGTTCGCCTATTGAACTAGGTTCGGCTTTGAACGCTCATTGAGCTTGTTAGGCATTGAAAATTGAACTCCCGTTGAACTGAAATCGGCTATTAACGACCGTTGAACTAAGTTCGGTGGCTTTAAACGTCCACGGTACTAATTTCGAAATTAAACTCCCATTGTACAGCATCAAACACATTTTGAACTAAGCTCAGAGGTAAACGACCTTTGGACTAAGTTTGTCATTGAACGCCCATTTCAAGTTTGAAATTGAGCGCTCATCGAACTGAGTTTAGCACTGAACGCCTAAAAATCATGAACTTAAATTATCGGGAATTATGTTCACTTTCGCTGTTAGTTATAACATGTTGAACAAGCTCCCAGGAATGGAGTTCTTTTATCTACAGTCAACGTTGAACTAGCTTTGATCTTCGCTTCAACTTTGATCCGGAAGGCAGTGAGATTGATAAGATGGGGAAAAGGGACACGCAGAGACTTCCTCAAAGTATCAAACGACTAACTCGCCATTAATATTATAATCTTATTTTACTTTTCTTATTATATTATCTCACTGGAGTTATATATCTTGATTATTTTATGTTTCGATTGGCTGCAATATGTCGACTCGATGCCAGAGTTCTCTATTTTAATGGCTGTTAAAAAGAGTCGGCACTATTCATCAAAATGAGAGACTCGGCGACATTTCGAGTTCCCGGGCGTATAATGGACGGCGAAACGAAGTCGTTGAGAGGATTAACTTCCACCCTTCGACCGCTCTACCGCTTTCTTTCTTGCTTTCATTCTGTTGAGCCAAGTGCGACATAAAAATGCTCGTTAGAAGGAGCGCGTGCGAGTTCGTTCCGAAAAGGACAATAAAGAGAACTCTTTGGGAGGGAATAAAAAAGAAAGGGGAAACTTACTTGCAGAAAATATGAAAACGGGAACAATTATTCTGAAGATCGTTGGATACGTAAGAAAGACGTAAAGCGAACAAGCGTGGACGACAGAAATGTAAGGGGCTTCTAGAAACTCCAGGTTATATCAAAGGAGGGCTTTTATGAAAGGAGTCGAAAGAAGGCGGAGAGGAAAATATTCGCACGATACAGCTTTCTAAGGACGAAACAAAAGGGCAAGTCGAGCGAACGTTTGTTTTCTAATTAGGCCTTGAAAAGACGATCGGGAAGGAGGTAAGGTCTTTGCAGCCGGACGATACTATTCTTTCCCTCTGTATTTTCTTCCTGCGACAACCAATTGTGAATGGTTCGATATCAAGCATCCCGAAGGTTAAATTGCCTTCTAGCGTTTCCTTTTTTCCCAACTTTGACCGAAGAAATGATCAAGCCGAGCTTGATACGTGAATAAATGTTAACAGGATAATCATGAATAGGTTGAGAGTTGAGTGAAAATTGTTCCCCGGAAATTCCATTTTGGGACGTTCCTTACATTCAGGGGAAAATTGAGGATAGTAAGATTTTATCAAGATGTATGTTGGTCCCGACCAACTAGGTACTTAGTTCTCCGGTACGCCGCTCTGATCGCTGCACGTACTGAACGAGTTGTCTCTTATACCTCCGTGCTCGGTAGATGTGAACGTACGCTAATGTGCTAAGATCTATGATGGGAAATTATTATCGGTTCGGACAAACGGTCTTATGCACAGTAAATTATTGTACTTAATTATATTTATCATGATCTAGTACTATTGGACAAGTCCTGCTCCTGGCCTACCACCGCGTTCCGATGGGCAACCCTGCGTCCGGGGGTAGTGGCAGTACTGGGTTAAGCCGAGGCCGAGTCGGGACGGTGTCGGTTCGGACAGTCTCGTGTAGCCATCGTGGCATTAATGTACTGTTCTTGCGCTCTGCATGTAAAGCCATTGTTACTCCATATTTGAAAGTTCAATATATTCAGTTCAGACCGTTTTGTTCATCTAAGTCCGTGTACATTATATTTGACCGAACTAGTACGCGTTTGCGCGTTTTAAGTACGTACGATTTTACAATGTAAGTCTCATTTGCGTCTCTCCTTGCGTCTCAAGTTTGCTCAGCAGCTCTCTTACCTCTGGTTTCCTGAAGAGGGATTCTTGGATTGCAATAACATCCGTATTGTTGCACTCTAACATCGGTTTTCGTCCCTAAAAATGCAGCCCTGGTTTGGATTTTACCCAATCCATATCAACCAGATTGAGCGAGCCCAGGAAAAAGTTTCATGGCGCATCTCCTTCAAGCCACATGGTCCCCCAGCCTTGGTGTCCCTGCTGCAGAGGCAAAAATGTTCAAAAAATCTCCCTGTGATTGATGAACGGCGTTCTGGACCGTCCTAGTCTCTTGCAAATCAAAGTTCCTCGGCTATTTTCCGAGGACCCTTTCCCACATTAGTTCTCCTCTCGCTGAACTGCAAATCTGTGGTGATGAGATTTGAGACGCCTGGGCAGCTTGTATTAAAAGTTCAAGCCGTTGGGTATGCTCGGTCTTTTGATGTCTCGTGCGTCGAATTTCTCCAGCAACGTCGGGGAAGTCTACAATGGCAGCTGCACCAAGGAGCCCCAGAAGCTCTCCAGGCCATCACCAGGTTTTCCAACGCTGCTACGTAGTCCTTCCTGGATGAAATTCTGCATCACTGCCTCCATCGCAAAGTAAGGCCCTTAGAACTTCACAATTTCTGCCGGTAGATTGGCCTGAATGCCGTCCTCAGACCCTTCAGACATCTTCACTCTCTCGGCGTCTGCGGGGCACGAATTTTGGTCTGCGGTTTACTCCATCAAAGCGCCTGCTGCGTAACATGCCGTATTCCTTTGAGTTCCCCATTCTCTAATGCAGAATGCTGGCTATAGATCGGATGTCTCCTCAATCATCCCTCCACAGCCCCAGGCAGCAGTAGCCACAAATTCTGAACTCATCCGAGCGTTTGAACAATATCGGTTTTTTTATGCTGTCGAGAACTTCTCACCGAACGTCTCTCATCTCGACGTAATCAAGCCGCTGAAATCATTTTCATGTTTTCTAACTGCCTTCATTAAATTCATCGCGTTCGAATGTCGAGTTTCCTTTGAACTCGAGTGCTGTTGACTGGAGCGCTTTTGTGTGCACATGTGTGCGGAATTCGTGCAGAGTCTTTCCGAAGTTTGTTAGGTAAATTGGAATTAATGTGTTGGAGCGGGGTAGCGTAGGATGAGCTGGCTGGAATATGTTGGAGGAAGGCGCAAGAAGTGCACTTAGAGCGGTAATTCGCTCTTGCTTCTCTCACCATTCGCGCCTACGTGGGGGGGGGGGGGGCTAGACAAACTGAAGAGATATTGAGTGGGAGAGAAGTTGGCAAGAGAGAAAAGGAGAAGCGTATCGGCTCGGAAGGGGCGAGTTGGTGAGGTAGGGTAAGGTATGTCGTAGGTATATGAGTTGACTGTGTCAGGTGTCGGTGCCCCGTATCCGCCTTGAAGAGTTAATCCAATTTCATCTTACAAGGGCGCGCACCTAGCCTTTCCCCTTTCTCTCCGCCGTGTTGAGTCGACGGAACTGAGCCGAAGCTGAGAAGAACCTCGAGGAAGGCGTCTAATATTTGAAATTGGCTTCCTCCGATAGTGCTCCCGTGTGTCCACTGAGCCTAATAAAGTAGAAGGTTCTCGTGACGGGAAAGTATTGATTCCCCGTGAGAAAATCTCGCATTATCGCGACGTTTCGTTTACGCAATTCGAAGAAGCGAGTCCGAACAATGCGGCAGATTAGATGGGCATTGTTTTCGGCTCGGTTCGAATTTTTGCGGTCTTCTTCGGGATAATCGATTGATATCGAATTTCGCGAAAATTTCACCATTTGATCAAGATCAGCAAAGAATGGCGAAAGTGTATTCATTGTCTGATCCGACGTGAAATTACTATAATGGGGAAGACGCCTATTTTTTATTTTCGTTCCTAATGGCCTGAATTCTGCTATTTGGTGTCAGCTGAAGACGGAATGACCAATTTTTCATGAAAATTGTGAGTTTCCGTGGAGAAAATCGCTGATGAAAACCGATGATTTTGAACGAAAAATGAATAGTTATTGCGTCATAACTAGTCCGTTGAACGTGAATATCGATACTAGCGCTTGTATCTTCGGAGAATAAACTAACATTGGGAGCAATGATTTGAGGTTGCTGTGAGATTACCAAACCCCCCTCAGCAATTTATTTGCTTTACGAGGCATTTCGGGCGGTACTAACTCGACGATTAAAAAACCTAACAAGTAGCGGTGAAGTTAGCGTCACTTACTCGATTTTGCATGACTCCAGTCTTAAAGACCGTCTTGTTGTTGTTGTCTGTCTTTCAGCCGACTGCAGAGCGCTCTAGGGAGTCACTTCAATCGGTTGGAGTTACATCTCCGGGTTTATTCAAACCGCTGATTTTCCTTAGCGATTTTCTCCACGGAAACTCACAATTTTCATGAAAAATTGGTCATTCCCTCTTCGGCTGACACCAAATAGCAGAATTCAGGCCATTAGGAACGAAAATAAAAAATAGGCGTCTTCCCCATTGCCTAGTGCTCTTATGAGATGAACCGTGCAATAGCACGAAATACTCAGGCTTATGCACCCAGTTGAATCTTGGCTGTAGGATTTGAAGGTTTTTCTACTTTTTCGCTCCGTTCAATGCTCCCAAGGGCCCTTCGCCCTTTCTCTGCCCTCCAGCTTCTCCTTTCCGCCAGAAACGTCGAGGATTGCATCATACAAATTACTAGAGGCTTCCCTCTCTTTTCTCCCAGCAAAACCGACGCTCGTTAGCTTTATTACACTTGTAGCGGCTTCGAGCTCAAAACTTCACAAACTCAGGTTGCAATTAAACCTTTGCCGGCCTTGCTCTTTCCTATTTCGACGGCATTTTTGCGGTTCTTTTCCGAATTAGTCTCGGCTCAAATAGAAGCGGAGCTCGAGAGATTATTCTTTGCGTTGCCACCATATAAGCCGGTTCAGAATTTGTTCGCTTTTCAGTGAGCCATGAAGAAGAATAGCTCTCAAGTTGATAAACACAAAATTCAATGCGTTTGCATCTGAGTCGCTTTAGCTTACTGGAGGAGATAAAATAAAGTAGGGATAGGTATCGATACCCGATATTTCAAAATATCGATATTTTTCCGAACAAATATCGATATTTTGTAGCGATACTTCACTCCCGATATTTTAAAATATAGGATTTTTTTCAGTAATAGTTCATTTTTTTATCTCAAGCCATTTTTCAAATTTCAATTGTTGTTGTTATCTTAAAGTCAAGGACCAGCAAACCAGTAGGTATTAGACCACTAAATTTACCGAGGCATTGAAAAAAGGAAATGAAGAAGATGAAGGTAGGTTATGTCTTCTCACTTGATGTTATCCTAGTTCATACAGAACGAATGCGGTTTTTGTTTATTTTGTCCTAATTTTGAGTGTTCAGTCCTGTATTTTCTTCTAACGTGACATTAAATTCATTCCTTTTTTCACATTTCTCTTTCCATGAGTCTACGTTATTTAATGATGTCCTATCTAATTCAAAAAATTATAGACATAATGAATTACTCGGATTCGGAACAGTTTTGTGTGAAAAAGTAGGAAAAACAGATTTTAAGCATAATATTGTATTATTGTGGTAATGAGTATCGATACCCGATACTGATAAATATCGATACTTTGCTGGTCGATATTTGGAGTATCGATACCAATCTTTCGATACAGTATTGATACCAATCTTTCGATACAGTATCGATACCAACCTTTCGATACAGTATCGATACCTATCTTTCGATACAGTATCGATACAAAATATTGATACTTGTTCAACGACACCCATCCCAATAATGAAGTTGTCAGATTCGCTCTAAATTCACCTTCTAACTTGGCCGTCCACTTATCTTCTAAGACGTGCCAAAAGATGGTGAATCACCTGAACTTGTTATCTTGGATTCGTGGAGACGTCTGGGAATTTAAATAAGGTCCAATCACATATGAAAGAAATTTTTATATTACAATACTAATGTAACAAAGCCCGAGCAACTTACAAGTTTTAGAATTTACTCAAGTCCTACTGATTGGTGCACGAAGGTTCGCAAATTCAATGAAAATAAATTAATCAAAAAGCTCTGGTAGAGAGCACCGTTTCCCTTCTTGCAAGAGCAAGGGGAAAAATTCAGATTATCATAGCCATAATATTAAATTTATTCCTAATATGCTACTGCTCTATGACCATCATCCTTGGCATATTTCTAAACCAAGTAGTATTAAAGCCAGTATTAAACTGCCCATACGACATCTATTTTCATTCCATTGAATAAAACGACTTACAAGGTGTGAAACCATTGCGTTCAACTCGGTGGAATTTACTCGGGCGGAAAAACAAGTTGTAAATACCGACGTTGTTGGAATTGAAGATTTGTAGAGCGCTCATTTTCCTACTAGAGCCGCCGCTTCGTTTGTTTGCAAAATAATCTTTCATCAGAGCTGCTCATTCATCAAGGGCAAATAATGGCGTTTCATTCCACCGCTGCCAAAGCATTGTGCTCTCGAGCAAGGAAGAAAAGACGAGCCTTTTCCGGAAGATGAAGGGCAGGGTAGTTTATCAAGTCATTAAGATAATGGTTGAAGCTAATACAAGCAAGGAGCTTGCTGATTACAGTGCGCATTCTCTTATGAAGAATTATGAGAAGAAACAATACCCCTATGCCTTCCGCCATTAGTTCTTTCCCTCGCCGAAAAATATTCATCTCAATTACGTTAAGACCGAGCTTATTCTAATCCTCCCCTGAGCGCTGACGTGCCAATTTTGTTTTCCCGAGTTCATAAATATTGGCTGCGAAGCTCTTCCTCTCATTCTGTCAACAGCTATCCAAATAGAGCACTTCGAAACCACAAATGTCCAAACCTTGCTGACATTCAGGCGAAATTAACGCTAGTAAGAGTTTACCAAGAAGTAAGTGTCTCATATGGGTCTGTCCTGTCTCAAATTTGCTCAACTCTGGTTTCCTGAAGAGGAACTCTAGGATTGCAATAACATCCGTATTGTCTTGGTTTTTCTCCCCCGCAAACTTCAAAACCAAGAAGATATGAAGCGACTACCCAAAAACGAAAAAATCCGTATTGTCGCACTCTAACTACGGTGGTCTACCCTAAATATGCAGCCCTGGTTTGGATTTTACTCAACCCATATCAACCAGATTGAGCGAGCCCAGAAAAATTCTATGGTGCGTCTCCTTCAAGCCGCATGGTCCCTCAGGCCTGCAAAAGAGGGGAAGAAGGTTGGACAACTCCCAGTGATTAATGAACGGCTTTCTGTATCGTCCTAGTCTCTAGCAAATCAAAGCTTCTTAGTTATTTTACGATCTCCCTTTCCCAAGTTAGTTCTCCTCTAGCTGAACTGCAAATCTGGAGTAAAGAGATTTGGGACGACTGCGCAGCTTGTAATAAACGTTCGAGCCGTTGAGTGTGCCCGGTTTTTAGATGTCTCATGCGTCGAAAGACTCCAACAACTTCGGGAAGGGTACAAAGACTGCTGCATCAAGGAGCCATGGAAGTTCTTCAGGCCGTAGTCCTTCCAGGGCGAAAATCAACACCCCCGCCTTCATTGCAAAGTAGGATCCTTCAAACTTCACAACATCCGGCGTTAGATCGGCCCGAATGCCGTCCTTTGCGTTGAAGGCAACTGTCTTCCGGATCGGGTCCATAAACTGATTACAGTGCACATACATTCATTTGGTCATCACCACCAATACGTGGAGCCATAGGGTCTACAAGTGCTTGGCCAGGCAATAAAGAATTGGAGAATGAGTTGCCTAGTTTTTCTCCCCCTCACAACCCCTGGACAAAGGGTTCTTTTTTTATCGTCTCTCCCTTTCTCGACCTTTGCTAATATCAGCATAAATGTTGTCTAGCTTAGCAACTCTTCATACCTGGACAAGTTGCGCTGCAGGTATGATAGAAGTCTAGTTTGCAGGCCGAGCTGGCCATGGCGTGCAAATGTCAGGACGATTATTGCAGAATAGGTAAACCGATGATCTGGCTCAAAGGACCATTGTTTAATAGTAACAGTACTAAAGTGGATACATTCGGTAGAAAACCTAACACTGGGAGAGCACTTAAGTTGGTATGGTTCAGTGACCGCTGCTGTGAGGTGAGGACATACCTAGGAATAACTTCCATTGTCTGGTAGCGACAGAGGGAATTGGAGCTCGATTCTGTAAAAATTGGTCTGAAGGGATTCGAGTGGAGCCGTTAACGGTTCAGCAGGACGGGACACGTGTGTGAGGGGGAGGCGATGATTAGGATCAGGTTAGCCAACATACGACGTTGGATTAGGGATGTGGTTAGAAATTGTTGCATCGATAGCGATGTTGCACAAAACCCAGGAAGTTTGAGCATTTATTTCATTCATCAACGGATCAATTTGGATTTTGTGAACGTGCAAAGGTGTTCTTGGCGGCTCTGGCCAGTTTTCTCCCCTAGGTTGATTGTAAGAACACATGAAGAACGTCAGGCTCGTCCACGTCCCTTCCATTATGGTCTGTGTTTAATTTGTGGCCTGTAAAAGGGCTGTAGGATGATGAAGTTATGGACAGGTTGATCAAAGAAGTTGGGTCTCTGTGTCGAACCCCTGCTGCAGCATCGTGTTGTATAATAGTTCTCTTTGTGAGCCTGAACTGACTAACCAGGGGGCCTGTCATTATGAAAGTTCACGTCCTCTCAACAAAGCAGAATGCCGCTGGTTCCTGTTGAGGCTGTGGGGCAGTTGACAGGACGTTACCTCGTTTGCAGCAAGTCCAATAACTGTAATTTGTGTTCTCTGATCTTCTGATCTTCGATGGTAGGCAGAAGGATGCTAAGTTGTTCACTGCAGTAGAATGGTATGTAGTGGTATATTTATAGTATAGTAGTATATTTATAGTACAGTATAGTTACAGTGTATTTATATTTATAGTATAGTAGTATTGTAGTATAGTAGTATAGTAGTATAGCAGTATAGTAGTATATTAGTATAGTAGTATAGTAGTATATAGTAGTATAGTAGTATAGTAGTATAGTAGTATAGTAGTATAGTAGTATAGTAGTATAGTAGTATATAGTAGTATAGTAGTATAGTAGTATAGTAGTAAAGTACCTAGTATAGTAGTATAGTACCTAGTATAGTAGTATAGTAGTATATTTATATCTCCCTCCTGTCTTGGGAAATTTGAGGGGCGTCTTGAGCTAATCGGCCAATAGGATTCAAGCTCTGAACCCATGTCGGTAGTTTGCGGTTTTTTTTCGGTATTATATTTCGTGTCTTGCTCTAGCGGACTTGTGCAGAACTACTTTTTCTAATGTCCAGGAGGTGTGAGGGGGGAACCAGGCGTATTATTCTCCGATTCGTTATTGGCTGGCCGAGCACTTTTGCCCGTTCGGGCATCCTCGGGGCGATGTGGAGCTTATGGCTGGACATCAGTTTTGATTTGCCTGTGACTACTTTTCTTTAGTATTAATTAAATCGTCCTGTATTGAAGCATACTTATAACGGGCGCTGTGTTGGAATTCCTTCTCAGCTTAAATAGCATCTCTAATGAATAGCGGGGTTCATCAAAATGACGGTTTTCATGCACTTGAGCGTAAAATAAGTGAAATCAATGTGCTATTCCGCTGAGAATATTTTGCATAAGTTTTATTAAAATATTTTTTCAACCCGGGAGAATAATTCAGCTCTTCGGGCATCGTATCAATTCTGATTTTCTACGGAATTATGCGATCTAACCCCACAAAGGAAGCTAGAGTAGGTAAAAAATTCTATCGACCGATCCCGGTCGTGAAATGGGATGTTTAAAACGGCCGCAAGCTCATGGCCTTATTTATAGCGAATGTAAATTAGGCGCAGGCACCTATTACTGATAGAACCGATACATCAAGTTTGCCATATGGTCGACCGACGTTCGCAATGGAGCTGCATGTGTTTTGCATACTACGGTTCAATTGTTCTGCTCTCCTCCCGCCGCGAACGATTCGGGCTCGATTTATTTGCCCCATTTCTCCGTTCTCTTGGGACCTATTGAGTCATTCGAACTCGATAGACTCTCGCGTTATTGCGCGAGGAAGTTTATTTTAAAAGCTTCGAATCCAGTGATTCTGCCGAAGAAATAATAAAATGACCGAGGATAAAAATTGAAATTTCGACTTGCGAAATGATAAAGTCGGAACAATATGGTCGTTTCCTCGTTATTCGTAGCGTTGAGGCAGATTAACAGTATTGTGCAGGGTGTGCGAGAAAAATACGGCCAAACATCGGAGTTTGATTTGACGTCCAAAAACATAATTTTGTCGTACTATAGCTTTTTTTTTGTAATTCCGCTTAAAACCGAGTTTTTCCAGTTATGGGAATTTCCCTGTCTCCTACCTGACACACTAAAATTACCATTACCCGAGCAGTGGTTAAGTTGAATTTGACTATACAGTTGGAAAAAGCTTCAACTCTCCAATCGGATATGATACTTAAAAAAAATTCCAAACCCGAGGCCTAATAACGTTCTTTTGTCTTAGGATAATTATTGGTAATTTTATTCGATTTTTGTTCTCAATTTTTTTTATTATGGAAAAACCCAATAAGAATCTATAAAGGAAAAATATCCACAAACGTTCAGCTTTCAACTGTATAATGACGCTTTAAAATTACTTTTTGATAAATATGCGTTTAAAAACAAAAAAAAAAATCTTTTTTAAAAAAGGTACCTAACAAAAAAAATCTTTTTTTTTTTGTTAGGTACCTTTTTTTTAGTTTTGGTCGTCAAATTCCGGAAAAAATCAAGCACCTCATTTTAGGCATTTCAAATTTCATTCAAATGAATTCTTGGAAATTGTCCTTCAATTTCTTCTGGTTTAAATGGTTTAATTTAAAACGCTTGCTTCTTTTTCTTCGATTTTTAATTAAATTAATTAATTAATTTTATAGTCTTTGTAAAATTTGTTTTTATCAAACTCTAATAAGTTCTTAAATTTGCTATCAATAAATTCATGAAAACTTATAATTTCGCCTGCTTTTAAATGTCAAAAGTTGTAGTTTAGTTTAATTTTTCTTTCATTTTATTCTTATTAAAAATACGTTTAAAATATTTTTTGCATATTTTTCTACTAAAATTTTAATCAATTGAATCATTTTTATTGTTTCTGTTTTAAATTTAAAATGTAATTTAGAACTTTCAGTTTTGCTCAAAAATGTGTTGTTTTTTCATTTTTGTTTAATTTATTTAAAAATATTATTTTTTAAACTATCTTCTAATAAATTTTAATAAATTCTGCTATAATTTGTAAATTAATTTTTAATAAATTCTTAAAAAAATGTTTCTATTATATTCGAATAAATTTTTCAATATAAGTTCTCAATTTTTTCTTATTAATTATAGAACATTTTAATTCAATGTATTCTGCTTTAAATTCCAAAACTAATTTCCCGACTTTTTTAAATGTTCGATCTTTCTCGAATCAATTTAAAATATTTCCTCCTCCAAATTTACTTACATTAAATGCTGACACTCCTATTTCGTGCGTTTTACATTTTATTTTTTTTTTTTTTTTTTTAGAAAAAAAAAACACACAATGATCTCCCTCGCATCGGGACGGCAATTTATTTCAGTTTGGGCGGCAGACATCGAAAAACTCTCGGTTATAGTGAAAGTGCATTCGAGTGTACCGAGCGATGGAATGCCGCTTTGCATCTCTTTGAAGGAACGATCGGGCGGAAGGGAGGAATCGAGGGAGTTTCCATTTCCACAACCCCATCGATCATCGCTCATCTTGCCCTCGGGCCTTTTGCGATAAAAATATCGCCCCGAATAACAAAATACTTCAGGGGAGAAAAAACTGCGAGCCCGAACTCATTCTCTTCTTGCGGCATTATATTGATTCGTTTCCTTCAACTTGAAACGTCAGAGTTGATGCCCGAAGGCGCAGAGCAAAAGTAAAGTTGGCCCCGTGGTCGGTGAACCGCAGCCGAGCCGTCTTCTCTCGTTCCCCTCGTATCGTTTCTGTTCTGAACGTTCCCCGTGTGCTGTGGACCTTCCTCGGCTCTAATGACCCTATGCCCTTGAGACCGTGACGTCATTGAGGGTACCGAAACGACGTTAACGTTACTGCGGCGCACAATCAACGAAATAGAGCGACCCTTCGCTGGGGCTGAGAAACAAGTCTCGGTTATGGGCTCCCGGGGGACCAGCTCGGGCACAACTATTTCCTATCGTCCCTTCATAATTGTTTTCAGCCCTAATTTCCGCCTTAACGAGATCGACGACGAAAGTGAACTCCAATGCGCGCGTCAAGCTTGGGGAAAACTTCGAGAATATGTGACTCACATGTCAAAGGCGGAAGAAATAATGGGATTTCGAGGGAAAAATCAAATCCGCCCCTAGCATGGTTTCATTGTTGCAGACGAGAATTATAAAATTAAAATGAAGTAGTAGATATACGGCAACGTTCGTTATTGCACAATCGGAGGACGAAAAGATCGCAATGAACAACAAAAAGAGTGATAAGACATGCAGTGATGAGTACCAAACGAAAAAATGCATCCCATGGTCAATCCTCTCTCGTTTTCCTCTCTTGTACGGCCCGATTTACTAGAGGAAAACAAACGTTATTACCGCACATTCCCTCCCCGTATTCGGCGGTTCCATCTCACGTTTCTCCTCAGGTTTCCACGCGCTGTGATTTTCCAATGAAAGAACTCGCGTCCATGGCCAGGGAATGATAACGCGCCACGCCGTCCCTTACGAATTCGTTTCATCCGGACCTTTCGCGTATCCTCTGCGGTTCCGGCCCGGCTGACCAAAAGAAAACAATATTCCTCCACACTTTTTTCTTCTTTCCGCTCGCGTTTCCTCGCGGCGTGATTTTCTGAAGGAAAGAATACTTCGGCTATTGGCTCGGTGAGCAGAAAATAATGGAAATCTTCATTGCTAGCAGTGCTACCTCGTATTCTCGCGAGAGACTGATAAAATCGTTGCTTATCTCAAGGCTCCAAGGCTTTGCAGACATTTCAGCAGTGAAGCGCATCGTTTTAACCCTCTGTCGTCAAGCTTCATTTATTCGAGAAGTAACCATTTTAAGAAAAAAAGAGAAAGATGCCGAGAAATGAATAAGACAAGATTAGATTCCGTCAACGTGAACATTAGCTCAAGACAGGTAAAAGAACGCTCGACTAATTTTACGATCCTGGAATATGCGGCGTTTAAATCGAACCGGTTATCTCATGCGAAGCTAGAAATCCTTCGAGAAAAATTGAAACGAGTATAATTCCTTGGAAAGATAATTGGCTCACACACCGTACATCCATTATATTTGTTATTTTATTCGTCGTTTTTTTCCTTTTTGGGTCCCCTTGCTCCATTTCACAGAACCTTTACTGAATCTTATGATTCACACACCGTAACTCCGCGTAATTAACCTAATTCGTGCGTTTTTCGGGTCTTTTGACCATTGTTTGAATCTTCGATGACTTGCTGTTTATCTTGTAGCAAGCAATTCATTCTCTTCTGCATCAATATTTTTATAATGATATTAATTTAGCAAAATAAGTTACCATCATAGCTCGGATGGTAGCAGAACGCCGAAATTTTATCCTGGAAATTAAAATAATAATTTCGTAGCTCATGTGAAATATTCAAAAGCCAAAATGTAACGGAGTAGCATAAAAATTTTGTGTATTTTTTTAATATGTATAGTTGTTAATAAATGCAAAAAAAAAAACTCAATCTTCAACAACCATTTCTCAAAAATGCATTAGGACGGGTTTCTACATTTTATAATAGTTTATACCTGTCCGAAAACATGGAAATACTGTGCGCAACACTTTTTTCCTGTCGTTTCTCATTTTATTCCTAACGACGGCTGTCTCGTCTTGCAAAATCATCTACTTATAATCGTAACGCGTTTTTTAAAAAGCGTCCGAACGACATTCGCGTTCAGCGGAGCGACAATGCAAACGTTCGAGTCGGAAAATCGTCGCATCGTTTCCCTTCGAGGGAAAACATAATCGTAAAACTTTACGATCGCCCGGTCCTCTTCCGTTGCAATCTTTTGACTTCGCCTCGGGCCGAATAAAAGAATGGATTACGTTTTATTCGGAGAGAATCGTTCAGCAGATTGAACGCCCGCTCAGTGAAGGGAGGAGCCTTTTGAAAAATACTAGCGAGCGACTCAAATCCCTGTAAATAATCCTGAACTCGATCCTCTTCAGTTTGATAGCGGCTCAATATAATATCGGCTTAGGGAGGCCGAAATCGGAAGAGAATCGCTTGAGCCGAAAGTTGTACCTAATCAATTGATCTCTTGAACATTGAGATGCCGATTTTTTTCCCCGCACTTTCTCATTCTTACTCACTTTTGATTCTGAAGATACCGATCGAGATTTACCGCCGATTAAAATGTTCCTCGAATAACTTATATTATAAAATTATTTAATTTTATTAAATAATTAGTATAATTTTTATCAAATAATTATTATAATTTTTATCAAATAATTATTATAAGTTTATTAAATAACTATTATAATTTTATTAAATAATTAGTATAATTTTTAATTAATAGTTATTATACGTTTATTAAATAATTAGTATAATTTTATTAAATAATTATTATGATTTTATTGAGTAATTATAGTATAATTTTTATTAAATAATTATTGTAATTTTATTAAATAATTAGTATAATTTTTATTAAATAATTATTATAATTTTATTGAATAACTAGTATAATTTTTATTAGATAATTATTATAATTTTATTGAATGATTAGTATAATTTTTATTAGATAATTATTGTAATTTTATTCAATAATTAGTATAATTTTTATTAAATAATTATTATAAATTGATTAATAATTAGTATAATTTTTATTAAATAATTATTACCTATAATTTTATTGAATGATTAGTATAATTTTTATTAGATAATTATTGTAATTTTGTTCAATAATTAGTATAATTTTTATTAAATAATTATTATAAATTGATTAAGAGTTAGTATAATTTTTATTAAATAATTATTATAATTTTATTAAATAATAGAAAAATAACCTTGAAAAATAACTACTTTTACAGCCTGAAAAAACCGAAACAGAATAAAAAATTTGAACGGCTATATCACAGATCAGAAATTCATACAAGCTAATTTCGCACATGCGCTGATAGAACGCGTAATTTCCTCGAGGTTAATTCATTTTTCAGGGAGACATGGCGATTTATGTCTTTTTTTAACCATAGACACTCACACTTGTTGAAAAACTGTTTTTGAGTACTACGAAAATTTATTCCGAATTCACCTTCATTCCGATTTCGTTCTCCGATCTCAATACTTACATTTACTACCTAAACATGAAAGTAAAACGGTCGACCTCATTAAACGACTGCAAACCTCAACTAAGGTCTTGCGCGTCCTGAAATTTCGTCGACCGCTTTTCCTTTATTCTGATGAACCATTATGCGATCTCGTGTTTTCAATTCGATTCGACCGGATTGACCTTTCGAACTTCCAAGTTCGAGTTATCAGAGCCAACTGTATTCGGAAAGGCGTATTCATTTGCAATTCGAATCGGATAATCTGACGACGCTAAAGAGTTGCGGACCAGACTGAGTATCGAGTGCGCAATCAATACGAAACTGTTGAAAGGGATTTGCTGTATAATATTCTCTTCATGCCCTAGCGGGATAGGCCTTCGACAAAAACGCCATAGTTTTCTTTTTCGATATTGCTTTTCGATAAAGTAGGTACGTATTTTGAACAAGGCTAAAATTTGCCGATATATTTTTTTAACGGAGAGGAGCCGCAGGAAAATATTTTTTACAAGCGATAAGAAATATTTAAAAAATGTTTTTTTTTTCCAAAAAAGAATTTTAGCTACCTATTGAACAATTCGCTGCTCTACAGATTTTGCTGCACTTTACCAACTTTGTTTTTGCAATACAAATTCTTTTGTTGTTTTTAATTTTTTTCACGCAGTTTTTTGTAGTGTGTAGAATTTTTTGATCTACGAAATATTGCCGTTTTACAGAAAACGATGCTGAACTTTCGTTTTAATATTTTACATAATATTTTGTTTTTTCGACATTGTTCCTTTTTTAGTTTTGCTAGTTTTATTAATTTTTTCGTTTTACAAATCGGGCTGTTTTAGTTTTATGGATTTTTCGTTTCACAAGTTTTTTTTTGTGTGATTTTGGTTTATTATTTTAAGTGAGTTTGCTGTAGAAAACTTACCAATTTTGTTGTAATTTTACCAATTATGTTGGTGTGTAACAACTTTAGATGTATTTTTTTGCAAGTTTGGTTGTTGCATTATTTGTTTTTAGTTGTTTCACAAGATTTTGTTTTTGTTTTACCTATTGTTATTTTTAGTTTGGCAAGATTTGTTGTAGTTTTATCAATTTTGTGTGTGTTTACAAGTGTTGTAAATCGATAAGTGTTTTTTATGATGTTTGCTGCAGTGTTACCAACTCTGTTGTTTTCAAATTTTGTTGTTTTTCAATTGTCGCTTTTGTTTTACCGATTGTTTTGAAATTCGGACGTGTCATTGTAATTTGAAAATTGTTGCTAATTTCGTTAAAAAAACTTGTTCCTCCTCTCAAATTATGCTGCACTTCTACCAACTTTGTTTATGCGATACAAATTCTTTTGTTGTTTCTCTTTTTTCATGCAGTTTATTGTAGTTTGTAAAATTTTTAGATCTGCAAATATTGCCGTTTTACGGAAAATGATGCATGTTGATTTTTCGTTTTACAAATCGGGTTAGTTTTAGTTTTATACTTTTTTTTTTGTTTCACAAGTGGTTTTTTTGTTGTATTTTTTTGTTGTTATTTATATTTTTTTGTATTCTTAGATTTGTTGCAGTTCTACCAATTTTGTAGAAGTTTTGTTCCAGTGTTACCAACTCTGTTGTTTTCAAATTTTGTTGTTTTTCATATGTGGTTGTTGTTGTACCAATTGTTTTGAAATTCGGACGTGTCATTGTAATTTGAAAATTGTTGCTGATTTCGTTTAAAAACTTGTTCCTGCTCTCAAATTTTGCTGCACTTTTACCAACTTTGTTCATGCGATACAAATTCATTATTTGTTGTTTCTCATTGTTTTCATGCAGTTTATTGTAGTTTGTTAAATTTTTAGATCTACAAATATTGCCGTTTTACAGAAAATGATGCACGTTGATTTTTCGTTTTACAAATCGGGTTGTTTTAGTTTTATACTTTTTTTTTTGTTTCACAAGTGGTTTTTTTGTTGTATTTTTTGTTGTTGTTGTATTTTTAGATTTGTTGTAGTTCTACTAATTTTGTTTGTTTTGCCAATTTAGTAGAAGTTTTGTAGAAGTTTTGCTGCAGTGTTACCAACTTTGTTGCTATCAAATTTTGTTGTTTTTCCAATGTTGTTTTTGTTGTACCAATTGTTTTGAAATTCGAACGTTTCATTGTAATTTGCTTGCTATTTTGTTTAAAAATTTGTTGCTGTTCCACAAATTTTGCTGTAGTTTCAATTTTTTTTTCCTGAAGAGCGCAGCTACAACGTTATAAAAACTATGAGTTAATTCAAATTACGGTCACGTAATTGGGTGAGCCATCGATGATGACAATAATTATAGTTATTTTTGTCCCAATTACAGCATAGACTTGTGCGGTTTTTCCTCGTTTTTTTCTCCTCTCTATCGAAGAGATCTATTATTCCGTTCTTTGTCATTCCTTCTCAGGGATCACTCGTCTCGACTTGTGGCTAATAAAATGGAATTACGCGGAGACGCCTGCGGTCGAGCACGACTCCTGAGCGACTTGTAATTTTTCAACCCCTAGAAAGAGTCGAAACGGCTGTAGGTTGGTCGAACCTTTTTTTTCTTCGTCTTCACATGCTCGTAGCTTTCTTGGCTCTTCACCTGCCCGACCCGACCGCAGGCTTGGGCAGGTGCTTCTCTTTAATTAGAGCTCGGCCTCTTTTTTCCAGCAGCTCTCAGGAACAGCATCAAAACGAAGCATCCCTCGCATTTCCATATTTACACCTGTTCTCCACTCTCGGCACCGGAGTATTTTTCACCTGAAGTCTTCACCTGGACTTTGAATAATGAAATCAAAGGACGGAAGGGAAAAAATTCGTTATTTACCCGCAGGTGCGTCCGGTTTTTTTTTCGCTGCGTAAGACGATTAAATTCGGATAGAAGGGAACAAGTGCGATAATAATGGTGTTGGATTTTATGTCCACGCTTACGAGTAGAACTGGGATCGTTATTCATGTAAAATAATACAGAGTTAATAACCACAACAAGTTAATAACTAAGCTAAGCTAAGTTATTAGCTTAGTTAAGTTAATAACTATGAGCAAAATGACGTCAAAACCGATCAAAACGAACGATTTGTCCTGAAGTAAGAACCTCGCGAATTCGGAAGTTTGAAAATCGCGTTTCACATCTCTCGCGTTTTTCATATTTCTCTGGAGCGGTAATTATTGGATAACCTCCCTCGATTGGACTTCCAGGGGCTGAATGCCAACGGATACACCGAAAAAAAACCAGGATAGTCACCTTGAGTCTATTCCTTTCGTAGCCGGTTAAATAGTTTCTATTCTTCTAATAATAAAAAAATATCATCTTAATTACGTCCTTATCGTAAACTACCGGAGCGACAACCTAAATTGGAAAAATCGTAAAAAAATTAAATCTTCTCATTTTTTTAACTTTTTTATTTTATTTTTTGAATTTATTTTATTATTTTATTTGATCGATTATTATTTTTATTTTTATTTTTTTTTTTTGAGTTTCAACAGATCCGGCATTCGATAGGGGAAAAGTTTCAGAGGGAAAACGCTGCAGGGTTTTATTCCGTTAGACGACGATAAATAACAGTCCGCTGGCCGCCCTGTTGACAGGGCAAACATTTATTTTTCAGAAGGTCGGCAGGTATTATAGTTGTTCGCACGAAAATCAAATCCAAACCATCCTGTTGTCGATTTCTGCTACGCGTGCGGAGGTATAAATTTTCCAAAAAAAAAAAAAAAAAACTATTGTCATTTTAATCATTTTTATTAATTTCTAAAATTAAAATCTAAATTTTTCGCCTAGATAGGTACTGCAGAACGGAGTGTTAAAGAGCAAGGTTTAGTAATGAATTGTAAGTTTTCCGAGGAAACTATAATAGTTGCCATATTATAACAATAACTCTCGCAATTTTCGACAAAAATGATCCCTCGTCTGAAAATAGCTCAACTCTAGGTACAGCCAAATCGCTAACTCAATTTTATCGGTATTTTTATGGAATTAGATGTAACAACTTAAAGTTTTCCAAGATTTGTAACTTGCACAGTGAATAACTCAAACGAAAAGTGGTCAATTCAGATGTTTGAATATACCAAAAGATAGGTAATTTAATTGTCCAAATTTTCCTAATGTAATGTACCTATCCATTTTTCAACCGTTTTTGCGTTATTCAACAATATTAGTAGACTATACATGAAAAAATGACTTTTTTCAACTTTAAACGTTATTTTCATCTATTTAGTGCGAAAGAAACGAAGAATGAACCATATATTATTGATATACACATCATCAACTATCATTATGCTGAATTTGAGCTAAATCTAGTTCAAAAAATTTTTCGCAAAAAATCCAAGGGGTACCCCTGCGATTTTTTTCAACCGAACACTTAACGATTTTTTACTCCTCTCTCAATACAGATAAAAATCTGAAATTTTCAGGAAAGTTGTGTCTTACCAAGATGTATTTTTGTGATTTTTTTTATTTTTCGGAAAAATCCGCAAGTGGTCCGAAAAAATCGGTTTTTGAAAGCTCGAAAATTGACCTTTAACCGTCCTTTTCGGGGTTAAAATTCATGTGAATCAGTTGTTTAATTATGCAGGCGTCTTCATTTGATCGCCTTACACACGTACATAGCAAAAAAATTGGTGAAAACATTTCAAACAGAGCCAGAGAAATTATTTTCCGTAAATCGAGTTTTTCACCGGCGACATTTCATGGCATCGGTAATAGTGAAAAAATAAACTTTCGTTTTTAAGCGTTATTGTAAGCTATTCTCATAAGAAATTCACCGCTAAATCCGAATTTGAGGTCAAAACGGCGGAATTTCGACGACAACTATTACTTTTCCGAGTTTTAGTAGTTTATGTACCGCCGAAGCGAGTTTGGCCGAAAACTGCTAACGGCGTACGGCGGACGGACAGAATTTTTTTATTGGATATTCGGATTCTACATGCCTTGAAACGTAAAACATCAAATTTTGAGGGGGGTTAGAAATTTTTTTCTTGGGCGATTACAATGGTTTATTATTATAAACCAAAAATGGTTCAAGAAAAAACATCTTTAGTAACGAAAAAGTAAATGTACTGTAAACTACAGACAATAGGGTGGTGAGAGAGAGATGTATATTTTATCAAACAACAAACATTATAATGATTGTACACAAACTCCGGCAATTTTCTTTTACAAAAATATTTAGCCTTCGCTTGGTTGTCGTCGCATTTATTGTAGTAGAGGGGTTGTGAGGGGGAGAAAAACCAGGCGACTTATTCTCTAGATTTTTAATGGCTGGCCGAGCACTTTCGCCCATTCGGACATCTTCAGGGCGACGTGGAACCATGAGGTCCACAGCCCGTGTGGGCCCCAATCTGGAGAATATGACGCCTGGTTTTTCTCCCCCTCACAACCCCTCTACTACAAAAATATTTAGTGGCGCGACTACGGTGGCGCAGTATAATAAGCGCCGTAGCAACCAATGGTCCGCTACTACAGCCGCAGTCGCGCGGGGTCGCCACTAAAAGCGAGGGTAGGCGACCGGAGTGGCCGCTCACACAGACGCGACCCCTGGTCACAGCTGTGGCCCGGTATAATATGCTCCATTGCATGTTTCGCTCGTCTACGCGACTGGAGCGGTGGCGAACGCGCCACTGCAGTGGCTCTGTATAATAAGGCTCTTACTGTTGCCGATTCATGATTAGGAAGGAAATGGTGTGCAAATTCCTGTCCGGTATCTGAGCTGGATTAGAGGTCGTTTATGCGTCACATGTCAAATCAGGATAGGAATTGTCGACGCTTGCAAGTCCTGCAATTCAAAGCTTCAGTCTGTTCTCGCCTACGTAAGAGCCGCGTTTCCGATAATTCGCTCCTGCGCTGGAATTTTCTTCCAACCGAAAACCTGCGATTTTGGACGGCGATTTTCTCTTTTGGGAATAATATCTCTCGTAAGTAACCTATTTTGAAAATCGTTGTGATTTGTCGCGTACATTTGATTCGACATAGTGTCGAGGTAGAGACATTATTGGAGAGTTTTTGTGCATTTTGCATTTTTTGAAAACTTAAACGTAGGAGTATTGTTTTTCTTCTCCAGGTGGTCGCATTACTTCTTTTTGTAGGTTGAGGGGGAGAAAAACGAGGCGACCTCTTCTCCATTCTTTTTTATTATCCAGCCGAGTACTTTCGCCCGTTCGGGCTTCTTCAGGGCATTATAGGACCAAGGGTACCTATGGCCCCAGGGTCCTATAATGCCCTGAAGAAGCCCGAACGGGCGAAAGTACTCGGCTGGATAATAAAAAAAAATTGGAGAAGAGGTCGCCTCGTTTTTCTCCCCCTCAACCTACAAAAAATAGGAGTATTGGTTACTTCATTAAATCATACGTTTCTTATGGTTACCGCCTTGAGGATGGCGGATTGTTGTGACCATTAGAGACATACATGATTTAACGAAGTAACCAAATCTCCCACGTTTAAGTTTTCAAAAAACGCGAAAGTCACTAAAACTCTCCATTGACGACGTTATCTCATCTTGTATTTCTGTATTTCTAGCGCTGTCGCCGCTCTGGGCCTCTTCAGGAAACATCTGTCGATTATTCGCTTCTTTATAAATTTTTTTCAAAAATTATAGGTCCTGTAATTGCTCCACAAGGCTGGGATTGTCATGAATTGGGAATTTTCTAAAACACGTCCGCTTTTTGAACCTAGAGTCTAATAAATTAATATAAAGGTGATCACATCCATGATAATACCAGTATTATGTGACCACCTCTAGTCATTTTTAAGTCTAATTGTTTTTATGTTAAATTCGCCCTATTCTAGTCACCCATGCATTTGAATCTAGTCCCCTATTTGTATTAATTTATTAGACTCTAGGTTCAAAAAGCGGACGTGTTTTAGAAAATTCCCAATTCATAACAATTCCAGCCATGTGTGGAGCTATTACAGGACCTATAATTAAAAAAAAAAACTTTATATAGAAGCGAATAATTTACAGATGTTTCCTGAAGAGGCCCAGAGCGGCGAAAGCGCTAGAAATACAGAAATGCTAGATGATATTACGTCGCCAATAATGTCTCTACCTCGACCCCATGTCGGATTTTGAAAATCGACCCGTTAATTTATCTACTGACAATAAATTAACACTTCATCTGTATCCTAATGGTAACCTCGATTTTCCGTAGCTGATCTGGCCATCAAATCGTCAATCGCCGACACCTGATCCGGCTTCCGTTCTTCTCTCTCCCTATCGTCGTCGTTTATCGTCACCTGCGGCGTTCGTATTGTAAGTTGTTCTATTAATTTTTATTTTACATGCCATTGGAGTCAATATTTTTGAACGGTTGAGGTCTTAAAATGTTTGTTGTGGCGAGCAGATGACGCTTGATTTTGGTTTATTATTGATAATAACCATTGTGATCGCCCAAGAAAAAAAATGTTCAACTCCCCCTCAAAATTTGATGTTTTACATTTCAAGGCACGTAGAATCAGAATATCCAATAAAAATAGATTTATATTTTTTAAGGGCGTGAAAAAAATCAATACCTTTGACGCTGGAGATTGATAGAAATTTTCCCATTCTACAAAACTCGGCTTGAATCGTTATGTTTGGCTCACATGCTGCACTTCCGCATTATTAACCGAATTGTTGAGTTTTCCTATTTTTGGGTCCTCCGAGCTAGTTTTTCACCCTTAGTTGGAGCTTTCTTGATTTTATAATTGGTTATTCCAGTTACCGACTCAAACATGGAAGTACTTTGTGATCTGTGCACACCACTGGATTAATTACGCTGTCGGTTTAATCGCATTATTGCCCTATCGGCTGGAACTTTTGTGGAAAATCACTCGAGGCTATCTGATTCGGTGTCCCACCCTTCAGATAACTGGACGAACGGGCTTGATAGCCCCCGAGGGCATTTGCTTTCAATTTCGATATCTTTTCCTCCGCCCCGATGAATGATTTATCCCGAGTCCGGCGAGATGAATAGGACGCCCGCTCCAACGTGCCAAGGAGCAAATCGGAATTGAGCGTCTGCTATATCAAGTTCGACCTCATCGGTACATCCTGAACTGCGGTGGAGCCTTGATAGCCCACTCAATCGTTTGAAACCCCATCGAAAAAAGTAGGTACTCTGCCAAGAGCCTTTTAACCCGAGTAAGTACATCCCATCTCTTCGGGTCCAGGATCATCACTTATGCATGGGCGAATCCGGACGGAACGTGAATCTCTTGAACTGGCTGGATTAGGTTTAGTAAAAAAAAAAAAAAACGCAAATCAACGAAAACCCCAGAACGCAAATCGGCGAGGAAATTATTAATATTTATTAATAAAAATGACGTAGATGATGATTGGCAAACTTCAAATATTGTGTTGCCAAGAGGTACTTCTTGGGGAAAATAAACTTTTACGACCATTGTAGGAATTCGGTGCGCCGTTAATCGTTCCCTAGGTTCAAATCGCAACACGGAGTAATTCAATTACTTTGTTCTCCGCTTCTTTCTGTCTTGGAGCTTTCCTGCCGTTTTACTTCCGGAGCATTGGTCCACTTCCTCAGTTGAACACATTCTAGCCGTATCTCGTTTACCCCAAGACGAAATGAGCCCCGGAGCCTTTTGCTCAAAAATGCTGCGACGAGAATCTTCCCCCATTCCGCTCTCGCTCTTTCCCTTGTTAATCATGCCTTTCCTTTCCTGGCGCTCCCGATTCCTTCCATCTCTTTAGATTACGCTCTGATTTTTTTTTCAACGAGGGAAAAAACTTTTCCCTTCTTTTCGGGTCTCCGCGAAGATTAATTTCCTACGAACAATTTACCCTCTTTTTATAGCCGCGAGGTGCCCCTTAAAACGGAGGCGAACGGGGGAACCGTTTGAAGCCCTCGTCTTTTCTAATCAATAATTTGGAAAGAAAAGCCGTTTACTCAAACAAAACTTTATCACTTGGTTTATTTGAATGCTCGAAATTGTGAAAAAGAAGATAAAAGAAGTGAAACGGTTTCGCGAAAAAAAAAATAATTAAAGCGAATCCTTTTCAAATGAATCTTATTGAACTGCATACTTTTACAATTCATTAGCGGTTTTCCTAATCCATTCTCTTCAACTTTGTTCCGTCGATATGAAGTTCTGTAAGGAGGTTTTAACCGGGTTCAATTTCAAGTTCACATTCTTTCCATTTGAAAATTGCTGCAAGGGATGATTTTCTTTCGAAAATCGTTTCTTAGCGGACTCGCTCGCCATGAAATCATTAGTTGAGCAGTTTGTACTGGTTAGGGCTGGTTGTGTTGGTTAGGGCTGGTTGTGCTCTTTAGGGCTGGTTGTACTAGTTAGGGCTGGTTGTGCTCTTCTGGGCTGGTTGTACTGGTTAGGGCTGGTTGTGCTCTTTAGGGCTGGTTGTGCTCTTTAGGGCTGGTTGTGCTCTTTTGGGCTGGTTGTACTGGTTAGGGCTGGTTGTGCTCTTTAGGGCTGGCAAGGACTGGATGTGCTAGTTAGAACTGTTGGTTAAGGCTAGTTGTGCTGATCAAGGCGAAGAAAGAGTTAAATGTCATTAAGAACACCACGATCAAGATGTGTAATAATACAATGCTAGGTCTATGTGTTAGAATAATATAGGTGGAACAAGCGACTTTGAACGAAATGCTAGGTTTTCGATGATCGCCTGTTTTTCGTTTGTGACCTACAAATCCGAACAGGTCCTCAAGCCCTCATGTTCTTCCTTGTATATCTAGCCAGTTGGTAAAAGAATTGGTGAGATCGCAGCATATTTATAATACGTTACCATTGCTAGACCCTGGAAATAATTTACATTTTTTCCACGCCCTACTAACTTTTAATTGGGTTTGGATATTGTAATTCGATCTTGAGGTATCCGCACTTCGATTTCGCGAGTTAATGGGATTTTCTTTTTCCGCCGTGGCCAAACCAGGGGAATGATCTTGATTATAACTTCGCCCTACGTGTTTGCTTTATCAACCTTTCCCTCTCACGGTTCTCCTTCAGTTGCCATCTAAACGAACATTATCTCGACAGTGTCATCTCATCGGCACCCTAATTTATGGAGTCCTATTAATGAAGAACACTTAGGCCCAACACTTTATTAAACTTCATTAGGCCTTAAGAAGATTAAAGTCTCCCCAGCCCGTATCAGTGCTGGAGCGCCGAATGTTATTTTCCTACCTTACTTTTAATTAGTTTGATGAAAATTAAGGAAAATGTAAGAACAGTGGCGAAGCAGCGCTGGTAGAATTCGATAAATATTACGTTTGAATAGGTCGGATTACAATTGGGAGCACTGGCGGTGTTAGCTTTATGTCTTTGGCGCAGTAAAAGCATTAGGTGTCTATATTTCAATGTTACGCCAACGTTCTAGACCCCTTTTCATCTGTTTGTTTTCATTAAGCCCTAAGGAGGCCATATTCAGCGCTAATTAAATCGTAAAATACGAGGAATTATACTGAATAGAACGGTTGAAAATATTAACTATCAAACCGATAACATCGAGGCCAAAACAATGATGGCTACTAAACATCGAACTAAATACATCGATCACAAAACAAACATCGATTAAATGCATCGATGATTTTAGTAGAAACATCGATGTTTCTTTTCCTTCTCGTCGCATTTCTTGATCTCCGGGGGTTGTGAGGTGGAGAAAAACTAGGCGACTCTTTCCGGCACTTTCGCCCATTCGGGCATCCTCAGGGCGACGTGGAGTGCTCGGCCAGCTAATAAAGTATTGGAGAATAAGTCGCCTGGTCTTTCTCCACCTCACAACCCCCGGAGATCAAGAAATGCGACGAGAAGGAAAAGAAACATCGATGTTTCTATCGAGTACTCGTAGGGTTGGGACATCGAAGCTCCAGCATCGATGTTCTATGTTTCTAACATCGAAAGTCCACTATATCGATGGTACCGATGTATCGACCAAAAACATCGATGTTTTATATACACCGATAAAAATTAATACCGATATTTTTATTTGTTAGTAAATTACAGGCTTTGCTGTTAAAGTTTAGGTATCAACTCAAAAGGTGTAACTGAAACCAGTGTTGCCAAAGCTTACCCCCGGTACCCACTAAGAAAAAATAAAAAATGCCCACAATTTTCTTACGGATTGGATTGTTTTAATAACCTTGGGAATGTTTTATACATGGGATAAAAACAGAGCTTCTATTTATCAAAAAATGTCAAAATGTTATCGAAGCTCCAAAAACATCGAGGCCTTGACATCGATGTTTTTAGTTCGATACATCGATGTTTTTCTAACATCGACGTCCCAACCCCTATTATCGATAATGAGCTTTCGATATTTCATAGGCGATGGATCAATATGAGATTGAATAGCGAGACGGAGTCAGATCTAGAGAGGGCATTAGTAAAGTGGCTGTTCCAGAGTAACATCTTTGCGGGAATTGCGGTTTGCATTTTGAAGGGCGCTCTGTAACTGCTCGCGGAGGGAAGCACTTTGCCGTCCTTGGCGGAGAATATAGGTACAGTAGCGGGGAAAGTGGCCTTGTTTCTCTGTCTCCCGACTCGGAGCAGAAGAGGCCATAAATGTTTCCCGGTTCCGAAGGGCTGACGTCGCCCTTGATGGGTAATTCTACGGTAGGTTCATAAAGCGAGGGCGGCTGACAAAGAGGAAGGAAGTTAAGAGGAAACTATGTAGCCCGGAAGTCACACGCGGTGCTGAAGTCCGACTAGTCGGCCATCTATTGCGCAAAAGTTCGGCCCTCGGATGAGGACCCGAGTGGCGAATAATGGCACTTTCGAAACAGATGTTGTTTGAATAATGCCGTTTTGCGTGAAACCCCAAAAACACGGGCATCGCAAGTTATCTCTGGTTGCGAATTTCACCTAAATCTGGTATTTTATGCAGTCTGAGATCTAGAGCCATAATGAACTATCAGAGTTTGAAAATTCTCCTAGTTTAAACGGATTGGACGATTTTCCAGATTGAAATAGCCGATTTCCACAAGTGTATTTGAAAAGAAAATAATACAAACGATTGTAAGGTGATTGCTTCGATTATAATTTTAGACCGTCCACCCCTAACATATGTGGACATATACTGCAGATAATGCAAAATATAAACGCCAACTCATTAGCAATATTTTTTTAATTTTTTTTTATAAGGTTAATGTGATGTTTGACTTGGAGATATATAATATATAACTTGCGTACTGGTCACGGATATAGTATTGAAAATCATAATTTCCCAATTAATAAAGCTTCTTGACTAGAACTTAGTCTGCAGAACGATTGGGAACTGAAACATGTAGCACACACTTGATAAGATAACGATAACGTGATAGCACGCAGTGTTGCCACTGGACACTACAGTTTAATAGTGTTTAATATAAGATTCTGCACTGGCAGTGATTTTGGTCTCACATATTTCAGTTTATTATTCTCATATAAACCATTTTAATCTCCCAAGAAAAAAAATTATCCTCTCCTCTTTCAAAAATTGATGTTTCACGTTTCAAGGCATGTAAATACGAGATATTCAATTTTGAAAATTTCTTACCGCCCGCCGCCTATTAGGTACATCTAATAGTGAAATTCTTGAAATTGTCACCAAAAATCATTCATGGCCTGGAAATGGATCGATTCTTGAGCCGAATCTCTACCTCAATTTTAATGGGGTTTTCACGGTTTTGGAGGGGGGAACAATTACAAGACTACAAATATGAAAAAGTATACCACCTAAAATTCTTTGATCAGCTGACAAATTGTCAGCTTTGCAATGGTACATCACAAAAAATTTTGTAGGTAAATGTAAATCGACATTTTCGGATGGATCAACAACCAAACGATACAAGTTGTTCTACAAGTTTTGTTGTTCTAAAATTGTTGTTATTGTTCTGAAGTTGTTGTTGCTTTACCATTTTTCGTTGTCGTTTTACACGTTGGTTTTATGCAAATCGAACGTCTGAGAAAATTTTTACGTTTTACAAGTTTTTAAATAATGCAAATTTAACGTCTTGAACGTCAGAGGAATATTTGCGACTCCGATTGAAGCCGAGTGTTTGAGAAAGTGCCACGGGCATGGAGAGACGGAAACCCTCAGGCTGTGGCTAACTGTTGGTAAATTAATTATCAGCCGGCGGGGGAATGTAGATAAGTGTTTGTTCAGGGTAGTTAGTTGGCACCTTGGCAAAGGGAAGGACTTGGTTGTAGAAGCTCTGCGAGCAACCTACGTCCCTTCATTATGCTGCATACACTTGCTCACTTGTACGGCGGAATGCCGTCATAAATTGGCCTCGCCTACCATAATTGTTTCGAATTGCCATTTCCTCAGCCAACTCGGCCAAGTAACGAACGCTTGTTTCCAATTGTCGATAACCAAAGGGTGTACATGATAAGCTGCGCAGAACTTGGACCACGTATAGTACAACTGATTTGCGACAAAAAGTGTGTATAAAAATTTCTTACACCGCCCGATATTCCATTTTTTTCAATTTAAAGACTTTCAGTGTTTTTGACCTTGCCACACTCGCCACCATAGCTACTTCTATTTTGCTGCAAAACTGATCTGAAGATACCGTTGGAAGGAGCGTTAAAATCCCTCTTGTAAGAACCATATTTTTTTTTATTTATTATTTTTTTTTTTTTGTGAGAAATCAGACTAAAAAAGTTTTGAATAAATTTGGAACGGTTTTCAAAACGTTTATAACGCCTCTGTAATCGGCCATAAATGCGCCAGATTGTCAGCTTTCCAATGGTATATATCAGAACAAATTTTTACATTTTTTTTTTTTTTTTTTGTTTGAAATAAGCGGTAAAACATCGTATGAATGCGAAAACCGTGAAGTTGGGAGGGAAATCGACGTTTTGGGAAGGATACAAGTGGTTTTACAGTTTAGTTGTTGTTCTAAAAATTTTGTTGTTGTTTTACTATTTTTTGTTGTTGTTTTGAAAGTTTTTTTTTTTGTTACAAATTTTTTTTTTTTTAATAAATTTTGTAGTTTTTCGCCCTTTTCTTGTTGTTTTACAAGTTTTGTCATTGTTTTACAAGTTTTTTATTGGTTTAAACGTCTTGTTTTTGCTTTACAGTTTTTATTTTGACGAATTTCTTTCTTGTTGTACAAATTATTCCGTTATTTTACAAACTATTTTTTTAAACAAATTTTTCGTTGTTTTACAAATATTGTAGTTTTTGAAACTATATTTGCTGTACAATTTTTGATTTTACAAAAAAAATGTTATTTAACAAGTTTTGTTTGTTGTTCTATAAATTCTGTTGTTTTTCTATTCAATTTTTTGAGTTAAATTTTTTTTTGTTGTTATTTTACAATTTTTGATGTCGTTTTACTAGTTTTGTCGCTTTATTACATTTTTTGATTTTTTTTTTACTAATTTCTTTGCTGTTTTTTTTAATCTAAACTTTTTTTATTATTATTATTTTTTCAGAAATTTTGTTGGTTTCTTGCAAATTTTGTCGTTGTTTTACTGACTTTGTCTTCTTGTTGAGCACAAAGTTGAATAAGAAAATCGGGGAGGGGGTGAGAAAAACTACAGAACACCTCTTGTTGCAAATCAATAGCTGAATACGAAGTTGAAGTACTGCTCGCATCGTATACACTGTTTAGCTAAGAATAGAATATATTTTCTGAAAAATGTCAACTGTTTTTATTATGACGGCTCCGCCAAGTGAACGTTAAAGTGAAAATTATATGCGGGATTTTCGATGCCGCGAATACGAAATTTCGTCGCGAAAAATTGAACTTTTCGCTCGGCACATCGAACAAAACCGCACGGATTTGCGACTGCAGAATCAAAATCGCATAATATCCACGTTTATTCTCGCGTGTTGAAAAGGCGGGGAATAATAATTTGAACTCAACATTGAAATCGGTTGCCTCAAGAGAGAATTCGAGACCAGATACCTCGCCCGAGCCCTTTCAGGCTGGAATGGAATTGGATCTGAGAGGCCGGCAAACATTCCTCCTTTGATCTGCAATCCAATTACTGTTTCGACGCTCGATATACCCTTTAATTATTGATTTTCTTCCGGCTCTTCCTCGCCCTAAACGCGTTGCGATGAGTTCTTTTCAAATTCTCGATTTCGGTATAGCGGTTCGAGGAAGGCGTCTTAGGTACATTCGAGATTTAGTTAGTATGCTAATGTCTACGATTATTGAGGACTCACAATTGTTCAAGAGATATACCTACTAAAAATAAGTAAACATTTCTTCGGGTAGGACGTTTTATCCCCTTTTTTACGCACCGCGCCTTAGTGGGGAAAAACCTAGGATATTCATATCGGACATTACCTGAAGCGATTCCAACAACGAAATTCTTAGAATTTTTACACAAAATCTGACGCTACTAGCCTTAAAAAATGGTTTAAAAAAAACTAAAATTCGTAAAAGGTTGAAAAATTAACAATAATTAAATGTAAACATACATATGAAAAAAAAATTACGCAGATCCTAACGCACTTTTGGTTATTAAAAAAATTGTAAAAAACGCAGTCTAACAATAGTGGCCTTGAAATAAATGTAACATTTCACAAAGTGTGAATAGAAATTTTTGCATGGAGCCTAGTAAGTACGCTACTAAACTTAGAAAAAAAAAGTAGAAAAAAATTGTAAAAATATTATTTTTTCAATATAAAAAATATTATTTGACAATTTCGTAAAAAAAAAAAAAAAAAAAAAAAAAAAAAAATTATCAATGCAGATTGTCGCTGAAACTTGAAAAACTTTATTGGCATTAAACATTTTTAAAGTACCTAAATAATAAATAAATCAAAAATTGTAAAAGTAAAAATATTTTTTGCAGAATCTAACACGATAACAGCCTTAAAAAAATGGTACGTATAAAAATGGACAGTTGAAGAGAAAATTGTAAAAAGAAATTTTTACATAGAATCCGCAACGCTTTCAACTTGAAAAATCTACACTTTTTGATAAAAATAATTTTAAATCATTTTCTAATATTCCTAAATAAAAATTTAACAGTAAGTACATTTTTTTACACTGAACCTAACGTTACTACCCAAAAGAAGTTTTGTAAAATGTTTACAATATTTTTCAATTAAAGATTGTAAAGTTAAATTTTTTTCATACCGAACTTCACGTTATTAGCCTTGAGAGAAAAAAAATGCGAAAAAAATAATTGAAAACTTTGTAAAAAAATGTTTTTAAATAATTTAAAACAATTTTTTCACACATGTTTAACGCGGCGTTATAAAACGGTTTGCGGAAAAATTTGTCGAATTTGTTCATTCCGCATATAATCCGCTCTGCTAGGTCTTTTCCACGTCGCGTATCATTCAATCGTCTGCAGAATCGTCCGTTCCGCTTGCCTTTTGTCTGAAGCGATTGAAAGTGTTGGAGCTCGTAGGTTGAAAATCGTGAGAAATAGAAGAGGGCATTGTCGATGGCAAATGTGCGACCCGAAACCAAGGCCGTGACAGATTGTGCGGCCGCCGTGCCGCGTGTGACATGTGTCGGGACATTTTGACTCAAGTTTAGTCACGCTTTAACGAAGCGTCGCCGTGACGAATTTTGTCGGGGCCCGATCGATTATAACGCGAACGAGGAGGCGAAAATTCGGCTTTTAATTAGTATCGCGATTCGAAAAAGAGCAGCGAAAAATAGTAGTTTTCGATATAATTCGTCTGGAATGTTCGATTTGAAAATAGTCAGCGTCTCGGTCAAAAATAAATGGCCACCGGACCGTTTTTGTGTTTGGAAGCTCAAAATTACCGTTTGAAGTTTTAACAAAAACCATTTTTGAGCGAAAGAGATGCAAAAAATTTTTTTGGGAGGTTTTCTGTCGTTTTTTTTTTTTTTTTTTTTTTTTTTTTTTTTTTTTTTTTTTTTTTTTTTTTTTGTAAGTAGGTTTAGGAAAAATCATAAACAACAAAGGTATAATATTCATTTCTTCAATTTTTATATAACCGTCCACTTGTAATAGCCAAAAAAAAATTAGGGAAAGATTCCACCTAACAGATCAAAAATAAATGCAGACTCCTTAGCAAATATCGCGATTTAGGTAAATTATCTTCATTTTTCTTCTTGATTATCTAATCGAAAAGATTAAAAAACGACACAGTTAAAATAATTCCAACGAGCGTAGAACGATTTTTACAGCCCAACTAATCTCAAGCTATTCGAGTTCTGCAAAATCCTCCAAGTCTCGATTATGACACACACAAAAGCTGAGATAACTTGAGAACCATTAAAGCTATCGACTCCGTTATGCTCTCATTCGATTCAGCAATTCCTATATGAAAAAATTCAATATAAATTGATACCAACCTAGGTTCAAAAAACCTAGGAGAAATCTGTTTCAGAATTTTCTAGTTATCTAATAAGAGATAAGATAAAATCGTCCTATATTAAATTTGTTGAGCATCACATTGGCCGTCGAATAGGATTAACAGCGTGGTTTTTACAAATTTTCCCGTAAATGGGAAAAAAATATCAAAAAACCATTGTGGAAAATTACATCGATTTTAACACTGTCTAGTTTTCCCGAATATTCGAAGAAAATTATGCTTTCCAAGTATAAATACAAAAAAAAAAAAAAAATTAAATTTAAATAAATATAAATTTTTGCTCGTCCCAAAATTTATTTTGTACAATACTCGCCGAAATTTTCAGAATACTTATTTTTCGCTGTTTTTAAAGAAAGCTTTTATTTCAAATTGCGCTTTATTCTTCCAGAAATGTACGATTATTTAGCGTTTTAAACAGATAGACGCAATTTTTTTCCAAAAGAAAAACGTAAATGATGAAAATGATGTATTGTTCTGCAATAGCTGTATAAATAGCACTCGAGTTAGCGCAGGTTTTTTCTCGTTTGAGCTTTCAAAAAACGTAAAACGATGAGCAATTGATATGAAAATGCGCTAAAAAAATTGCTGTCCTCTTCGAAAATACTCTTATTTTTTGAAAAAATATATTATTATTATTATATATATTATTTGAGAAAATTCCAACAAAAAACAGAGGACATTCGGAATAAGCTTTATGAGAAGTTTCCATCGGCGCATCGGTCAAAAGCCGTTTACAGATGTGGAATTCTCGGAAACGGGGAAAAAACTAACGAATACCCTCATTAGGACGGTTACACAGATTGGCCGGTGTTGTGCACCCGTGATGACAGTCGACTCCGCCGGCTTGCCTGTATTTATTACTGCCGAGGCCAGTTTGACCTGAGATTTCGAGCGAAGGGGAAACATACGAAGAACATAATTCGGTCGAGTCGGTTTGGAAAAATATTTCGTAGTCTTTCGAACCTTTGGAGTTGGTGTCTGCGGTTAAAAAGCGGCAAATAAGTCGTCATATTTAAAAATTAATGAAATTCGCCCCAACCAGCCTTAACCAACATTAAAAAAGTTATATTATTCATTATTTTTTTTTTTTTTTTACATTTAAATATTCAATTTCTCGACATTTTACTCGCCGACATAGCAATATTTCGCGGTATATAATATTTTTAAAAATATTCCACATTCCCGTACTCGCGCGAATTGCAACCGGGATGCGAAAAGTAAAATCGCGATAACGCCGAAGGAGAAAATCGAGGGCGAAAATGCGGAGGAAAATAGAAGATGAAAGAAAAAAGATGAGAGGTTGGCCCTGTCATTTCTCCTTCGGAACCCTCGCTATAACATGGTTTCTAACAAACTCGATTGTCTCTACGGGTTGATGGCGGGACTGAGCCGCCCGTCGCTCTTTTCGCCAGTGATATCGTAAGAAATATCTTCCAGGTCCGCCGGGAACTCAAGATGAAATTCGTTTGTCTTTTTTTTTACAATTGTACGCCGCGGTTGACGCTGTTCGGTAGGAATTCGGCGATAAAAAATATTTTATTCCCGAATAAACGATTGTAATCGACGGGAAATATTTTCTCAATTCCCTTTGAAAAGTTTCGCGTTTCACGTTTCCATCCATCAGTGCCGGTTTCACTAAAAAAAAAATAATAATGATAAAAAAAATGTAAAAACAAAAAAATTGAACTAAGATTATCGGAAATTGGGTTCAAGGGTTGATCTCGTAGAGAACAAATGTGTTCACGTTGTTGAACGAGTTTCTAGGAACTAAGTTCTTATCGATCCAAAATCAACGTCGAGTCTAGTTAATCTTAGAAAAGCCTCAGAGTGTTTGTGTTTACGATTGGTAGAAAAAGAGCAGCTAGATTGACAAACTGAGGTGTGCGAGCTGTAATCATCATCTGTAACTGGCCAAAATCGAGCAACCAATGCCCAACGCTCATTGAACTAAGTTCAATGTTGATCGCCGTGGTGAAAACATCATTATGAAGATCTCTGTTCATTAGTTAAACGTTGGTTCGAACCTAGATCAATACGCCCGCGATTAAATCAGTTTTTGTTTTGTAAATTGACGAATATATATATCTTTCAATTGATAAATAAATTATTTTGTAACTTTTTTGGTTCAATTTTGTATTATGTTTATCAATTCGACTCAAGTTCGTCACCTCAGGCTATGCCTAAGGACGAGTTTTATTTATTCCTATTTCATATAATGTGGAAACAAATAATGTTATTTTGAAAAAAATTTCTTATTCTTTCTCTCTCTTCTCTCACGTCTGCCCAAATCTCAAGATGAAATTGGCTTGCCTTTTCTGGCTATTGTACGAACTTGAAGCTGTTCATTTTCATTCGAGAATAAACCATTGTAATCGACGGAGAGAGAATATTTTCCAACTTCCCCTTGAAGATTTTGTGTTTACGTTTCAAATCATTAGGGTCAGTCAGCCAAAAAGTCGTGAACTCCGATTATTGGGAACTGAGCTCAATGTTACCGACAGATTGATCTTAGATCGAAAAAATGGATTTTATAAAATCGAGTGAGTTGTCAGGAACGGAGTTCTTATTGATCCAAGATCAACGTTGAACTCTTGTTGATCTTAGCTTGAATTCTGATTTTCTCAGTAAGATGGCAATAAAGAGAAAGGCTCGTAGTGATTTGTATAGAAGCCAGAACGGATGAATGAATTTTAATTTATAATTCTGAAGGATGAAAATCTTCGTTTAGCCTGCCATACTTACTGACAGATAAATTAAGAAATTATCACTTATGAAATAAATAAAATGAATGGACGAAAAAATAGCTAATAGATGAACTGAAGCATGTGAACTACGTTCATCTACAGATACCAACGCTAAACGCTCATTGAACCACGTTTGACGTTGAGCGCTCTATCGTAAATGCTCTATTATGATGATCTTCGTTCAATAGTTGAACGGTAGTCATACCTAGTAGTCTAGACCTTGATGTGAAACATAAATAATGAACTATCATCATGAACTGAGATCAATGTAAGTAATAGACTTATCTCAGAACAAAAACGTTGGGGTTTCACAATGTTGATCGAGTTTCTAGGAACGGAGTTCTCATTGATCCAAGATCAACGTTGAACTCAGATCTTAGCTCGGTTGTTGATTCAGGAGGCAGCGAGTCGTGATGAGGTGAAACGCCATCAGTCCTCGGAGTGTTTATGTTTACAATTGCTGCAAAAAAGATGCTAGATGGACGATCTGACGTGAACTACGTTCATCTTTCAATCAGCGATCGTTCAACCAAGTTCAATATGAATATAGAATATCTCCGTTCCTCGAACGGCGATTTGAACTTGGATCAATTCTATTGAAAAATATTCTTTTTACGTAGGAACTTGAAATTTCCACAAAATATTATCCTCTGCCTATAATGTAGAGAATCCCTTTTGCTGTATATTGTATAAGTAACGTCCATCAGGGTTCTACAACGTTGAAATATTCGTTTCATCCCCGACCATTTACCCTCATCGTTCTTATTCAACCTCTATTCATCACATCCCACGCACGCTACTTTCCTTGCGTATATCTTCCATTCATCCCTCTACCTTGGGCCCTTCCACTATTATCCTTGCTTTATGGAGCGAGCCCTCCCTTATCAACCTCTCGCCCTGTTCTCTTGGCAGCGTGTGATCGATGTATAAATACGAATAACCTGCTCCTATCATACTGCCATGTATGCAAAGGGTACGTCAAGATCTCACTCTGCGATAGTTGATTTCGCATATAAAATTACAGTTCCCTCGTTTTCAAGACAGGGAAATCAAATACAGCCTCTAACAATCCTCTAACACTGGCATGCCCATATAGAGGATTAATCCAAAATCAAACTAATAAGGTGTTACACATTACTATGTATTATAATAAGTTGGAAATAAAAAAATAAAAAAATTAAAAAATAATAATTTAAAAAATTTAAAAAACAGCTATTTAGCGTATCGTTCACATTTTCATCGTTACCCTTGAGAAAAGTTGTTGATAAAATTCCGCTCCATGTTTCACATCGATTTGCTGCTTCCGGTTGACACATGGAACACTTGATAAGCCTCAGCGGCGTAGGCTAAATATTTATCTTTTAATTCGAGAGAACTATTTTTAGAGAACTTGTCGACAATGCGAAACCGAAACGTTTTCTCCTCTTTTCGCCGAAGAATTTCGAATTCCAATTTTACCCGAGCCGGTCTCGGGGAGATTTGAATTCAAAGTAATTAATCTGTTCCCGAAGAGTATGGGCGAAAATTGAAAAGAGGCGAGAGCTTAATGGATTCCATCCCATGTTTTACTTTTATTTTTCAATTTTGCGCGAAAGACAAAAGAAATTAATACGAGCGGGTTTTTCGCCTCGTCCAAAAGCAAATCGCAGAGACCGTCAACTTTGAAATTGACGGTGAGCTGCGAATTTTCACATTGATTCTCCGCCAATAAAGTCGCAATAGCATTTTTGCTGTAATTTCCTTTGTCGATAATAATGGAAAAAAAAATTCCTCGCAGTTTTTTTTTTTTTTTTTTTTTTTTTTTTTTTTTTTTTGTTGGAAAATATAAATTTTCTAGCAGATGTCTTCGGATTTCCTATCGAGCGATCGGCAAATATCAATTCCCGTCAAATGGCTTGAGTCATAGGGGCCGATCTAGACAGGCATCTAACTCCAAACTCTTCTGCCAGCATCAGGCGAACGCGAGATAAAACCAGGACCAAAGGAAACCACTCATCCATGGCAGTATTCCTTCCCCTTGCTCTTAGTGTAATTGGCAAGGGACGTTGATATATCGGCCGTACCCATGAAAAAGGGGGTTATAATAAGGTGACTCGCACATTCCCCTATTCGTTTTCTTTCGCTCGACACGCAAACTCAAATAGAAGCGGTGTCTTTCCATCCATTAAAGCGGATTGTGCGAGGATGAGATGCAGGCTTTGTGAATAGATAAAGGTTTCACTCAAATTTGCTCTAGGCCGTGCGAAGCGCAGTTTTCCAGTTTCAGTGGAACAACAATCTGCTGAGAAATCAATGACATGCTGGTCTTGTCTAGTTGGGACTGTTCATTCCTGATTAGATCTCAGGTATTCCAAATTGCTGTTGAACAATTTACATATTCAGCTCGTTATTTCAGCCGAATTTCCAGCTAAGCAAAATATAACAATAAATTGTAATCGCCGCAAAATATTTACTCCGCAGTTTTCCGAATTAGAATTCCACTCCTTCATCATTATGGTATATATTGACGGATGCGAAATGTACTTATTAGGGCCGGTTAGGTCTGGTTAGGTCCGGTTAGGGCTGGTTAAGTCCGGTTAGGGCTGGTTAAGTCCGGTTAGGGCTGGTCAAGTCCGGTTAGGGCTGGTTAAGTCCGGTTAGGGCTGGTTAGGCCCGGTTAGAGCTGGTTAGGTCCGGTTAGGGCTGGTTGAGTCCGGTTAGGGCTGGTTAGGTTCGGTTTGGGCTGGTTAGGATTAATCTGGTGTTCCAAAAATAATAAGGCGATAAGACCTTAATTTCAGCCTGATTTTCAGCTTAGGAAAACTCTAACAATAAAATGTAGCCATATTCGCACCGCAGCTTTTTGAGTTTGAATTCAACTCCATTATCGTTATGGTATATCTTGGCTATCTATGCCGGATGAGAAATATAGCCGTTTGGGTTGTAGGGCTGGTTAAGGCTGGTTATGTCCGGTTAGGGCTGGTTGGGACTGTTCAGCCCTGTTGGATCTGGTGTTCCTTACTTTTTAATTTACTTACTGTTGACCATTTGATACAGTAAGGCCTTCATTTCAGCCAAATTTCCTGCTAAAAGGAAAAAAAAGAAAAAATTAAGCTGCAGTTATACAATCATATTAGCACCCACAAAGCTTTTCGAGTTTGAATTCAACTCCCTAACATTGTTTGCTCAGGCGTATCTCGGATATCTTTGCCGAATGAAAGAGGTTGGTTAGGGCTGGTTAGTCCTGTTTATCCCTAGTTAAAGCTGGTATTACAAAAATATTCGCGGTTGAACATTTCATTCACTCAAACCTCATCTTTCAGCTGAATTTCCAGCTAGAAAAAAAAACGATAATAATAAATTTTAGTCATACCATAATTTTCTCACTGCAGCTTCTCGAATTTGAATCCTACTCTGCAATCATTGTTCGCTCTGGTTTATCTCGGCTATCTTTGCCGGATGAAAAATATGCACGTTCGAATCGTAGAAAATCTGAAAGCCCTGGAGGAGAGCAGGCTGAGAAAAATAGACCCCCGTGCTATCGGGCATGGCGGAAGCGGTTAACGCCTCCTATTCCACCCTTTACATCCAACGAGTCCCCGAAACACCATCATCCGTTTGTACGAGTATCCTGCTGGCTTCCGTCCAGGCCAACGGCTTTGCGTGGGGTAGTCACATGATGGACTGCCTTCCCTTCGTCGTCCCAGCCCTTGGCCGGCATTTACATGCTAATATTCTCCATCCATACCTTAACATTCGCCTGTTTCCATGAAGCATTACCAGAGCACAAATATCAACCTCTTCCGAGCCCTTGGTGCGTCAAATCAAGACCCTTGGGTGAATAAAAACTGCATTAATTACTTGGTTTTGAAGTTTGCAGGGGAGAAAAACTGGGCGACTCGTTCTCCATTTTCTTTATTGCCCGCCGAGCACTTTCGCCCCTTCGGGCATCATCAGGGCTTTGTAGCACCATTGGTAGCTACGGCTATGGCCTAAATGGAGAACGAGTCGCCCAGTTTTTCTCCCCCGCAAACTTCAAAACCAAGAAGATATGAAGCGACTACCCAAAAACGAAGATGCATTAATTACGTTCGCAGGTCCGAACCGTATTGCGGTCGCTAGACTACTATTTGAACATACCTGATTCGTCAGAATGTCCATGTAAATTTAACGGCAGCTCATCGTCCCCACTGATGAAGATTTTTTTCATGTAATTAGTTTCACAGTCGTTTTTCCTCATCGTCGGAGTAAACAAGGGTAATTGGAGGCTTGGAAAGGATTATTTGGCCAATGTACTAATCTCTGATTTGAACAAAGTTAATATAGTGCTTTGCAGAAGCTAGCGAACGAGTTTGAAACGCGTTAGGGCGTTTGAGGAGTGGCTTAAAATAGATTGGCCGCCATCTTGGCTCTTTAATGCTTGCGCTAGTCATGCCTCGCCTTGCACTAAGGCGAGACTTTCATTCCCAAAAATTTTAATCAGTTATGAGTATTGCCAAGGCTTCAGAGTTCACAGCTGCTTATTGCAGTGTTGCAAGGTCTACCCTTTTTGGGAGAAAACTCCTCCAAAACGTAAACAAAACTACTCTTTACCCTTTTCACTAAATCCTCCCCGTTCTCATTTTTTGCTTCTCTTTTTTCTTCTTCCTTTCCATAAAAAGTAATTAAAAAAAATGAAATAAAAAAAACGGGGAAACCTTCTTTCTCACCTCACTCTTAAAATAAAAAACCAGGGATTTTTTATAGTTGTTTTGTAACGCTATTTCCAATGTCTCCATGCTCCTCTCGGTTTCTTTGCACTTTGCACGATCACTGACTTTCTGTATATTTTCAACCTGGTCCACCTACACTCAACGTCTCTGGTGAGCTGAACCATAAAATGAACCATCGATTTATAGTTTCTTAGGGTTTTTTCCTGTGCAATAAAAACGATTTGATTGCACAAAGCTTGTTTGGTATAAGTAGGCTCACACACTGCACTTTTGCGTTATTAACCTATTTCTTGAGTCTTCGGTTTTTATATCTCCTGGCTAGTCTTTTCAATAACAATGATGTATTTGAATGAGTTTCTCGATTTTATAAATTGAGTATACCTACCTGTTGTCGATTCAAACATGGAAGAATTGTGTGATCTATGCAAACCAGTTCTAATCGGGTTTTAATTTTTTATTTTGTTAGGACACTATTATCCAACCCACTCATTTTTAAAAATATTTATTATATATTTATTGGTGTTTCTTATTTTTAGTCGTTAATGATTTTTTTTTTCATCATTGCATCATGAAAAGTAGTGCTGTGTCTAGATAAACATGAGTATAATGTCTCACGTACCTCTGGGCTTGGCACATCAAGTAACCTACCCTACTGTTACCTTGTGGATAATATGAGTAACGCCTCTGAGGTTACAGTACTCACTCTGTATTTCTAGCGTCATGCAACGTCTTTGTCTATCGTTCAATAAAGCCGTTTTTACTATATTCTGAAGACGTGTAGTCTGTCTAGTGTTTTCTCATTTACGCTCTTCCACCCAACAAAACAAGTAGTTATAATATTAATACCAAGAAAGTCTACAGAAACTCATAGCAACTGAAGTAGTATGCAACAGATTTTCAGGCTCCTCCTTTTCGCTCAACTATCGAATGATGTGCAAAAATGTCATCATTTTTTAAATTCTTCAAAGCAACGCAACATAAAATATTGAAAGGTCTTTTTTTGCACAATATTTCCCCTCTCGCAATATTGATGAGCAGAATCTTTTTTGATATCGCCAGAATTACGATTCACTTGGGCTAAAAATCCCCCAAAGCTCCCTTTTTTGTTAAAAAAAAAAACCATTTTCCCCTTTTTCTTGTCGAAGGTTCCCCCGGTTGTGACCTGGCAACACTGGCGAATTGTTTAGTAGTCCATTTAGACACTGCCATCCATAACATCATTGATTCGTTCTATGTTGTCAAATTTTTCTCTTCTCGTTAGTTAGGAGCAAAAAATCTATCGATCAATCATCGCATTTTTCTCGCGCTACTCAACTGATAATCGTTCCGAGTTCTATGACTTCAACGGAGAAAACTAGACTTAATAAATCGAAAAGGAACCTCTTATTGACTGAGGTGCCTGCGGTGGGTGCGTTTTTTGTTCTTGTAAGCTGAAAGGGAAGCAGGTGATAGAATCTCTTCGGATTTGAAAATTCAAAGGACTCGAATTCGACCCGAACAAACACCTGGCTTTGAGTCTCCTCTGTTCAATGGATTTGGTAGCTTCATAATTATAAGTTTAGCTGAGACCCGCGAGGAAAAATCAGGCTCGCTTTATGAACGAGGTGAACCTGGGCATCATGATTTGAAGGTATAATAATTAATTTAACAAAGCACCTACATCTCAATTAATAATGCTGAATATTAGGAAAAAACCATGGCACCCGATCATTATCCTTGCAATCACCAAGTATTTTAGTCTCTCATTACGAGCAATGAAACATAGTTCGAAGTTCGTCATTTATAAATTCCGCGCTCATTTTTCTATCAATATTTATTTAGTTGTTTACTTTCTAAAGACGCAGATGCTCTCGCAGCTTTGCCCTCGTTCGATGCCCATTTTTGTTTCGGTGCCGGAAAATCAGGCCCTTCAAAAGGTTAGCTGTGCAAACAAACAGACGGAAGGTGCGCAAATATCGGCCGAGCTATCGGAATAACAAACCGACAGCGAAACATGGCGTTTTCTGTAAACAAATATCCCGTCTTTCTAAAGACGCCATCGCGGCTGTTCAGATTGTTGCGCTTTGTACGGCTTTATAAATTTAATATTCGAAAAACTCGGCAATTCGCTAAAAGGCATTATCCCTCGAATAATCGCATGGGAATAACAGAATTTTATTTTTTTATTTTTTTGTAGGTTGAGGGGGAGAAAAACGAGGCGAAAGAATGGAGAAGAGGTCGCCGCGTTTTTCTCCCCCTCAACTTACAAAAAGAAGTAATGCGACCACCTGGAGAAGAAAACAGAATTTTATGTTTCACAAATCAAATCATCAGGGCTAGCTTGTCAGGGAAAGCTTGAACTCAGATTAACGGGAACTGACTTCAATGTAACCGACAGATTGAACTCAGATCGAAAAGTTTCACGTTGTTGAACCAGTTACTTGACACGGAGTTCTTATTCATTTATGATCAACGTTGAACTCTCGTTTATCTTTGCTTGAATTCCAATTAAAAGGCGTTCGTAGTAGGCGTAGGCGTAGTGATTACTACTCAGCTGTGACCGGCCGTGATCGAGGATCAACGCCGGTTGCACGTTGAACTGAGTTCAACGTTCATTGCCCATGAAGATGTTTAATTAAAATCTGTGCTAATTAATTGAGCGGTGATTAGAACCTAAGTTCATACGTAGAGACGCACGCTCAATTCAACTTTCAACGCCTTTGGTGAGAGCAGTGTAGAGTTTTTGCTTTTTCGGTGTTCGGCTCCCGTGAACGTGAGCCTAGGGGAACCCGAGATGATGCTAACCTCCAAACGGTGTCACTCTCACGGTGTCGCGTGAAAACACTCCTGATCCGTTTGTTGTTGCGTCAACTCAATTAACACCATCCAAAATCGATTTATTAATTGTAATATTATTATTATATTTTAATAATTGTAATGTTATTATAATGTAATATTAAATATGCATTTAATATTTACTTGTTATCTATTTATTTATTTGGTAGTAGTTTCTGTTATGAAGTTTTTTCAGAAAAGATTTTCTGATAGTGTTTCGATACCAAGTTGATATCATTTTTAGTACTTACTGGTATTTTACTGGTTGTTTTACTGGTATTTTACTGGGATTTTTTAATTTAAAATAGAAACGGAAGGATAAAATATTTGATTTTTTTTCAGTTGAAACTAGGTAATTTATATTTATCTTCCAATATCTAGTTTATTTTGTTCATTTGTACAATTAATAATACTGAACGTTCCATAGTTAATTTTACATTATTATTATAATGTTATTTATAGTACCTGATAGCGTCTGAATTAAACGAATAATATTAATTTATCGTTTTATTTCATTTCATTTTCAATAATTTTGTTTTCGTATCCCGCATTTTTCAATCGCATTTTTTCATAATTTGTATCTGTTGATAATTTTGCTACCATTATTTACATTTATCTAATCTTATTTTCCAATAGTTTTTTATTTATGTACTCATACATGACATTCCAGTCGTCACTATTTGCGAACTCTTATGAAAGAACGAATTATCAAAAACCTAACCACTTCTAGTTTTCACGTGAAGGATCTCCGTTCATTAATTGAACCGCGGGTCAAACTTGGATCATTACGTTGATGCAGCCGGCTTATAAAATCAGTTTTTTTTCGATTTAATATTTAATTTACAGTGATTAATTTTGTCTGACGAGTTTGTTCAACTATTTCCGTTAAATTCGGAGCTATTTTCGCTCAGTTTCCGTAGATAATTCTCCTCGCGTAATTCACCGAAAGCTGTATACAATTTTCCGCTTTTATTTTCCCTCGTAAAGATTTCGATGTCTTCGTAAATACGGGAACGACCGTGAGAAAAATGTGTAAAACACACGCCGTTTCACCTTGTCAAGTTTTCAAGACGGCGAATATCGTCGGCGCGCCGCGGGTAAACTCAAGGTTTCACCCGTCTCCGTTGAATACATTAATCTCATCACCGTGCTGTAGCAAAGAGGAGGAAAAATGTAGAAAAAATATTTATGCGCACAACATACTGTACGCTGGAGGCAAAATATTTCCCTTCGCTACCTACTAAATTTCCAGACGATGGGAAAATGGAAAAGAGAGAGACGGAAGACGGTTTCGCACGATGTATTTCAACATTTAGATCGCTATTTGTTTCGAAGCAACAAGCCCTAGCGGCGTCACTGTTTCTGGTGAAAACCGTAGTCGGAAAAGGCCATCAATATGACTTGTCGGCTCGTGCGTCCGGGTCGCTAATAGCGACTGCTATATTTCTACTTCGGCTGTTGATCTTCATTTACACAGAGACACAGATGTACGCGCAGTATCTAATTGCAGTGAATCATCCGCTGGTCAACAATACGCTCTGGAAATGAAGTTTATTCTTTTGCGAGACAATTCGGGCTATTCTTCGAGCTTGCTATGAGGCGAGTATTAAAATGAGAACTAGTACCATTTAATAGGTGAAAAAGCGGTAACGTCCACTCTACTTTCGATCAATTCTACTTTCACTTCATCTTTACTTAACAAGTCTACTCTAATTTGATTTATAATGCGATTTCCCTTCCATAGAAAGTAGAGTCGAAGTCAAAGTACTTTATAAATGAAGGTAGAGCGGAAGTGAAAGACAGTTGAATGAAAGTATAGTGAAAGTACAATAGAATGAAAGTAGAGTGTAAATGAAAGCGCAATGGAAATCTAAGTAGAGCAGAAGTGACAGTAAAAGTGAAGTGGAACTACAATCAAATGAAAATAGAGTGGAAGCGGAATCGTGTTAAAAATGAAAATAGCGTCAAAGTGAAAGTTGAAAGTGAAAGTATATTAGGAATTAAAGAAGAGCGAAAGTGAAAGTGCATTGGAAATCAAAGTAGATTGTGAGCAAAGTGGAATTCATAATGGAAGTGAAAATGAATGCGAAGTGAAAACTTTACTTTCACTTTTACTCTACTCTGATTTCTAGTACATTTACACATCCGCTCTACTTTCATTCTAATGTACTTTCACTTTCACTAGGTATTCTTTCATTTGACTCTTTACATTACCTCTACTTTCAATTCTACTCTACTCCGATTTCCAATGGACTTTCACTTTCATTCTACATTTATTTCTATTGTACTTTCACTTCCACTCTACTTTTGTTCGATTGTGCTTTCACTTCATCTTTACTGTTACTTCTACTCAACTTGCATTTCCAATCCACTTTCACTTCCACTCTACTTTAACGTCTAATGTACTTTCACGTCTTCTCCACTTCAATTTCTAAATTTCTTTCCCTTTCACTCTACTTTCACTTCGACTCTAATTTCATTTTTGAAATGCTTTCATTTCCATCCTATTTTCATTCAATTTTAACTTTAATTCACCTTCGATTTCACTTCTACTCTACTTTAATTTCTGAAGCAGTTTCCACACTACTTTCATTTTAATGCACTTTCACTTTCCCTGTTCTGTTACTCAACTCTTTTACTTCACCTACCTGTCAATTTTACTCTACTCCAATTTCCAGTGCACTTTCAATTTCACTCTTCTTTCGTTCAATTGTGCTTTCACTTCAACTTTACTTCTACTTCTACTCAAATTTCAATTCCAATCCACCTTCACGCCCACTCTATTTTAATTTCTAATTTACTTTCCCTTTCACTCTACTTTCACTTCTTTCTTATATAATTTGTAACGTGCTTCCACTTCCACTCTATTTTCATTTTAATGTACTTTCACTATACTTCCATTTAACTGTCTTTCACTTCCGTTCTGCCATCATTTTTAAAGTACTTTGACTTCCACTCTACTTTCACTTTTACTCTATTTTCATATTGTTATACTCTCACTTCGACTGTAGTTTAATTTCTAAAGTACTTTCACTTCGACTGGGTGAATAACGTGTAGATGGTGTGGGCAATTGAGGGAGTTTTGGTTGATCCTGATCGCGCATCCGCTTACAGCACGTTTTTTTCACTCGAGGAAACAAATAATCTTGATTTTTTTCAGCTGTAAAACTTCCTAGTGCTGTCCTATGATTTATAAGCAGTTCAGAATTGAATGGTGGCCGCGTTAAGGGAAATGCCACTTGCGTGTTAGATAGCATCTGATATCTTTTCAGATGAAGACATTTTTACCGACCTAGAAGGAGAATCGAGGGTTTCAACAAGGGATAGAAAAGAGCGGACACCTGGTCGTAGGAGTAGGACAATAGTTCGCGGTTAGGGGTCGTTCTCTATTCATAGAACTCGCCCAAACAGATCGGTCGGTTTACAATGATGTTCCACAGCTCTCAGCAGCATGTGCTTACCTGGGAATCATTTCTAGTCAGAGTAAGACCTTGGAATACGTTGAAGACGATGTGAAAGAAGCTCGGGGACTGCAGGTAGACAGTATTGTTGAGCGGCACGTCTCGGTGAGAAATAGTAACCGAGTACGTGATGCGCGAGCTTGGAAGAATCTTTTCTCGAAAAGGTTGTGAATGATGCGCAGTTGCTACTTCGCTCATCGTTTCAATAGTTGGGCGGAAAACAAATTTAAAAGGCGGAACGGGAAGAATCGGAGTCTACCATTTGTATAATTACCACAGCAGTACTAACAGTCACAGTTCATAGGGAGACTCGTCGGAAAATATATCTATTGTAACGCTCGAATTTTCACAGTTTCCTCTACAAGCGCTGCGCGATTCGATTCGCTTTTCGCGATGGCGTGTTAATCAGCGTAATACCTTGTAGGCGAGCGTGCGGGAAAGCATTATGATAATTTACGTGGTCAACCACCTCGCTAGGTTGTGCTTGATGGAAAGGGAGCCGCGAAAACCGCCGCATCATGATTGGACATGAAGTGAGGGGTACGTGAGCTGTAAAGCTGCCTCGTGAACTCCCTTTGCAGTAATGTCAGTGCTGGGAAGCTGTTGGAAATTTGATTACGACGAATGAAACCCTTTCCGACTGCATTACACGTTCTGACCATCGTTGGCCGTTCTTTCTCGCCATTTCGGCGAAAACAGGAAAACAAATACCGGTTTGAAAAATATACTGCAAACTTATACTTGTAGCTTTTGGAAGAAAATACTGGTTTCACCGAATTATTGATCCAGGTTCGAACCACCGTTTAACCAGTGAACGGAGATCTTCACAATGGCGCGGTCGTCAACATTGAACTTAGTTCAAAGAGCTGAATGCTCGATTTTATCCGATACCTGGAGAGGAAAATAATTCACACGCCTCAGTTCGGCCATCTTTATCCTTATTCATCTGTACCGGATTCCAGGAATCATTGCTTGCTCTTTTCCTCCTAGCGTCTCTCCTGCCTTTCAAATCAGAGTTCAAGCCATAGTCAACGGAAAAATCAGAGTTCGAACAAGAGACAAGGAAAAAATCAGAGTTCAACAAGAGTTCTTCGTTGAACTTAGATAAAAGAGAACTCCATTTATAAGAACTTGTTCAACACTGTGGAACCCGAACTTCTTTGATCTGAGTTCACTTCTTTAGTCGCATTGATCTCAGTTCAAGGTGATCCAAGTTCCAGATCCAGGTGTCAATAGCGGCTCAACTAAGGAATGGAGATTTTTGTAGTACATATTTACTATAGGCGACCGACGTTGAACTCAGTTCAGCGAGCTTTTGGTGCTAATCGCTCGATTTTATCCAGTACATGGAGAAGAACTTATTCACACAGCTTAGTTCAGCCATCTTTACCCTTATTCTTCAGTACTGGCTCCCAGAAATCATTACTTGCTCTTTTCCACCATTGTGACGCTCATTACCTTTCAAATCTGAGTTCAAGAAGAGTTCTACGTTGAGCTTAGATTGAAGAGAACTCCAATCGTACGAACTTGTTCAACGTTAAAGAACCCAAACTTCTTTGATCTCAGTTCATTTCGTTAGTCGCATTGATCTCAGTTCATTTCATTAGTCGCATTGATCTCAGTTCAAGCTGATCTAAGTTCCAGATCGAAGTGTCAAAAGCAAATAAGGGATAAAGAATTTTGTAATAGGTATTTACCATGGGCGATCGACGTTGAACTTAGTTCAATGAGCGTTCATTACTGATTGCTTGATTTTGGCCTGTATATGGAGAGAAATATCATTCTCACACTTGAATTCGGCCATCTTTATCTTTATTCTCCTATACTGGCTCCCCTAGAAATCTTGTAGTGTCCCTCTTTTCCTGCTTGTGTCTCTCACTGCCTTTCAAATCAGAGTTCAAGCCGGAGTCAAAGAAAAAATCAGAGTTCAGCAAGATTACTTTGTTGATCTGGGATTTTAAAAAAATCTCCATTTGTAGGAACTTGTTCAACGTTGCGGAACCCAAACTTCTTTGATCTGAGTTCCATTCGTTAGTCCCATTGATCTTAGTTCAAGGTGATCTGAGCGATCCTGGTGTCAAAAGCGAATAAGGAATAGAGAATTTTGTAATCCATATTTACCATGGGCGATCGACGTTGAACTTAGTTCAATGAGCGTTCAGCGACGATCGCTCGGTTTTAGCCGGTTACGAGCGATAAACGTATTCAAATGTTTTATTGTTGAATAATTAAACGAAAATGGCACGATTAATTTTTTCCCCCATATAAAAAATATCTAATTCGCTTTCGTTTGTTCGCAAATCTCAACCTGGGAATAATTCTCCCGCTAATCAACCGGGTCAGCCTTCCGTTTCCGGTGTCATAGCAATGAAAGGGCCGGATTGGATTCAACGGTACAATTAAAAGTGTTAAATCGTCCTCTTAAACCAAACCTAAAGAGACGAAGCGTCTCCAATGCGCGCTTGAAATGCGCTAATTAAAACTAGAGTATCGGTAAATTAATTAAGCCCTCGGTTTAATTAATCCGACGTCCCTTCGGCGTTTGCAGGGGAAGGGGGAGGGGGCCCTTCTTGGTCCGAGTCAAATCCTGTTCTCGAGTCGACTCAAGTTCGCTAACTGAAGTGCTAGTCCGACTTGATACCTTAATTGGCTCGGTCGATCGATTGTCAACTCGGATCGATTCTTCTCGAGCGATTCCTCAGAGCAAGGATCGGCGAATTTGAATTGCGAATTGCGGTTATCAAGTTTGGCAGCTGTTTTCAACGGGCCCTGTCAGTTCCGTTGATTAATATTGCATTAGATTGATCAGTAAAATAAATTACATTCGTTCTTGAAATGAACGAAGAAATAGCTAATTGATGTTAATAACGACTATTAATAACTATTTTTTCCACATTATTATTACGATTTTTCATATTTTTCTCAATTTCTAAAAATCAATTTTTCTCAATAAATTAATTTCCAAGTCAAAAGCTAGCTAAAGTTATCTCGTTTGGATTTTTTTTAACGAGAAGAGTTTTATTTATGTTCCTATAATGGTAGAAAGCAATTCTTGTTCAACAATACAGGCTTGGCCTAAGGTTGGACAATGTATTAAATGTATTTTCTTCGATAATTTTTTTGTGAATGTTATTATGAATAAATAAATTTAAAAAAAAGAAAAAGCTATTTTTATTTCAACAATTTTTTATTTTATTATTTTATTTTTTATTTTAACAAAAGAAAAGCAATTTTTCACCATCGTCGAGATAAATCGAAGTTGAAAATGAAAATTCGCCAATTTTACAGATCGCCAGGCGTGAGCAGAAAATGAATAATTTCCTTTTTCGAACCGCTCCAAAAGAGAGCAATAAGAGCAATCAACGACGGAGATTCGCAATAAACGAGCGATCTATCAAAGAGCTCGCAATCCATCAATCCGCAATCTCGTTGATTCGGAAGATCCGAGCAATTACTTGAGATATCTGCTCCAGGGATGAAATACAACGTCTAAGGGAAGCGAGGCAATCAATTCTGATTGAGATAAGGCGCGAAGCTCTAATGTATGAGAAGCCTCTCCGCCTTCATCTGCGTTTCGAACGCACACGGCAACACGCAAGTAACACGCATTCAGACGCGGAGCGCATCGAGCGTGGCCTCTAGCGGGACGTCGGATTCGTGACTTATGTTGCTGCGGGCGCCCGCATTCGACGATCGCGATAGGCGCCTTAAATCGTCGTTTTCGTCCTGACGATTATTGCTTTTGAAGAGTCAACTTGCAATGGAAACGCTTCGATTTCCGTGAACAGTGAAAATAACGACGACTGATACTTTCGTTTACAAAATAAGAATATATTAAGATTGTATATTTTTTAGCGAATTACGTAGAAAATCGTTAGGTACTAAAAAATTGAACTGGACCGAAATTATTTCGAAAATTTAATTTTTTTTCTTCTCTACCAAAGAGGAAAATAATATTGAGTTTTAGTGTTTTTTTTTTTTTTTTTTTTTTTTTTTTTGAAACGTTGGAGTTTTGGACGCTATGACTTGATGATTTAACAAAGTACCCAAACTCCAACTTTCAAGTTTTCGAATAAATATAAGAATAAGAATTAATAATAATCATTAATAATAAAACTAATATATTATTATGTAGTAATTAAATAACTTGTTTAAAAAATTAAATAAAAATTAGGCAATAAATTAATTGGGCCATGCTAAACAGTGCTCTGTGTCAGGACGCGCCTAGGATACTATCCCTCGAGGATCGCGACTGCGGTGCCGGAGAAATGACGCAGGTGACGTTCCTTGCAGCCTCGTGCAACTGAGCGACCAATTGGCGCGATCGAACCGTGCGTCACCGCCGCAAATTACGCGACTTATTCGTCAACTTGAACTGGAGGATAACGGTAGAAATAATTCACACTAGAAGGACCGTGGGGTTGGACTTCTTATGGCAAGGTGGTCGCTACCGTGAATCACATATTAAGTCGCCGCAGGCCGCCACTGCGTCCCGTGTGTAGGAAAATGTCGTCATACTAGAAGTATCCTCTGAGTCTGGACGCGCGCCTTCCCGCAAGCGCGCCTTGGGTTATGAAAATTGACAGACATCACAGTCGCAGGAGGAACCCAGAGAGCCGCCTGCAGAGAACAGAGAAACACCAGAGCCGCAGGCGCGTATAGGTGACGCGCCTAGGAAAACAGCTTTGTGCGACCGGGCGAGGTGAGCGACCAGGTGGTGCGACTGAACAGAACTGCGTCACTTATGAAAATTATGCGACTTGTTTATCAACGAGTCTAGCAGGCTCTCCTCGCACCGAACGGACTTGGCGTGCGACTGATATGCGTCATAGCAAGTCAGAAGCGGCCGTGACAAATGCCACATACGACATTGCCGTCGCAGGCTGTGCTAGAAAAATTAGAAGCAGACATCTGCGTCTGGAAGACGAAGATAAAACTTGGATAACTACAGACCTCCGTGCTGCATGCGTCTGCGGCTATTTGAGGAAAACGCAAGACGCAGGCGATGCACCATTTGCATTGCCGCCGCAAGTCGTACCTGCATAGACAACTTATCAGGTCCGATTCACTCTGAACGGACTTGACGCCCGAAGGGTTACAGTGGTTTGATAGATATAACTTTATCAAGCCACTGTACAAGGGGTTGCATTAAGGCGCCGTCGTGCGGCTGGAATTCTTCCTATAGCGGCGGACGCGGTCGCAACTCATACAAGCCATTGTAGGCCCCCGCTGCGTCTCTGAGCGCTTAGGAAATTGACGCAATACCAGAAGCAGTGTTTTGCGTCTGGACTTAGCAGCCGCAGACGCGCTTTGAAAAATCAACAATGAGGGATTTTAGAGTGACGTGCGCATTTGATCAACTGGTTGCGTATGTCCGCGGAAGGGACATGTCCGTGCCACGTCTACGCGCTACGTCTCTTCATCTCAGTGCGTCGTTGCTTTACCGTATCGATATACGTCTTCGAGTTCGCAATACGTTTGCGTTTTAATACGTCTTCATTAAATTTTATTATTTTTTATTTTTTACGCACACGATGAACTAGAAAAGTTGAAATTGCAAACGAGAATCGCGTTGTTTGTAACTCGTTTCGATTTCCCGTCCGTCGCACGCTTCGATTTTGCATTTCACCCACGTGAGGCCGTTTCCCCTGCAAAAAGAGATATTGCATCGCAGAATTCGAATTCGCTCGGTAGATCGCGCCATCGAAGAACGTCTTGCACGGAGGTCACGTACCGCACATCAACATGATGCCCTCGCCTTATACTGCTCCTTTTTATGAGGCCCAATACGCTCCGTCTTATAAGACCTTGTCTACCCTTTCCGCAGAAAAGCGCCGTACAACGCCATCAGACCTTCCGAATATAAAAACTTCCGCCTTCTCCAAAACTGCCAATTTAACTCAACCCTTTCCCCGCGCCGAGTCGCCCGGGACAAACTGAAATATCCCAGCGGAAAGCGAGGGCGGAATTTCTCCGCCGTTAATGAACCATGATAACTCAACTCGGATACGGTACAGCAAGTTTGTACTTTGTCCCTTGCCTCTATTTTATCTTCTTATTTTTCTCCGCCGCCGAGGAGCCCGTTTCGCTTCTGTTAACTTTTGAAAACATTAAAAACTGTGAATATTTCGAGGCGAAAATTCCCTCGCGGATACCAGCGACCGAGAGATATCAAGGACGGGACAGAAAAAGATGGTTTGAGAGGACCGTGCAATTATATTAAAGTATTCTTTTAGATTAGAATTTCTTAAAGTCTCGACATTTCCACACAAAAGATGCGAAAACTCGAGAACCAGCCCTGACCATTCATAACCGGCCCTAACCAGCTCAAACGGCCGCTAACCGGCAATAACCAGCTCTAACCAGTCCTAACTACCGCTAACCGGGCATAAAACCAACTTTAACCACCGCTATCCAGCTCTAACCGCCGCTAACCAGCCCTAATCACTGATAACCGGCAAAAACCAGCCCTTACCACCGCTAACCGGGCCTAAAACCAACTCCAACCACCGCAAACCAGCTCTGACCACTACCAGTCCTAACCAGCGATAACCGGCCTTTTGTTGTCTTTCTTATTATTATTTTTTGTTTTTCTTACATTATTGTTTGTCTTTATAGGCACAATTTGTGGCGGTTTTCTCCAATCCGCCGACGACACAGGCAGCTCGACAGTCTGTAGTTATCCAAGTCACGTCTTCGACTCGTGGCGCACTTCCAAACGCAGATATCTGCGTCTAAGTGGCGCTTCTAACATTTCTAACACAGCCTACTGCAGCAATTCGTATGAGTCGCGTCTGACCCGCTATGTCGCATATCAGTGGCACGCCAAGTCCGTTCGATGCGAATAGAGCCTGCTAGACTCGTCAAATTTAATGTGACAGATGAGTCGCATAATTTGCGTCAGTGAAGCAGTTCTCATCAGTCGCAACCCGATCGCTCGCCTTGCTCGGTCGCACAAAGCTGCTTTCCAAGGCGTGTCATCATTACGCGTCTTCGTCTCCCATGTTTCTCAGACATCTGGAGACGCAAGCCGCACTAGTCTGTGCCAACCAGCCCTAACCAGCTTCAACCAGCCCCAACCAGCTCTATAGTCGCTCGCTAACCAGTTCCAACGAGCCCTAACCAGCTCCATCCAGCCGTAACTAACTCTAAACAACTTAAACCAACCCAAACCAGCTCCAACCAGCCCTAACCAGCTCTATTCGCCCGCAAACCAGTTCCAACCAGCCCTAACCAGCTCCAACTAGCCCTAACCAGCTCCATCCAGCCCTAACCAGCTCTTGTCGCTCGCTAACCAGTTCCAACCAGCTCTAGTCGCCCGTTGACCAGATCCAACCAACCCTAACTAGCTCTAACCACCTCTCACCAGCCCTAACCGGCCATTTCTACGTACTTAGAAACGTAAAACGTCGAAATTTGAGGAACGTTAAAAAATGTGCGATCTATTACATCAGTTGATTATTGAATAATAAAAAAATTTCGATTTTTCGTCGTAAATATAGCGAAAATTCTCAATACTTCGGCAGCAGGCGTAGGAATAATTTCCTCGACGAAAGCGTCTTCTTCGACAGCTAATGGATCTTCGGGAAGGCGACGAAGCCGAGAAGAAGTGCATAATGCTTAGTCAACTTTCCACCATACATCAAACTAAACATCTGACGGAAACAGGGGGAAAATACAAAAGAACGCATCTCCGCACGTGGCTCGATGCGTCGCAGGTTCTCACGATTTGAAAGGCTCTTTTTCCTCAGAGGCGGCAACGGACGCATTATCTACCCTGAGACGCCTCAAAAACTGCGCTTCCCCTTCGTCGAATGAATAGGCGCGGAATTGCGGTTGTCGCCCTTCTCGAGGACTCGGAATTCAATCTCTCATTGGCGGATGCAATTTGATTAACCGCTTTTACCAACTGCGACGACGTCTGAACGAGGAACGTTTGCGCCGAGGAAGTCGGCGGATTTTAAATTTCCGCGAGCCAATAGGGTTTATTTTCAATAATTCATCTCCAAGGGGAAGGAAAAGGTTCCGGACTGGGATGTAATAGATTTAGCCGGAAGAATAATCCTTTTAAGTTTCCCTCGCTCGTGCCTTTCGTCCTCAGGTTCTTGACAGCTCACGTAGCCCGTAAACGGATTAGGTATTGTGTTCGCTCGAATTAGAAGCGAAAGGACCAATTTCATCGAGACTCCCAAGCCTTCTTCGTCAGACATTTGGTGAGTATTTTGTTAACGAGTTTCAACTTATTATCTCGACTATAACGAGCAATTAGCTGTCGATATGGAAAATAGAATAGCGACGTAAAATTCCCGTTTCCGACGACCGAAGGCAAATTTTATCGAAATATTTCCACATATAAATTTTTGGCGGACTGTAAAAATAATAGAAAATATCCGCTTGAAAAGCAGCGGAAAAATGTGAGCCAGATAATGAAAATCGGCCCTCGTTTACTTGACTTGAGAAATACTTAAACCTCGTCCGTCTAAAAATAATGATTCTTACAGCTTGGAAAAAAAATCAATGTTTATTTATTTATTTTCACAATACGACCAATAGCTCAATTTACAAAATACTATGTTTCTGGCCAGTTGTGGCATATTTAACATGTTAATCTAAATTTGGACTTAATAGTAACAGGAAAAAAAAATTTTTTTTTTGAAAAAATGTAACGTATTTTATCCAAATTTCAATAAAGCCAATTTTCGCACTTTAAGGCGACCATCGTTCGATCAAGATCTATATAAATTATGGCGATGCTACCCGCATCGATAAAAGCATAAATTTCTATTCGACATTATTTTTTTCACATCTAATTAACTCGGCGCTCGATATGGAGCGCTTGATGAAAGAGAATTTTTAACGCCGCCGGTAGAAAAAATACAGTTTTCCGTGAGGCAATATTTCATGAGCTACAGTAAAAGCTTTCGACCGCATTTCACCAGAGTTGACACGAGGGTCTCAAACGCTTTGCGACAAGGCTTCACGTACTGGACGTTTCGTAGCTGCTCGGGCGAGTCCATTTTCAAAATTGGAAGTGAAAATCGGCGCGCTACTGAAATATTCTCTCGTTCAGGTTAGATTCGATCAAAATTGGTGCGACCAGATATCGAATATTCGATCAATTTGAGGTCGATTATATTTTTCACGATTCTTTTCACAATTATTTCACCGTTTTGCCAGCCAGGAGTCGCAAAAATTAAAAAAACGCTCCAAATTAGCGGACGTACGGTGTGTGATACGTGAAAAAAGCGTCGTTCACTGGCATTGAAAAAATTTTCAGGACCTCGAGCGTTCGAATATATTCATTTAAATGGCCTGAAAAATAACAATATTGAAGGAAAAAAATTCGAGAGCTTAATATTCAATGTCATCGAGTTCAAATCGTTTTCCACGCAAATCTTCCTTTTTGACCTTTGAAATTATTTACCTGTTCGGTTTTTTATTTCAAAACGTTCGTGTAGATCACCTTCCAATTATCATTCTCACATCTCTTGCCCTAGTACTGAGTAAAACGTAGAGCGGGCTCGATGTCCTCTGTTTTGAATATATTTAAGGGCGAGAAGTCGTTGAGGTTTGCCCGGAAGAATTCAATAGTTTTCTACCTGGTCAAAGCTCAACAAAAGCACGAATCGCACCTGGTCGCTATTCACACGTAGCTCAAAAGAGCGCATTTCATTCTGACCGGTAATTCTCCTCTGTCATTTCGACGCGATAAATTTTGAAGGTTCTCTTTTCCAAGGCGTGTCCCTTTTTGCGCCGTGGCGCGCGTTGAGTGGAAAATCACAGTTTCCGGCCCGAAGGACCAAAAAGTTTGAGTTTTCGATGAGCTAATGCAACTTGTAGCAAGCAATTCAAATCATAGGTTACTTCTGAATCAACAATTATAATAATCTTAATTTTGCAAAATAAGTTATCATTTATAGCTCGGATGATAACAAAACACCAAAATTTTATCCCGGAAATTAAAATAATAATTTTGTAGTTCATTCAAAATATTCAAAACCCAAAATGTAACTCAATCTTCAACAGAGTTCCCTCCGAAGACGCTCAAAAAGCAGCACCACTAACCGCACATAACCAACCCTAATCAAACCTAAACAACCCTAACTCAACCTAACCTGACCGAAAAAGCTCGAACTTGACCTAGCCAGCTTCAACTGGACCTAAAATTAACCTAACCAGCTTCAACTGGACCTGAAATTGACCTGGCCAGCCCTAATCAAATTTAACAAACGCTAATTCGATCCAGCCATCTTCAATCAAACCTATTCAAATTAAATAGCCTCCTAACAAACCCTAACCAAACCTACACAGCCCTAAAAAGCATCAACTAGTCTCTACTGAACCTAAAATTGACCTAACCAACCCTAATGAAATCTAACCTACGCTAATTTGACCCAGCCAGCTCTAATCAAACCTAATCAGCTCTAACATTACCTAAACAGCCCTAAAAAGCACGAACTTGACCTAACCAGCTTCAACTGGACCTAAAATTGACCTAACCAGCCTCAACTGGACCTAAAATTGACCTAACCAACCCTAATAAAATTTAACAAACGCTAATTCAACCCAGCCATCTTCAATCAAACTTAATCAAAACTAACTAGCCTCCTAACTAACCCTAACCAAACCTATACAGTCCTAAAAAGCATCAACTAGCCTCAACTGAACCAAAAATTGACCTAACCAACCCTAATGAAATCTAACCAAGGCTAATTTGACACAGTCAGCTAATCAAACCTAATTACCCATAACATGACCTAACCAGCTCTAAAATACGCTAACTTGACCTAACCAGCCCTAACTTGACATAACCAGCCTCAACTGGTCCTATAATAGACCAAACAAGCAAGAGATAGATCTAAACTTGGCCTAACCAACCCTAATAAAATTTAACCACGCTAATTTGACTCAGACAGCTCTAATCTAACCTAATTAACCTTATTATGACTTAACTAGCCCTAATCAGGCTTAATCCTCCCAAAAAACCAGCCCTACAGAGCTCTAACTGGCCCTAACCAGCCCCAACTTGACCTAACGAGCTTCAACTAGACCTAAACTTGGCCTAATCAACCATAATCCAATCTAACCAACGCTAATTCAATCCAGCCAGCTCTAATCAAACCTAATCAGCTCTAACTTGACCTAACCAGCTCTAAAAGGCACTTCCCTTTTCCCTTTTTCTACTAATTTTCTATAAAAAGTAAAAATTCGTAAAATAAGCTCTATTTTCTTTTAAAATAGCTGGGATATTTTTAGGTAGTCGCATTATTTCCAATGTCTCCATGCTCCTCTCTGTCTCTTAGGTCAAGAATTTGTCATGCTCCTGCTTTTTATCCAGACATCGAACGATGTATAAAAAATTTCATCTTCTCCTTGTCGATGCATTTTTTTTATGTGTAAGGGGGAGAAAAACCAGGCGACTCATTCTCTGATTTTTTTATGGCTGGATGAGCACTTTCGCCCATTCAGGCATCCCAGGGCGAAATTGCTCGGCCAGCAAATACAGAATCGGAGAACGATTCCCTTGGCTTTTCTCCCCCAAAATTTCCTCAAAAATTTCATGTCTCCCTGCAATTTTTCAAAGCTATGCAAAATATTGAACAGTATTTTTTGCAAAATATTTCCTCCATAAATACTGATGAGCAGAATCTATTTTGATGGCGCTAGAATCGCGCTAGCCGCGCTTCATTTGGGCTAAAAATCCCCAAAAGTTCCCTTTTTCGTTAGAAAAATTGCCCATTTTCCCTTTTTCTTGTGGAGTATTCCCCAGTGTTGCCAGTTTCCAACCTGGCAACACTGCTAACGAGCCTTAACCAGCCCTATTGCCCTACTATAAGGATTTTACTGTCGGAGAACGCATTTGCGGCCGGGAAAACGAAGTTTACAATCCGTTGAACGCATCTGTTTGCGGTTAAAATGGAATAAAAAGGATGGGATGGGCTGATTCGAAACCGCAAACTTCGTCCGGCCCTGAAAAAAGCAGATGAGCTGCTGCAAGTTAAAAACGAAGAAATATCCCGATGGGCCCAACGATTGGAACTGAGATTATACCGGTAGCAGGTGCACTACCCTTAATGAACTTCTTTTATTTTCATTCCTCCCCTTCTTGGCACGATCGTTGGGAAAAGTCGCGATTTCTTTTCTCCCAGAGACAATTTTTTACACGGATTCAATTCCAATTATAGTTCAATTCACGTGCGGACTTTCCTCTGTAGAAACTCGAATTCTCTCGAACTCTCGTGCTTTACGACTAATTTCCTAAAAGTCAGATGAGATTTTTTTTCTTTTGTCATCTAGAATAAATTTGAAATTAATTTGTCGCTTTTTCGAATTCACTTCACTCAAATGGGCGTAAATTATTGTAGACTGATGAGACACAAGGAAAGAGGTTTTTTTATTTGTAACAATTGCAGACGGTAGAGACAGATTTTAATGCACAGGTTCGGGTAATATATACTCCGCAGTGTTGCCACTGCAGGTTGGCACAAACTAGAAAAAAATGAAATACACCTCAGTGACAAAAGTCGTCGCATTGAAATTGAAAAAAAAATTATTCCAGAAAATATACTTATAGAAAAAGAAAAAAACTCTTCGCAGTACAATGAAATTACCCCTGACCATAGTAGTACAATTACTGTATCAGGGGGGTTGCTCTAGATGTAAAATAAATTATTGACTCTGTTAAAAATAATCACTAACTAACTAATATTGAAATAAAATAAGGTAAGTAATACTGGGTAAATTGAATAAATTAAAAGGAAAACAAACTAATAAACATTATGAGCTTCTCAGCATGCCTGACACAGCGCAGGAGTCTTGCTTTATCAGCCATGAGAATATTTTTTCTTATACATATTCCTTGAAAAAATTTAACAGAGTTTGCAATTCCTCTGGTAATAATCTAAGTAGGTGGGGTATGCAGAAAATTTTCCTGAAGATACACGAGATTCTCCTCATTCAAAAATTAGTAAAAATTGAATAGTGTGATGATCGAACAAATGATAGAAAAAATATATGATCGCTCGTCATTTCTTCTATTTAGATTTTCCAAGCCGTAAGAATAATTATCGAAATTATCGTCTCTTTGAACGACTTATTGCGAGGAAATGACCGGGGATTTTTATCGTCAGTGTCACGCACCGTACTTCCGACTTATTCCACCGATTTTCTATACCTCGAGTCTCCTAGGTTGGAAAAAAAACGTCCAATTTCCGCGAGAAATTCGTCGATGAAAAATCCCCAATTTTTTCCCGCCCGCTTTCTTCTATGTCCGAATCGAGTTTTCGCAGTTGGCTCAATTTTCTTCGCCGAAATAAGGAAAGGCGCTCGTACGGTGCAATTCCCTCAGGTAAGCCTTGAGAAAGGAGCTGTTATTAAAAAGCTATACCCCGAGACCCGGTTCTTCATGCTGATTCCAGGCACGTCTCGAGATTTATGGGCCCACGGAAGCAGACAAAACTGCGTCGCTCGGATAAGGGTAAGAATGGCAACGATGGACGGAGCTCGAAGGGAAAGGTTCGCGAAAAGAAGAGGAACTGGCGGTGGGGAATTTCCAGTACGGGAAGGCCTTTATTATGCCCTCGAGGCCGGCTATCCGCACTTTTTACAACTTATTACAACACTCCTTAGCCCGCTGAGAATATTAGAGTGACGCTGTTAATTTTGTCCGGCTGGAAAACGGAGAATTCCCGTTATTAAGTCTAATTCGCGCTTCGAGTGCGGAATTCGAACGTTGGATTTCGAATGCGACTATTCGAAAGAATCTCGAGTTGTTCCAGATGAGGTTGCTTTGCTGCCAATAATAAAAAAAATCGAGAAAAAAAATAATAGCAACTGACTAAACTTATTATCTACTCAAAAAAAAATCAATAGAGTTCGAGGTGAAATTTGTAAGAAAAGTTTCACCGAAGAAATTTACAAAAATTGGCTTTATTGAATTTTGGATAACGCAAAGTAGGTATACGGCCGAAAAACGTTGCAAATTATTGTACAATGGTTAATTTTTCGCTTCAATAATGATTTGAATGTTCAAAAATTGAAATAATAAATTTATAAAAAGTTTTGAGGAGGGTAAAAACTCGTTAAAACAAAACTGAAAAAATAGAAAAAACTTTTAAAAACTAGAAGCAAATACAAATATTAAAGAAAAAATTAAAAAACTTGAAACAAATGATAATGTGTTTTTAAACTAATACATACCATTAAAATAACGTTGAAAAAGAAGGAAGCAAACAGAAAAACAAGATAAAAACGGTCTGAAATTAGTTTTGGTATTGATTCCTTAAATTTGGCACGACTTTTTCGGATCTCAGTCGTAGGCACAAATATTCGTTGTACGTCGAACGGGAGAAAATATTCTTCTGTATAACTCTGTATGGTATAACTTATTTATTTATTTACAAGATGTACGGGCGAGCCCAATAAAAGAAATCAATTTTCATAGTTCAAGTCATACAGATAATAGAGACTGTACTTGCTGGCAAAGGCAGAACTTGAGTTCTTAGAACAATAAAAATCGTTCTACACTCGTTGGAATAATCGTCACTCTCCAGCTGTACTTACCGTTAGGCAAAATATTTAGCTTTTAATTTGGAAATCGAGAAAAATTAAAATAATTAAAATTACAATAGTGTTGCTAAGGAATTTCCCCTTATACCTGGTTACCAATCGTTTTTTCGGTGGAAAGGTCACAAATGTTCGGAATAATTACTAACACAAATGGATAGTCTTCCTGAATCAATATTGAAGCGAAGGAATAATAAACCACTGTACATTCGTTTGCAGCGTTTTTCAACAATTTGCAATTACCTAATTAAATTAAATTTAAATTAAATTGACGCTAAGGCCGTCCGCACACTGGAGCCGATTACGTGCGACTCTGAGTCGCAACAATTGAATGGAACCTCGCCCACTGCAACCGACTCAGTCGTGCGTATACGTGCGTTCATATCCGACTTACTACTCGATCCAAACTTGTTTAGATTTTGTCGCAGGTCGCACGCGATTTTTGCGTTTTCTGGCGATAAACACTAAACTGAAATCTCAGAAATCTGAAATTTTTATGCGATCAGTCGGCTCCAGTGTGCGAGGGAAGCGTACGACCTGAACGCACGACTGGTCGTGCGTAGTCGCAGTCGCGCCTAGTCGGCTCCAGTGTGCGGACGGCCTAACGCGGAATACATTTAGAATTTCTTTGCGGGGAAAACTCGGCGTCAAATTTGATTGGTCAGCCGATACATATAAGATCCGCATAGTGAATAGTATTGTTGGCAATAGTAATTCTAGCGGCAGAAAAAATAATCAAATTTCGAGAATACGTTGGAAACATTTTTTTCTCGCGCGATGACAATAAATCAAAACGGCCAACCGCATGGGATCATAGCAATTTATTCTAATTTAGCACTCTTTTTTTGCTTTAGTTGATTACTTTAAGGTCGTTTTTGTGAAAATGGTGTATTAATTAGCACTACTTCTTTACCTCAACTCCCCCCGACCCGCTCAGGGTCGCCCTATGGTTCTTGGGGTATATTCCATTGTATAAATTACTATAATTTTTCCTTTATGTTGCCGTTTTTACCGTTATGGTATTTTTTTTGTATTTTATTTATTTATTTTATTTATGTATTTTATGGTCGGTTTTTATTTTTTTTGTAATTTCTCTCATTTTTTTTGGAATAAACTTTCTTTCCATTCGTTCATTTTGACACCTCGCCCGCAGATCGTCGATTTAATACACTGAGTCAGCATTTCGTAACGTCCTCTTGTGACGCGCGCGACGGGGAAGATGCGTTTCTCCGAGGCGACCTTCAAGTCACCGAGCGCTGCGTTTAGCGAGCCTCCGCCGTTTCCGATTCCTGCCGCTCGCAGCGCTCCGATCGCTCTTCCCACCCTCTTCCACGAGCTGAACTGGGCCTCCAGTCGCTGCCCGCTCGTGAACCCGTTCGGTGAAGTTCGGAAAGGCGTTCTTTGACCGTCGCGATTTCGCCAGTGTTTTCCAAGTGCCGTGACCTTTGTGTTTTCCGTTAGCCGAGTGTTTTCACCGAGTGTTCTTCCGAAGCGGATATCGGAGTTGGAAAACGATCGAAAAGGTGAGCTATTTTCAAAGGAGAATAAGTCAAAAAGGATGGAAAATGTCGGGAGCCGAACGTTAATTCAGGACATTGACGCCCCGATAAATAAATCGTCCCGCTAACTAGTTTTTCTACTCGGGGGGAAAATATTCGAGCTTCTAGCCTCGATAGGCACTTTGATCGAGTTCAGATTTTATGACTCATCGTTCCAGTGTTGGTCAATAACTTGCCAACTGCATCGGCGACCTTTGTCCTTCGACGCGTTTCAAAAATCATTTCACTCTCGGAAAAAAAATTGTTTTTACATTCTTCTGTAATTAATCGTAGCTATCGAAATATTCCATGTATTCGCGGCATTGTTTCCTTTATTACCGTTCGACGAGGGAAAATTACCAAATTTTTTCATCAGCGGATAATGTCCTTTCGACTATTTGTCGCCAATTTGCTTTTAATATGAAATTCTCCCTTCGAACTCGCTTAGTTTGGAAATCGCGAGAGGAAAGAGCGGGGGAGGAAATTGCGAGAAAAAAATGTTTTCCTTTGGGAAATCCTGGCGCGCCCTCGTGCTTGATTGACGAATGAAATTGCAGTGGGAGAGAGAGAGAAAGAGTGTGTGTGTGTGTGTGTGTGTGAGAAAGAGATAGAGTAATATATTATGCGTTATAAAATACGTACTGCAAAATTCACAAGCCCAAACTGAGTGATGTGAAATGCACCAAATAATACTCACGCTTACTAAAAAAAATCTTCTTTCAAGAAACCGAGGACATTTTTTGCACTGAAATGAGGATGACTCAAAAACGATAAATTCGCGTTGAGTCACATAATTTTTTAAATAGTTTCAATTGTATTCTGTTCTGTCACAAAAACGGTTTCTTCCATTGAAAGAGGTACAGCATTGAAATCGGGGAAGATGCGAGAGGAAACGCGGAGGGAATTGTGAAGTGAAAATTTCGTTCGGTCCGATGAAAATATATTGCAAGCGATTTTCCGCGTTACCGTTGAAGAAAAACCGTACGTTCGATCAGTTTTCCCTCATCCTTTGGCGAATCCCCTCGCGAATCCCCTCGCGTTTTCTCCTCCAAAGATTTGCCTAGGATAACGAAAACATTATCACGGAACTTTTTCCTCCGATTTCCCCCTTAACTCTCACGTTTCCACGCGCCGTGATTCCCTGAAGGAAAGAACGTTCAATATGTGACCACATGATTTACGCAAGGAAAGATGAAGGGATTCGCCGGGAGATCATTTGAATTTTTTGCGGCTATCAGCCCGTAACTCAGGACTCGCTTGTCTCAGAATCTGTCAGATTTCTGCCAAATGACAGTTCTTTTGAAAGGTTTTCCCCATAGACAGACTTTTTTTTACTTTCAAATGATAACGCGCCGCGCTATCCCTTCTAAAATCATCTCACCGGACGTTTTTCCCTAGAAGGAATTGTTTCCCTTTCAAATGATAACGCATCCGTTGCCAAATCCTCTCATCCGTCAGTTCGTGCATTCCTTTCACATTTTATCGCTTCACTTGTCCCGTCCCGTTTCCTCTCCCGTCCTCGGCGCCGCGATTTGGCCAAAGAAAGCGAAAACTTACCTAATTTTTTTCTCCGCGTTTCCTTTGGCGGTTTCCTCTGACGTGATTTTCCAAAGGAAAGATCGTGCATGGCCAGATGAAAGTGTTTTTCAATCGATTCGGCGCTGTTTCGTTTGAAAATTAATTCGTCTCTGTACAGTAAAACGGCAATTAAACCTGTCAATTGGCGTGGAGCGTTGTCATGTTCGAAATTTTAAGAAGATCAAGATAAAATCCAGACGTTTTTCAGTCAATCAAGTATGCATAAGTAGTTTCAATACTATATAACGGCTTAGTTGTTACAAATGAATCGTTCCCTGGCGAACTCCTTTCTTTTCCCTTGTGTGTGATGAATCGCGCGTTTTAGAATCGAGGGCAGCTTATCCTGGCCTTAATCATTTGCCGATTTCGCCGAAGGCCAACGACCACTGGAAAAATTATTTAATGATAAAAAATTATATTGATTATTTCGTTATAATTTACAAAAGGAAATATTGCGATGACGCGATTTCCAAAGGGAAAGAACTCTAGTCAGCTAATATTGGTGGAAATTATCAGATAACCTATGTCGTTTTAGTCTTCTTATCAATTTTTACCGGAAATCGGCTTCACTCTTGAAGTTGAAACTTGAAATGCACAACAGAGGCAATTGAAACTCGATTGAACCATTGCGGATTAAAGCTGATAATTTATATTTTATCTCGCGTTGAGGTTTCGAGAGGCAATAGTTGTTCAAATCATCCGAGCGAGTGGGCATTAAGATATTTCAACGTTGAGATCGAATACGAAGAGGATATTCGAAGGTCGCAGCCCACATAAAACTTAGTCTCTTCCATTCTTCGAGCATTTCGCGCCAGCCGACGATTCTTTATTGAAAATTGTCGCTTCGAGTGTTGGTAAATGTGGACTGCTGTCATGAAAGCTTGCAATGGCGTTCTTTCCCTTGGAAAATCATGTCGCGTGGAAACGTAAGAGAAAGCGCGGAGGGGAAAGCGCGGAGGAGAACGTGTGATCACGTTAGTTTGTTTTATTTTGGAGATGAAACCGGGATAGAATAAGTGAAGGAAAAAGTGTGAAAGGACGGGTGAAAGGATTTTGCGAAGGCTAGTTATCATTTGAAAGGAAAAAAATTCGTTTATGGGAAAGACGTCCGATAAAACTCACTTGGCGCTGCGCGTCATAATGCTTGATATTTTGAGGAAAAATCCGAGAGATTCTGGGTCAGTTTGGGTCTCGTTGTTTCAGGCTCAGAAGTTACAATTAAATCAAACTATCATTCGGCGAATCCCTTTCTCTTTCCTTCCGTAAATCCTGTAATTGTCAAATCTGGCTGCTCGCCCTCTCGAAAGATTTCGGCGCTTGGAAACGTGAGAAAGAATTATGGGAAAGGAGTTATCGTTTCTCTAAGTCGCATCGCACGGGAAGGGATTCGCCGGGGATAAAGTGTGCAGGGAAAGCGTGAATGGCAGGATGAAAGGAATTGTCTAGTGATGGCGCGGTATCATTCGAAAGGAAAATAATCCATTACTGGTGAAAACGTCCGATAAAAGTGTCATTTGTGCGGCTTGTTATCGTTTTAAAAATTTCAAGATGATAGAGGGAAAATCTGAAAGATTTTCAGTTAGGTTAATTGCTCTTGTTACGTGTTATTAGTTTCAAATTGATGAAATTATCCCCTGGTAAATCCCTTTCTCTTTCCTTGCGTAAATCCAGTGATCGCAAATAGCACGTTCTTTCCCTTAGAAAATCACGGCGCATGGAAACATGGGAAGATTTTGCTAGGGGAAAAATTTGGAGGTGAAAAATGGCGGAAAAGTTTCTGTTTTTCATTGTTAAATCATGGCGCGCCGTAAGGAGAGGGAAACGAGGGAGGATTCGCTGAAGGATGAAATATGAAGGGGAAGTTTCGGTTGAATTTTAATGAGATGATTTTGGTCAGATGATTTTACAAGGGATAGCGTGGCGAGTTATCATTTGAAAGGAAAAAACGTCCGTCTATCTTAGAGATTCTCTGTCAGGTGAATTTTCCTCAATTACCGGTTAATTGTTACAAATAAATAGAACAATCCCCTTGCGAATTCGTTCCTCTGATTACTGATGAATCGCTTGATCTAAAATCACCTGCAGGAAGCAGTTTTCCGCTAATCCTCTCCCTAATCATTCGCCCATTTTCATTTCCTGTGCGATTTTCGAAAGGTAATTTCGTGGCGCGAATTTCAAAGTGGAAGAACGTTCGCGTTTAGATTTTTTGATCCATCAATCTGTATCAATCCTGGTTTCGAATCTTTCCAATGGCTGCGTTAAAATGGAATTGAAAAGAACTATTTCCTCACATGTTGACTCCTCCATAATCTTGGGTTCGTTTATTCTAAAACTATAGCGCAAGTTTCTCGTCGTTCGTCGACTTTTTATCGGAATTTTTGGCAGTTAAGCTCGCACGCTATCACTCTTTCTCCGTGAACGGCTGATTGCTCTTTCGAGCTGAAAGAGGCCCGTTGGGTCGCTATGCTTGATAAAATCTTCGCGTGATAGTATATCGTAGAGGGGAGTTAAACGCTCCCCTCCTGCCGTTTTGGTTTTCCTCGTGAAACGTCGAAAAGAATATTTTTCCATAAGTCTCGCACACGTGTATTTTGACCTTCTAGTGAACATTTTATTTCCAAGTTTAGGTGATGAATTGAATTTCGCGATTGTCTGAAAAATCGAAGTCGCAACGGTGGTCAATTCGGAGGAAAATATTCATAATACTAAATTCTGAAACACTTTATGAACAAGTGTCCGTGCGTCCATCTGTTTGTGGTCAAAAACTGACAAAAGTTGCCGCATCACCGGGAAAAACGAATTCAATTAGCTCACCTGACTCACATGAATTATTATTATTTAAATTAAAATTATTTATTATTAATTATTTATTTATTATTATTATTTAAACTTCTACCTTAGAGTGTGAGATCCTCAAGATTTCTCGACATCCTCATTAGTTGAAACTACATTACTGTTGTTGTGTTTTAAAACACCTCAACAACTATTCTTACGGAATTAAGGAATTACCGAGAATAGGTTTCAATCCTTGAATTTTTCAATTCCCAATATCATCCCACACACGGGCTGTACCCGATTTTTCAAAATATCAACTGTTTAATATTTAAAAATAATTTTCAACAATTGTTTTTTGGAATTTTCAAATTTAAAAAATATTTATTATGATGCCTTGTCATGGTTGTTCGTCGGGAGCAACCTCCAATTTTCAAAAAAAATTTATTCCTTTTGGTTGCCGAGAAAAACTGAAAATAAGTTGGGGTGACAGCAGCGCCATCTGTTGACGGTGAATCTCACTACCTGCCTCTGGACATTAGCCTTAAGTTGTTGCAAAATAAAAACAAAAAAAAAAAAAAAACAAGAAAAACAATGTGAATAGGTATATAATTATTCCAACGAACAACTTGTGTAGAAACTGAAACTTTTCAAGTGTAAAAAAAAAATTACCTACTACTTTGTAAAAGACGTCGGCCGACTTCAGCTTTCAAACTTTTTTTTGTTGGTAAATCACAGTAACAAAAATATATCAATAGTATAATAGGAACAATACTAGACGAGTTTTTTGACCCAAGGTAACTTGATTTTTCAAGTAGGTAAATAAATTAGAGTTCAAAAGCCGGTCTAACGTTATTTCCTCGAGCTGAAGTATTAATTTGCTCTCTGCTTTCGCAAATAAAAACGTCGATCAATCTATTCCATCGGTTTGAGAAAAAGGGGAAGATGAAGTAGGACTGCGGGATATCCGCGAAAAAGTTTTTACGCGTCAAGGCTATTTATTAGCTTTTCGACCTCGAGGGGTTTAATAGTTTTCTCCCGAGTTTAGTACACTTTTCACCTCGGCGAAGCAGCACTTCTCAACACCCGCTCTCCAAGTATCCCAAAACTTCTAGGCGATTCTCCTTTTTCTCCGCGTTAGCGGCATCTGCTTAAAGTTCGAATTCCCCTCGATATCGAGCATTCCGTGCCAAAGGTTTATTTCATCGAGTTCTTCGAAAGAAACTTCACTGGTTGAAGTTATTTGGCGAGTGTACCAGAGTATTGAAGGCTGGACTAGCTCTGGAGATGAATCATTCCAAATGTAAGAACATTCTTGCCGCAGAACACTATATTTTTGTAGGAGGCGCACTTCTATAATGAGGGACGATTGCAGACTGCTCGAATCCTCGCCCTCTCTTGTAGATTGCCCACCTGTTCCTCAACCTAATCGCTTCTTGGGTATGAAGATGTAAGCTGAGCCTACCTTGAGTTAGCTGTGAAATTTTGGGTTCGTCTGGCATCAGGAAAGCCAAAAAACTTCTTGAGCCATTGTTGCTATCTTTCTCGTTGTCTCCTTCAAACCTAGAATGGATTTTTCTGGCACCAAGATTGGCAAATTGCGGCGTTAAAAGAATCCGAGCCCCTGCGGGTTGACAGTTGCTCAAGCCTACTTCCAAATCGGTGACTGCGGTAGTCATTTGCAACACCGATGAATCTTGCAGGATTTTACTGATTGCAGAGGCCACATTTTGAGAAAGTTAGCCTACACATTGGATTATCTACTTGCCCTCCCACTAGCCCCACTCTACATCTTCCTACGCAAAGCTTTTGGGCAGTTTTTAAAGGGATCGCAGCTAATCGAATGCTGAAAGCAGTAGGTACCTGAATGCTCAGTACTGGAACTAACTGAATGGTGGTGGCAAAGCAGGGAAAGAAAAGGCCTAATGGATTATTGGATTTCAAACTGGCAGGAAAAGTAAATCGATTCACCTTGTACTTTTTGTTGACTTTGAACTTGCTACAGGTACGGATGACGCATTTTTACAATTTTCTGCTGCTGGATAAATCATGCAAGGGGATTAACGCTGAGGGGGAAGGGGTGTTGGATGTAGGAGCAAGCAGCACTGGTAGAACCTCGCCTTGTACTAGTGTGAGCACTTAATTTTTCAGGTGGAAGTCCTTGAATTGAGCCCCGAACTCGAGTGGCAGATGGTAAGGAGATAATCTCCAATGGGCACTGGCGAAGGATGCTTTAGAGGATGCTTTAGGATGCTTCAAGACAGAGCCGGCATCGAAAATAGTCTGAGATGCTCATTTCTCATGTCATAAAATACAGTCAGGTTTCAAAGATCGTCTCAGCCTAACACCTATAGCGTCTTTGCTTTTTGGCATGTTAATCAGCTTCTTCAACTGCGTAAGCCCCATTCGACGAATTGGCTGTATTCTCCTGTGATCCTATTTGGGCTTTCTTTTGGTCTAGATCCTTTGCATTTTGGCTTGGGCAGGCAGTTTTAGAGTGGCCTCTGAGGGGCAGAGGGCGAGGAGATTATCCATTGGCTACTGTGGTGGCATCTCCTCCTACCAGAACCGAGGAAGAGCTAGAGCTCCAGAAAGTGGCATGTCAATTTGACCAGAAAGTACCCAATGGAGAGCCCATCTTGACACCATGTTAACGGAGAGCCAAATGGGCTAGCCTTGGCTGCAGGAAACGTGCACTCAGGGCCTTGTTATCTACACAGGGGGGCCCAAACTTTTTTACTCAAGGGCCACATTGTAAATGTTTGGGGGATTGGCGGGCCAACAATATTTCAGGGCTGAAAGTCGAGCCCCCTCTCCCCCACCACTGTACACCCAGAATTTATTTTTTATAATTGAGAGCTCAGTGGTGGTTTTTGAGTTTCTTGTGTTAGTTTTTTTTTTCAAGTTTCTATGTTTCCTTATAGAGCTTTGTCGTAGGGCCTACAACTTTTGTTTTTCAGTACGGTAATTTTCTGTGGGCTCTAAAAAATTTGTTCCCGGGCCGGATGTGGCTGGCGGGCCGTAGGTTGGAGACCCCTGATTTACAACATCTCGTGGATCCAAGAAAGGCCAGGAAGCGGAGACGGCATGTTGCCTCTTTTGCAAGGTTATCTGCCTTTTCATTGCTTTCAAAACCCCTGTGGCAGCTATGCGTGATTTTATTGTGGACTGATGTAGCCGCTAGAGCACTAAGGCATTCCCAGGTCACCCTTGCTCTGAAGGTGAACGATGATTTCATCTTTAGTGCAGCTGGGGTGTCTGAGAATGTATAGATTCTTGTGCCTTTGAGACCTTTCCTCCCCGATTTAGAGCAGAATAGCTAACTTCCGCCTGATATATCGTGGCATTGGTGCCCAGTTTGTATCCTCTTCTTACCTTGTAGTTGAGCATAATTGAAACGTTCCTGTATTGAGGTCGGAGCGATTCCATTTCTCAAAAATAAGAGACGATGAGACTGCCACTAATTCCACTATCTATATGAATTATATCAAACTTGGCGTCTAGGTGATCATCGGTAACAATTTTACAACTAGCTACTTTCTCTAGAGATTTATGGTGCTGTAGATGGTGGATAGATAGCCGTCTATAGAAGTACTTATATGCTGGTATAATTAACCACTCGACGTTACCGCTGGTCAACATCAATGGAGAAAATTGCCGACTGAAGACATTCTATGTGTTAAGTATATCTTGTTTCGTCACCCTTGGAAATATCAATCCCCTTTTCTCTCGAGAGAACTCTTTTTCCATCTCAGTATTCCTATCAGTTCTTCTCCTCAGTTCCCGCAATGGTCCGCTCTGGCCTCTTTCCCTCATCCCTCCGTGCTCTTTCGGACGGAGGCTATTTTTTCCGCTTTTTACGTCCTCGCACGATCCAAGTGAATCAATATCAGTTCCAAAGCCAGGAGTGCCACCTTAAAACAACTATTTCTACCAGTTCGGATATTTACTCTCGAAGTCTTTCTCCGAGTCGTTCTTCGCTTCCCATTACTCTGGAGTTTTTTTCCCAAAACTAATCTTTAGCGCTCAAGACCATAATAGATGTACTTGACCCGCTTCGTGTTTTGCAGCACAGTCCAATACTCAAATATTACTCATGAAAAATACTGTGAATTGGTAGTTGAAATTTCCGCCTTTCTATTGCATTGAATTTGAATACGATTTTTGCTTGTTTCAGGGCGCATCGATAGCGAGTTATGGGCTCCTTATCATGTAAGTTGCCTTTTTACTATTTTAGCCAGTTTATTCTCTCAATTTTGAGTCCATTATATTATACCATCCATTGTAACCTCCTGAAAGAATGCCACAACAACAATTTTCTGTGGAAACGATGTACAAGATCCACATATTTTACAGTTTATCGTCGACTCCGCTCCAAAACGACCATGATTTTGTAACTACTAACTTATTTCAACGGTAAACGGTGTTGTTTCGAATATGTGCGTATTTCAAAAACATACCATACGAGAAACGCCCAGGAGCATAATGTTCTTTGTATAGCGTTCTCGTTACGACACGCATTTATTACACGGTCCCGGAACAATTTTATTTCCTTTCGGATGTCAGGTTGATTTATTCACCCTGCACAGTCCCCAACCCTTTTCGCAGCTCTGGTTGAGACAAGTATGTAACGAAAGGGCCAGCTGCTGCTGGTTTCAACGTCTGGAAAACTGGGGGAGTTTCAGTGGAAATACGCGTTCTGAGAATTCCTCAGCCTTGGGAGACTTTTTCGACCGAGGGGGTGAATTATTTTCTCGTTGGTTGAGAAAGAGGAGCATAGATAGCATGGCTGTGCATTTATTTAGTTTACAGCCTGGGCCAGCCATTTGAATACTATTCCTAAATCCATTTCCAGCTAATGCTTCAGAGTGTGGAAACAAGTATTGGTTGAAGGAATTAGTCATCCACTCAGCATAATGGTTAGGACACCATGGCATCATTTTCATGATGATTGCATATTTTTGCTTCTTTATTTCTTCAGTATTCTGGGCTTACAGGTTCTTCGACTATTTAATCAAAGAGGCATTCCATTTTATTGGTCCAGTCATTCGGGGTCTGATAGCTCCAAGACTGCTTGAAGGTATGAACTTAACCGATGTGGACCTCATGGTTCCACGTCGCCCTGAAGATGCCCGAATGGGCGAAAGTGCTCGGCCAGCCATTAAAGATCTGGAGAATAAGTCGCCTGGTTTTTCTCCCCCTCACAACCCCTCTACTTTAACCGATGCTAGGCCGAGCACTGCAGGAATAAAATATTCCAGCTTGTTGTTCGACTGGAACATAGCTATTCTGCAAGCCTAGAGAGCATGGATTTTCCAGCGCATTTCTGAACCCTGGAACCGGCTCTTCCGCATCTCCCAAACCTCAGCAGCGTACATAGGGTGATACTAATCTGCAGATCCAAGATTGATCAAACGCTCTGTCGGCAATTTCAGCCAAGTAACTGAAGTAGGTATATTGCAACAAGAAATATCCTCTGAGTCTTTTCAGCCTCACTTCTTTAGCTTTGATTACAGCGACAATTTCAGCTTCTGGTATTGAAATTGGGAGGAAGGGGAAGTTATGAAGGATTAGCGCTAGTTGTGCCTCGCCTTGAAAGGCTCCTATTGTCTCAACGTAGCAACTGGATGACAGCAGATTATAATTGCTACTCATTCTCCACTCAAATAGATTCTTAGGCATATTCAAAACAGTAAAAAGATCTGGTTTTTCGAAAGACAGAAGAGAAGAAATTCAGCTGCAATGACAGGAAATAATCCCGCCTGAGAACTCAAGGTCGTAAATTTTTCATCCGCCTTTACATTGATACGTCGCCGATCTCTTTTTCTCGATTGAATATGCAAATGTCGCTGGCAAATTTCGTGACAAGAGTCCTCAATGTTGATCCCGTTTCATTCTTAGCTCGTCGCATTTGAAACATTCACCCCCGATGTATTCGATCCCTACTCGTACATCGAAAATCCTGATTCAACAACCGAACTGAAGTAGGAACACGGCTTTATTCACTTTACGGGTGCGACGAGAATAACCAATCGACATCTTTTCCTCGTGCTATCAAATATTTCATGAAGCAGCAGACTTTATTTCTCTACGGAAGCGAAGTTTTGTCTTTCTAGTTGAACGATTTTTCTTATTTGTTGAAAATGAAGACACTCTCGCATTCGGACTATTGATTTTTCTGAATGGAAAAGTAAATTAATTTATCTTTTAATCTTCGTTTACAAGACTATACTTTTGGACTTGCTTTTGGACTTTTGGACTTGCACTCATACAATTTTCGCAATTGTGATGTGGTTATGAACGCTGAGAGGGAAAGTGGTGCTTGGATGCAACAACAGCTAGCTCTAATCGTGCCTCGCCTTTTACTACTGCGAGACGTTCCTGACTGCAGCGGTGCCTCGATAACGGGGCTTGGAACTAGCTCAACTAGCAGTTTTAAACCGAGCTATGGAAGGCTCCAAAATTTGTAGGATTACGGTTCTAGAGCCGATGGTTTAGGTTATTAAACGCTCACGATCTTAAAAATTCTATAATGGACACATCACTCTCCATAGACCATTTCTTCTGATTGAAGAAATTATTCTTAAAGTGGAAGCATTGTGACCGCTAAAAGTTCCAACCGAAGTTCGAAATTTGGCAACTTTTCGACATCCTTTAGTTGGTGTTTTGAAGCGCTTTAGTGTGTGGTCCAAAATTAATCATCATTTTCGTTTGCTTATAAGACTGAATTTGATGACTGAGGCCAACCTGCTTCACTGGGCAGAAGCAGCAATTTCGAGGGCGAAATGTAGCCAATAAAACGGCAGACGAACCCTTGAATGATCAAGTGAGACGAATTCTGCACCCAGGGAAAGACGCAGGCGCTCTCTTGTGGTAGTAAATTTCCAACTTAACGGAGCTTCGAATCCTTTCTCCCTCTCTGCAGCTAGTAAACCGAGGTATTTTATTCATCAGAACACGGGAAGCCTCTTTCTGCCGCAGGGCTAACTGCTTTTGTAAATTGAATATTTCACTGGTTTTGTAGTGCACAAGTTTCAGCTCGAGACCCTTCTGGTTTACCGCTTCAGGCTGCGTTTGACAGTAATTTTATTTCCCCGTTCTAAGAGATATAAAGAGAGCATAAACTGATTGGCGAGTTTACAATTGGAGTCGCAATTGCATAATAATAACCGTAGATTGTCGTAGTGGCGCTCGCTATTGTGCCTCGCCTTGTTCTTGTGCGAGACGCTACTTAAAGCAATATCTAAGGAGTTCTGGGCTCATTAGGTATTTTAGCAAGGTGACAGAAATATCAACCACACCAGGAATGGAACACTGGAGCTTTGCACTTTTTTCATTGGATGGAACTGCTGCCGTGCTGCGGACGACCTGGAGGTCTTCAGATGCTTCCGACGTCAAGGGTTTGACCATATTTGAAAATCCAAGGGCAGTTTGTCCAGTTGAGGAGCACAAGTTGACCCGTTCTACCAATCAGTGTTGGCGCAGCCTTCCAATAAGACCAGACTAGTCCTGAGCAAAAATCAAGACATCTTCACCACCAGGGACCCGTCAAAAAACGCTTGCCATGGTTCGGTTGAATCTTCTGAGGCTTTCTGCGGCATCTGTAGGGAGGAAGACATTTTCTGTACGTTCATAGTTAAGTAAACCACATCATGTGGCATAATTATATTATTTAACAAAATAACTACAACTCCACCTTGCTCATACTCGGGTTATGAACCTGACTATTCCTTCTTTACAAACTTAAATGATTTGTTACTTCAAATATTGAAACTCTCCGTACACAAGAACTATTTACTTATTCCGTTTGAAAAAGGTTATTGTCTCCTGTCGAACTCTGGCGTATTTGCTTACTCTATCTTATCCGATAATCGTGTAGATTTAGGTACGACGGACGTTGCCGTGTGAAGTCTTTGTTCAAAAGGCAGCTATGTGAATGAACGCGAGAGGAATTTGACTTGAGGGAGTACAATGATTTCTTATCGTTTGAGTTCATTAACTTATAGATGCCGAATTCGAGGCGTCGCTAGTGTCAAGTGGTTTTATCTTGTTATATTGAGCGCTTAGCGAGGTGGGTGATTTTTTAAGTATGTAATATCACAAGATAAGCTGAGTTTGTTGTCAGGAATAGGTAAGCAAATAGCGCATTCTCCCGCCTCGAGCGCTTACTAGTTGATTATGTAGAAGATGTGTCCATTTGATAGGGGTTTTTTCCTTCCGTTTTGTTTATCATTTTTGGCGATTTTGGAAGGTTTAAAAGTTTTTCTGTTGAGTTTATTCGAATTTAGGATTGTTATTCATTTGTTTTGATCAACTTGTCAAATTTTACTGGTACATGATGTTTGTTTTTCCCTTTGAGATGCGAGCCAAGCTGTCCTTAGCTGTTAGTTCGAGATTTATCCACTAGACTGGCGCCACAAGTGGCGTTATCTGTTGGGACTCTAAAGTACCTCATCTCTGAGTCCTTTATGCTGGAAAACTGCATTCCTGTGAATTCACGGAGAACATAAATTAAACCCCTTCTCTCATTTCCACGAAACTGTCTGGCTAACGAACTAATAACTAGTAACTAGTAATTAGCTAACTAGTAACTAACTAACTAACTAGTAATTTTTTAAATCTTACTTATTCTATTATTTTTTTATTTTTCATTTTATTTTATTTACACTATCGATTTTATTTCTATTCTATTCATTTTATTAATTTCAATCATTTCATCTGTTTTATTTATTTTATCTACTTAATTGATTTATTCTTTTTTTTTTCTTCTGAAATTGTTAGAAAGGTATCGTCGTATTAGAAGTGCCTCGAGACATCATCTGAAGATGAAGTACGGGATAAACGACCAAGTCGTTTCGAGTGGGAAAAGAAATAATCGCGGAGGAAAGAGAACGTTAAGGAACGTCCAAACTTCTGTTGGAGGGCTACGAAAAAGATCGAACGGTGCGGCTAAAGCCGTCAGCTTCAGTGTAAAAACACCGAGCTGTTTACCAGTTGGTGATAAGGGCGCCGGCTTGTATGCTGAGTATATTAACAGAGGCCAACGTGGCGGTCGAAAAAGTCGGCGTTTTTTTGCTTTTCCTAGGTGTTACTGGGGGCATTATCGCCTCGATAAAGCCGCGTCAGGCTCGGTGCTGTAGAAAGAAGTCAAATACTCCAACCATCGAAGACAGCTAATTGCGCTTTAAAAAGGGTTTTCGTCCGAGATTTTCTCATCGGACTGAGAAAAGCGCAGACCGTTGCGTTTGAATTCAGATCTGGAATTGAACGTGTCGGTTAACCTTAGCTCGGACATCCGTGTCTTATTTGAGGTCTCATCGATATCCTATTTATTCTTTATCAATAACGATAATAAATTGTAATCGTGCTGATATTTAATTCCGGTTCCTCGCTCTTGTAGTTACATTCCTGGTTGTTAGGGTTGGGACATCGACATCGATGCTAGATAGAAAAACATCGATGTTTAACATCGATTTTTTTATACATCAACATAGTAAACCCCTATTTTAAAAAAAATTTTATAGTGGCTCTATATTTTCTTGTGCCAAAAAGGCTTATTAAAACAATCCGTAAGAAAATTGTGGGCATTTTTTCATTTATTTTCTCAGTGGGTACTGTGTGAATGCTTTGGCAACACTGGTTTCAGTTTCACCCTTTGAGTTGATAGCTAAACTTACACGGCAAAGCCTGAATTTTACTAATAAAAAAGATCGATATTATTTTTTACCGATTTTTGTTGGCGTGTATAAAACATCTTCTGTTTAAAACATCGACTTTTTTCTCGATATATCGGTACTATCGATGTTGTGTACTTTCCATCTTTTAAACATCGAACATCGATGTTGAAGCTTCGATGTCCCAACCCTTTTGGTTGTTCGATTGAGGGCAGTCTCCTTACAGTCCACTGGAGAGCCCCCTGTGGCGCCCCTTGAAGATATGTCTTGAACTAACTTTAATCCCGGCACGGTGTACTTCAGCAACCTCCTTTCAGCTTGAATTCTGATACAGCACAAACCCTCACCTGAATTGAGGTTCACTACTAATCATAAAGGGAACCTGATTCGGTGAAACGAGGATTGACTTTACTATTAGTGGCGATAAAAGCCATTGAAACCTTGAAAGATAATTTTCAACTCTTATTTCACTCATAGGCCCCAAATTGGAAGAAAACCTATTGAAAATTAACCCATTTAAAGGGGAAAAGGTTATGCAAAAGCTGGTGCCTAGGCTGAAAAAATGAATTGATCGGGATGGCGATTTTGTCGAAAAATAAACATATATTTTGGAACATACCCTGTAAATTTGGCTAAAAAAATATGCACTTTTCGATTTTTGGCAGCAGTGGTAACCTTATTTTCTGGACATCCCTCGTATGTTACCTTCGTTCATCTAAAGCTTTCTAGTAGGCGAAAGCATTGATCGCTATGCTATCAAATTGCGCATTACTCGCAGCTGCCCTGACGCTCTTAACTTCCTTCGCATTAGCGACTCTTTGTCCTTTCTGGATCGGCCGAAAATACCGCGAGAAAATAACAATGCCGCTGGGAACCCCTGATTGGACTTGGCGAAAGGGGCGAGGAAATTGACTGAGGCTCATTGGGGGAATATAGGGGACAATGTTGGAGGGAGGTGGAAGCAATAGAATCCAGGATGAAAGAGTAAAACTAACAATGGGTTTTGGAAATGCTGATGAACACTTCGTCGCCTCAAAGCCGCCGATCGATAATATAGCTATAGATATTTCCTAACCGAGAAACGCGGTCCTGCTTGGTCTCCTCACTGTCGCTTTAGAATACGTGCAGATTGGTGCGGAGATAAAAAGCGAAGAAACGGCCTTGCCGATGTGAAAGCTGAAAATCGCGTTTACTGCAAAAACCTAATTTTTCACGAGAGCGACAAAATCCTTCTAACGTCCGCTATAAATCGAAACAGCTGAGGTGTCATAATATTGCAAGAAAAAAAACCGCTGAAACTGATCGTACAGTGGTTTATTATTCCTTTTCTTCAAAAATAATGCAAGAAGATCATCCGTTTAGAATATTAACTATTTCGAACATTCGTGAACGTGTCCACCAAAAAAGAGATTGGTAACGACGAGGGAAACTCCGTAGCAACTATTTAATTTTCATTCATTTTTATTTTTCTAAATTTTCAAATTTAAAGCTAAATTTCTTAAATTTTCTGTCCGAATGTACGGATGAAAAGTGTGTTTTACATACATTCCCACGAGTATAGAAGGATTTTTATTGCTCCAGAAATTCTCGAGTTATACCTTCATGCCAAATTTCTGACAATTTTACACAAAAGCACAATTTGTTGACGCAAAATTTAAAAAAAAATCAAAATCCTGGGGTTTTTTGCACCCGATAACCTCAAAATTTGATGAAAATTCTAGTCCACTTTTTGAAAAATAGTTCTCCTATATGTTAAAAATAGTTTTCCTATATTTTTTCATATTTTTCCATCCACCAATTTCCCACGATCAATATTATCTCTCCTCTCGGTTGCGTTGTTATGTAGAGAACGGTGCGAGCGGACTATAAATTACCGAGGGTGAGTAATTGTAAGGTATGCGCCCGTTATATTAGACAGAAGGGGGAGATAAGAGGCAAATAAGGGAAACTGAGGGAGCAGGGCGAAACGTGCGGTTTCTTATCAATAACAGCTATGAACGGGTGTTGGCCGAAGGTCACGGAAATGGTAAACATCTGGCTCCATCGAATCCAAATGTAGATAAGAGATTAAAGTCGACCGAATTGTCGAAGTATCAAAAATGCAAAAAATCTGTCCGTTATGTGGTGAAAAATCAACGGAGTGTTTGTGTGGATTTTCAATAATAAATATTAATATTAATATAATTTATAAATGTTATGTTATGAATGTCCGCATTATTTTGTTCGTATTATAATTTATTTTTCCTCTTCGTCGACCCTTCCTCAGCACTGTTTTTGGGATATAGACCTCAATTTAATTTTTGTTATTTCTCAAAAAACGATTGAAGCAGAACTCTGATTTCCGTACCTCCGGCAGACGGTTACTGTGTAACCATGCTGTCAGGTTTATTTTCATTGAATTTTTTTTAATTGAAATCATGTAATTTTATTTTTTCCTGAAATGAACGTTTTCTTCTTCTTCCATTGTATTAATGTTATTATAATAATTAAAGTATGGTATTTTCATAATTAAATTAAAGATTTATAAATATTGAAATAAAATAATTATAATGATTAAATTAAAATACTGATGATAATTAAATTAAAATAATTATAATAATTAAATTGAAAGAATTATGATGATTAGGTTAAAATGATTTTAATGTTTAAGTTAAAATAATTATTATAATTAAATTAAAATACTGATGATAAAAAATTTAAAATAATTATAATTAAATTAAAATAATTATGATAAAAAATTTAAAATAATTATAATTAATTAAAATAATTATAATTAATTTAAAATAATTATGATGATTAGGTTAAAATAATTTTAATGTTTAAATTAAAATAATTATAATTATCAAATTAAAATAATTTTAATGATTAAATTAGAATAATTTTGTTATTATTCATATTGTTACTGTAGCTAGCGAATCATTTAGAATTCCTCTCGCTGGAGACGGTTGTAAATTAAAAGCGTTATTGGAGCATTCGTCGACCACCCTTTCGGCTTACCCTTAATTAGTTCCGATCGTTTTGGCATTGGTTCAAAACAGAATGCCATCGTAGAATCGGGTCATTTTCGGTCCGAACTTGTTCCCCAATCGATCCACTTCGACGTTATATTTCACGTTACCCGCTTCGACTTCTTTCATAATGTTTTCAAATCTCAATGGATTTTTAGTATTTTTCGAACCTCGTTTGAACGCGATTGTCGAATCGAATTCATCTTTGCGATGGACATTTCCAGAAGCGGATTCCTCTCATTGAAAGATGTCAAGAGTTTCCAAATTTACTTGGCTAACCTTCTTTGACAGAGATGACGCTCTGCTATCACGAATTTGCGAACCGTTTCGTTATTATTTGACCACGCCTTGTTCCAGCTATTTCTTACCATTTTTTCCTCGTCTTCTTTGATAAATAAGTGATAATGCGTTATTTATTTGAAAAACCGTAGTTATCGGACAGAAAATTAGGCGGGTCTTAAAAATGCAACGTTGCCAGCTCGCAGGACAGTGTGAGAGGGATTGCGTTCGAGTCCTTCAAGAGACGTCGCACGCGGACGTGGCGTATACAATGCACAGCATAGGCGAAAAGGAGGGAAAAATCCGCCGCAAGAGACTGAGCGGCGCGTGTGCGATGGCGGACTCCTGCGCCACTTCCATCTGTCTGCATTCGATCATTTGAGAGGTACTTGGCATCAATGGGCGCTCAGCGTTGCCGCCGATTGGCAAGTTGACGGCGGTCGATTGGTTCAGCCCAGCAGGAAATCTCGCCCGCCTAATTTGGTGTCCGCTATTGAAACAAGCGCTTCACGCTATTTATATCGTGCAGACAACATTCTCCCACTTCCACTGTTTTTCTTTTCTTGTATCGTATCTGATACTGACGAGACTGTTCTAGCTCAACTCTAATAGACACATCGATAATTCGATCGGTTTGAAGATGTTAATGTCAATTGTCCGCAATGGATTTAATCGAGTGAACCTCAGAGCAACAATCGCTTAAACGAAAGTCGTTTCGGGCGATTGTCCTGAAGGGAAGGATCTCGAAGAAAGATTGGACGCAGAAGGCAAAAGCAAGCGCACACTTGATGTGTGTTGAGAGCTTATCAGTAATTGGAGCCGGGCTCTCGTTTTTCTTTCTCTCCTTTCTACAACTAATATCAACCGCTTCAACAATGCCATCTCAACCGAACGGAAGAAATTGATTGCTTCGACCGTTAATAGAGAAAATTAATCGAACGTCACGTGTTTTCACGATGAGGGTAATTTTTTTATTGTTTTAAATATTTTTTTATATTTTTTTTGCAATTTTGTTGTAAATGAGAGCGGATTTGTAGTAGAAAATTTAGAAGTATTAAACGAATCAAAATTTTCCGTTCTCTTCGAAGCATAATAATGTTCTACTTAGATTGAAGATTTAATTTTAGATTTAAAATCATAATTAAATTGCCAATACTTTCGAAGTACCCCATCAAGGGTTTTTTAAAGGTTATTACTGTAATTTGTTATCGAACAAGACCGCTCGCCTTCAAACGTTCTGCTGAGTTCGTACGTCTTCAACACAAGTCGTGATGTTGGATGAGAAACAAGATTGGCAACTGTTTCAATGATGTCTTGAAAGTTGCGTCTACTCGGCCGAGGGTGAAAGAGAGAAAAGGGAAGACAACGTCATTAAAGTTCACCCTTTCGGCGGAAAGGGAGCGAAACTAGTTAGGTTTCAGTAAAATTCCCTCCTGGGCTAAGACAAATACGGGCTTCGAACGACTTGAACACGTTTCTGCGAGCCTGTCAACGAATAAACGCCTGGCAAAGATTTTCTCGCCGTATTTCCCATTATTCGCGTTTAAATTTACCTCAACTTGATCGCTCGGAAGTCGAATTTCAAGAACCCAGACATCTTACAGATAGTAAAAACTGACAAGTGTGGATTGAAAATAGATTATGATTATATAGGCAGTAATTAATGATATCAAGGATAATAGGTCAAGAAAAAATTTTAGAAATTGTGAAAAATTGAGAATTATCTCTATTGATTAGGTCTTATTGATAAGGTGATATTGATTTGGTCTCGTTAAAAAAATCGTATTGATGAGATCTTATTTTTTTATAAGTTAGTATTGATTAATTTTCATCGATAAATTCTTAGAAAATATCTTACTGATGAAAAATTACTGATTTGGTCTTAATGATAAGGTATTATTAATTAGGTCTCATCGAAAAGGTTTTATTGATTTGGTCTAATTGTAAAGGTATTAGGTATTGAATAAGTCTTATTAGTTCTACTAATTATTTGATATAGATAAGGTAATATTTATTAGGTTATTTACTATAGAAAAGTTAATTATGATTAGGTACCATTGATTAGGTGTAACTGATTATGTCAGACTGTTACTTCTTTCTTAATGATGAGGATTTATTGGTTTGATTTCATTGAAAAGGTCTCATTTTTAAGGTAGTATTGATTAGAATTCATTTGTTAAATCTTATTGAAATCTTGTCGATGAAGTTTTATCGTCAAAATCTTATTGATCTGTATTATTGGTTTCGGGCGCGTGAATCACCCCGAAACATCCCGGTCTTTTTTAGAGCTTTTGTCCTCCTAACGTAGCCATTGTTGCGATCAATCGCCACGGGGAATTGAACCGAGTTGTAGCGTAGTTGAGCAGCCTCCTCAGCCATAGGACTCCTTGCACTCCCCTTGGTTTTGTGCCCTTCAAAGCATAATGAGCCAACTTTTCGTTTGGCGGAGCAGTCTAGCAAGGCGACGTGCTGGTAGAGTTGGGATGAAACTTTTGTTTGACCCGGGGACGACGAGGAGACTTGGAGAATCTTCTCATGGCGTTCCTTCTCTCTTTGGATTGAAAACCTAAATTGGATCCGGGCCCTTCGAGATATTTATTGCCAGTAATGAAAGTACAAAGGGATTCGAAGTCGGGTCATTTTTATCGCCCTCGGAGAACTTTAAATTAACCGATTCGCCCGGCTGACTACTCAAATTCGGAACATTGCTCGGGTCGCCATTGAAAAACCTATTCATCTGGGTGATAAGGTGTTGAATATATTTGTGTGCACTATTTAATAGTGGGCGCGCGAAAATTGAATTAAACTAGTGAAATCGTGAAAAAGGCTCATAACATGGAGGCACTGTATGTGATCCAATATACGAAAAATCTGGCGTTTTCTGCTTGCCATAACCGACATTTCAAGCCCTCAAATGTAGAAAAATATTGACTCTTATAGCCTGTAAAATCAAAACAGAAATAACTTTGAACCCTTATATCTCAAATGCACAGTGTTTTTTCAAAATTTGGAAAAAAACCTAATTTTGCTCATTATCTAGGAAAACATTTCCTGAAAATGCCGTTGAATTTCATTCTTTTTTCAGGAAGATATGACCATTTTTGTCATTTTGTGACCACAGACAGATACAGACACTTGTTCAGAAAGTGATATCAAGTATAGTTCTATGAAAAAAAATCAGGACTTCAAGAGAGAGTGTTTGACGGCCATTCCAATGAGTATAGAACGATTTTTATAGCTCCAAGAACTCTCGAGTTATACCCTCATGTCAAATTTCTGAAAATCTTCCAAATTCGGCGCAAAAGCTGCGATAACTCGAGAACCAATAAATCTATCGTCCCGGCGATGGTCTCATTCGATTCAGCGTCCAAAAGTCTATAGAATTTGATACCACGTACACATTTTTCTGAAACACCCTGGAAAATATGAATTTTCTCCCCACAAAACCCCCCAAAAATACCCTTAAAATTGAGCTAGCAAGTTGGTTCATGAATTGGGCCGTCGTAGGACCGAGATTGATTTTTGGTGAAAATTTCAAGAATTTAGCTATTATAGTTTGGCCGGAAAACTGCTAACGGCGTACGGCGGGCTGACAGAATTTTATTTATTGGATATTCGGATGCAAACATCAAATTTTGAGGGGGGTTAGAATTTTTTTTTCTTGAGCGATTACAATGGTTTATTATTGAATAATAATAAAATATATAAATGATAATTAAAATACGGACCTTTTTACTGATAGGATGTTGGTGCGCTATTTTCATAACGGTCCTTATTACGAATTCAATTCTAAAGTTCTTACGGGGAGAAGGGATGAATAACCAATTACTCCCTTTATCTCCGGGAAGCGTCCTTACGTTGGAAGTTCTTTCTTCAAGACGTAACACCTTTAATGAGCCAACTTCACCTTAACTTCCACTGTTGACTTAGAGATTAAAGCGGTACTTTTACCTTTCGAGAGGACGACCATCGTCAAACGAATCTCTTGGAGCGTCTACAATCCTGAAACTTGCTCGGCCCGTTTGCAAGGACGTCAACCTACGAGAGAAGGTGAAGTTGTCGGATAGAGCCAGATTCAGCGTCCTGTGGATTTATAAACGAGACAAAAAGAAAAAAAATCAGTTGAAAAAAAAAAAAATTATGATAAAAATTGATCGAAAAATAATACGATTGGAAGACATTTTGCAGAAAAGTTTCTTCTAAAGGCTGTAATAAATCGCCGATTGAACTCTGATAACACACAGTACTTCCGAGATATTAGTGGTCGAAGTTATATTTTTTCCAGGCCGAAAAAAATATATTTTCGGGCGGTCTAGGCCTTGAATTTTTATATCTAGTTATAAAAATTATTTATTAGTTAAAAATTATTTATTTATCAAATTATTTATTAGTTAAAAACTATTTATTTATCAAATTATTTATTAGTTAAAAATTATTTATTAATTAAATTATTTATTAGTTAAAAATTATTTATTAATTAAATTATTTATTAGTTAAAAACTATTTATTTATTAAATTATTTATTAGTTAAAAGTTATTTATTAATTAAATTATTTATTAGTTAAAAATTATTTATTTATTAAATTATTTATTAGTTAAAAATTATTCATTTATTAACGTATTTATTAGTTAAAAATTATTTATTTATTAAATTGTTTATTTTAATTATTTATTATTTATTTATTTTTTAGTTTAGTTATTTTTTATTTAGTTTTTTTTATCTACAGAGGACGCTTCCGTTTCTTGTTTCGATTCTATTTAAGTAGGACTATCGACAATACTATCATCTCTCCAGTAGAATTTTCTGTTTTATTTACCTATTTTATTTTTAGCAGCATCGAAGCATTATAATATGCACTTTTATTTTCAGCATTTTATTTCGTTTGTTGGAATTCGCCTAATAGAGTGAATACAGATGTCAGATATTTCATCGTACGAAATCGACTGAATTTTCACATTTGAATAGGCAATCCCACATTACACGGCGTACAATCATTTTTTGCAGCTTTATCACGCAGCGTCCTTTAAACGTGTGCATTTTTCCGAAAGGGGGAGGGGTTAAGCTCGTATCCACCCTCTCGATCCTCCGTCTCTATTCCTCCTGTATTGATGTCCGCTCTCATTGTTCTATTCAGCTAGCCGCTCGCCGGGTCGCATAATTTAACGCGAATTGATTTCCCTCTATGTCCAAGGCAGGCTAGTTCGTGATACTGACAGGTGGTGGCTGGTCGTCCGATTTATGCGATGCGACGCGAGTCTCCCGCGTAGGCGTTGCGCCGCTTGTCAACCTGCGGCGGCGCTGATATTCGACCGCGGGATGAGATTTCACCCCGCGTCCCGCGCCGCTACGCTGCGTAGGAAATTGGACGCTTTCCCTTTCCACTCGCAGCGTCCGTCCGCCGATAAGTGGGCGCGATTGAATTAGAAAATAATATTATTCAGGCCGCAGAGCGATTCAATATCCGCGCAAAACGCATTCTCTCGCGCCGCTGCGCTTTGACGCAGTTGCGTCGCGTGAATTTATTGACGAGTTCAAAAGCGGATAAATACTCGCTAGAATATTCCGCAGGTCGAAAACAAAAAAAAAAACCAAAAAACCCCTAAATTGCCCGTACCAAATAAATAAATAAATAAATAAATAATAATCTTCCCCTAAAACGGGCAACTATAGCTCATATTGATGAATAAATTTCCGAAGGTTTAAAAATTTTTCGTTTAACGCAATTTGTTTACTCTGTTTTATTTATGTGCAATAAATTTTCTCATACTTGTCAAGGTTTGAAAAAAGGGAAAAAAATCTCAAATAATTTTCGAATTTATAAAGAACAAAAACAGAATAAAAGTATACAAAAGCAGAAGTGCAGTATTTGATCCTGATATAACGATTAAAAAAAACCAAGTTTTGCAAAATACACAAATCACAATACTTCCATTAACGTGAACATGAAAGTAATTATTTAAATGTACATATTTTTATTTATCGGCAAAATCGATAACTAGATGAAATTTAATTTGGCCGTCTCTCGATACTGCTTGTTATCCAATAACTGTTGAATTTTTCTCAGACGTTTGTCGCTTATTTAGCGAATTTGCCCGGTACGCGTTTCAAATCTTCAACCGTCGATCGATTCGCGTGCCAACGCGGTAAAGAAACTTCTCGACTCAACTTTAATCTGCATAGTTTTACAACCGTTAACCCCTTCGAAGGGAACCTCTGTCGTTAACCGCGAGGGCCTCATCAAAGGAAGGGCCTTTGTTTGCGTCGATTTATGTTCCACCCTGGCAAGTTTCTTCGATAACTCACCAACTCCCATTATCCACCTTGGAACTATTTAATAACAAAATTCCCCAGTCAGACCCTTCATTTTGCGAAATACGCAGGTGCAGCAACTCGACGAGGTTTGAGTTTCAAAACCGGTCGGCTCGAGAAATTGAAAAGCGAGCTATATTTAATGTTATTCTACCGTTGCGTTTCTCGAACGAAAACATATACTATAAATATATACTAAAATAGTAAAAATATCATGTAATAAAAATATACTATTCTAATAATAAAAATCTATATTATATAACTGATAAATAATTATTACATACAAAATAGGGTAAAGTACTCGTAATGTAGAAATATTAAATATAGATGAGTGATGAATTAATTTTTTTTTCTTCAAATAAATCAAATCAATTACTATTTGTTAAATTTTTTACCTAATGACGTTTACCTAAGTATTTTTTAAATGTATTAAATGAATCATTCAACCGCAGTTACTCGGTATAGCCTTCGCTTCGAATATCATCTGCATTAGTTTAAAAAGGTAAAACATCGCTATAAACAAAACAAAAATTTACTGGAAATTTGTCCAGTTTTTGAGAAAGAAAAAAATTGTTTAACTGTCGGAAGAATTTATAGGGGCAGAAACGTCCCTCTTGAAGACGGAGTTGGTCTAAAATATGACGATATAAAAAACACATATTTTTTTAATTATGAATTTTCTTTATAAAATGTGAACTTTCTAAGTATATAAAGTAACAATTTTATTCATAAATCATAATTTTTGTAAAATATAAATGTTATTTATAAAATATCAATTTTATTCATAAAATATTCATTTTCTTTATAACATATAAATTATATTTATAAAATATCAATTTTATTCATAAAATATTCATTTTCTTTATAAAATATAAATCATATTTATAAAATATCAATTTTATTCATAAAATATTCATTTTCTTCATAAAATATAAATATTATTTGTAAACTATAACTTTTATTTTTAAAAGATACATTTTATTTTTAAAATAAAATAACGTTATTGTAATCGTAAGCATTTTTTGCTCGCTCTGCGAAAAATAACGCTGTTTATGTCGGAAGCATTTTTTTCTTCTTGTTCGTACATTTATGTAGCAATATATTTTTTTTTTTGCTATTCACGAATTTAATTTTTTATTTTTTAAATAGAGTTTTGCTATTTATTTGAGTCAATCTGGTAATTAAATCGAATTATTTTTGTTGATTTATTCTTTTATATCGAGTGGTGCCTTGTGCATAGCTGTTTTTAACATTTTGTAATTTTATTCTGTATTGCTTGTTTCTCCGCTCTCTAGCATCCTCGTAGAATAGATTTTTCCCTTCTTTATTATAAGCAACATAAATTTTTTTGTACGTATTTGATGAACTGTTTGAAAAAAAAAAATTTTCGGATTCGTTCAGATTCGTTTTTCCCACGTCAAAAAATAATGTTGGCAACTAATACGTTATTTTTGTCGGCGCCTTTTTTTCCGAAGGTTCGTGCTATAACATGGAAATAACCGTCGAATTAAGGTTGGAAATTGATCGTTCCGAATCGACGGTTCAATTCAATTCTGCGGGAGATCGCAATTATATTGGAGCGTATCTGACTTCAACAAGTAATGCGGCTGGATGGCTTCTGCCAGCGAACTGCTGGACTTGAGCCAGCTGGCTAGGGCACCATGTTTTTCTCCCGAATTCAGCAATTCGATTGTTTATGTTCATTTCATGATATGAGGTTCCACCTTTTTTTAATCGACTTTCGCGAGAGGAAAAAAAAATAGCGACCGCTGAATTCTCTTCGCTTCCTTCGTTTCTGTTTTGTCCAATATTGCGGAAGTACTGTGCGTCAATTCCATAGCATGTTGTCTTCCATAAAACGTTTCACTTTGAACAGTCCCCCCCCCCGCAAATGTAACAGTTGATTTTTTTCTGTTTCAGAAACAATTGATTTTTTTCTGTTTCAGAAACAGTTGATTTTTTTCAGTTTCAGATGTAACAGTTGATTTTTTTCTGTTTCAGATGTAACAGTTGATTTTTTTTCTGTTTCAGCTGCAACAGTTGATTTTTTTCTGTTTCAGATGTAACAGTTGATTTTTTCCTGTTTCAGATGTAACAGTTGATTTTTTTTTCGGTTTCAGATGTAACAGTTGATTTTTTTTCCGGTTTCAGATGTAACAGTTGATTTTTTTCCGGTTTCAGATGTAACAGTTAATTGTTTGTCCTGTTTCATTATGTAACAGTTGATTTTTCCCCCTGTTTCAGATGCAACAGTTGATTTTTTTTCCTGTTTCAGATGTAACCGTTGATTTTTTTTTCTGTTTCAGATGTGACAGTTGATTCACCGTTTTTGCAACGTTCCTCGGCTGAACGGGAAGCGTAATCATTCTGTTGGCGAATTAATGAATGGTGAGCATCGTTCTTTTAGTAATATTATTCAAATTTTTCCGCTTGGCGTTCGAATCGTGGTCAATTATAAGCTTCTTTCTTTTTCAGTAGAAAAAAAAGCGGAATGAGCGTGAATTTCAATTGATTAATTTGTACGAGCGAGGTATAATATTTTAGATGGGCTATACGACTAGAATTGGTTGAGGATAGGTATCGATAGATCGAAATAATACATCAGTTCGTTGATTAATCGAAATATTTTATCACTCTGATGATTAATCAAAATTATTAATTACCTTGGCGATTAATCGTTCTTTTATCTTTGGGATTCATCAAACTAATAAATGGCTTGGTGGTTTAACGAAATAATCTATTATCTCATTGGTTAATGAAAATATTTTAATACTTTGGTGATTAATCGAAATAGTTTTTAATTAGGGTAGTAATTGTAGTAATTTATAAGTTTGGCTATGAATCGAAATAATTCATCTTTTTGATGATAAAAAAAAAAACCATTTTCCAAATTCCATTTTATCCCTGACGTCAACATTTTCGCTAGCTTTTCCCATCTAAAAAGAATGCGCATTATTTGAACTGAAGTTTAGAGAGCCCTTACAAGAACATCTCTTTACTGCGATCCTTTGAAAGCACACAAGTTCAGTCTGCGGGGATAGCGTTCCATCCCTTTTGAAGGATTCGCATTGAAAACGAGTACAAGAGGGTTGGAGCTGTGTTGACTGAGAGGCTGACCACCCGGTACTTCCCTGTAATTATGTGGTACATAATTAATTCGCTGTTTGTGCATATAAATGTCTTATTAGCGAGTTCAAGCAGCTCGGTCGCAGAGAGCCCAGCTAGCGAATATATAGCGGAGTAAAATTTGCGAATTAAAATGCCTTTTAGCTTGACCGACGAAATTGGATTTATTGATATTAATCCTGGATTTTATCGTTCCGACAATTTATCGAGCCTTAAAAACGGAAAATATTGAATTAGAGGAGGATTATATTTCATAAGTAGGTAATGCATAATATTTTTTAAATTAATTTATATAGTACATTGATATATCGTATAGTAGCAGTAGTTGTATAATATTATAATATAATAATATTATTTTTAAAAATTTAAACTGTTTTTAAATTAATATTTATATTATAACCTATATTCGAGTATTATAAGTAGTACTTATGTATTTTATAAATAGTATATCGTATAAAATATACCATATTATAAAAATAGTATATTTTATAATATATATATTAGTGTTGTGTATGGAGGGGGAAATTTATATATGTATATAAATGTCGATTAGTTTAAAGACTTTGTAATTAACAAGTTAAACTGAATATGAATACGTGGGTTGCGATTTCGCAATGCCCACGGGAAGATCAAAACATAAACAAAACACTCCCGTATACAATCAGTCACGAGTTGTTGTTTGTTATTAAAATGTTCCCGAGAGTTCTCGATGGTGGACATAACACTCCTCTCCGCTAAATTTGGGGAAAAAAAAACAAAATTTCACATTTTCAAGTTTGCACACAAAAATTTTGACGGCAAAATGTTCGCGTCCAAAAAAAAACTACAAATCCAATTTTACAGGCTTGCGGATCACACGGTCACGACGACTTAAAATTTGAGAGTCATTCTGAGGAGGTGAGATTGATTTCCTAGCTTGCAAAGATTTGCGCAGCGGTGGTGAAATACCAGGAGACATGGCCGAATTTGGTTCTTCGCTCGGCTGCGGCTCGATCATTGGATTCGTCGCAATCAGGGTAGGGTCGATATTTGGTAGGCCAGTCTTGGTGGGTGGTTCCGGGAAAGGGAAATCTGGTAGTCTTGAACAGTCTTCAAGTTGAGCTCCAGCTCGACGGATTTGGTCGATGTGACGAAAATGTGTGACATTGTCACTCTTGATTTCGTAGTGTAGATCTCCTTTCCTTGCCGTGATGATCCCAACTTTCCATTTGGATGCAGGGTCATTATAGCAACGGAACATGACTTTAGTTCCTTCTGAGAGTTCTCTTGGGAGGACGTCCTTTTCGTCGATTGAAGTGATCGGGTGCTGAGGTCGAACCAGATCAATTCTGCTGCGATAAGCGCGTCCAAGGAACAGAGATGCAGGAGACTTCCCAGTTATTGAATGGGGTGATCTGCGGTAGGAAGTCAGAAATTTGAGGACAGCCTCGCGGACATTGGTCCCGTCATTAATTGATGATCGAAGAGATGTTTTTAAACTCTGCACTCCCCTCTCCGCTAATCCGTTTGTCGCGGGATGATACGGTGCAGTTAATTTCTGTTTGATACCCAACGATTCGCAGAAATTCCTGAATTCGGAGCTTGTAAATTGAGTGCCATTATCGCTGACAATAACGTGCGGCAATCCGAAATCGGTGAAAAATCTTTTCAGCAGCTCAATTGTCGTAGCTGACGTCATGTTGTGGACAGGACGAACGTCCACCCATCGACTGTAGGCATCTACAATAATCAAGAAGTAGTGGTTCTTGAAAGGGCCTGCATAGTCGACGTGAAGTCTTTCCATTGGTGACGACGGGGTTTGCCACCTGTGGAACGGAAATTTCGGAGGATTATTTTCGGATTTAACACATGACCAACAATTAGAGATCATGGTGTCGATGTCGTTGTCGATTTTGGGCCACCACACAAAACTTCTTGCGAGAGCTTTGCATTTTACCATGCCCTGATGCCCTTCGTGCAACTCCTTTAAAATACGGTCTCTCAAATTTTGAGGAATGTAGACCCGATGATTCCAGAACAAACAGTCGTGGTTCATGGAAAACTCATGTTGAGGGTGTCCAGAAAAATTTCCACCTGGAAGAGTAGCACCATTTTTGAGAGCGTTGAGTAATGGCTTAACCTCAGAATCAGTTGCCAATGCTCTAGAGATTTCTCCAGAAATGACTGGTAATGTGGCGATTTGCGACAAAGAGAAAACATTAATGTCAAATTCGAAAAATTCATCCTCATGTTTGTCCACAGGAAAACGTGACAAGCAATCGGCATTGCCGTGATTGGCACTACGACGGTATTCAATTTCGTAGTTGAAACCTTGCAAAAATATTGCGTACCTCTGTAAACGAAGAGCTGATAGTGGCGGAAGGCCTTTTTTCGGACCAAGAATTGTTATTAACGGCTTATGGTCAGTAATTAACTTGAATTTGTTACCGTACAGGTACGAGAAGAATTTCTTGACTCCGTAGATTATGGCAGCAGCCTCCTTTTCGATCTGACTGTACTTTACCTCCGCTGAACAGAGAGTACGGCTTGCATAAGCAATTGGTCGTTCTTCGCCGTTGCTCAAACGATGCGCCAATACTGCCCCAAATCCGTATGGACTGGCATCCGTAGAAAGGATTAGCAATTTCTTTGCGTCAAAATGCGTCAATACACGCTCCGATGCCATTGCTTTCTTGATGAGGTTGAACGAATTTACGCATCTCTCATCAAAATTGAAGCTTGTGTCTTTTCTGAGCAGCTGATAGAGCGGATGAGCCAACGTGCTTAATTCTGGAACGAAACGACCATAAAAATTAACAGCGCCGAGAAATGATTTCACCTCGGTCACAGAAGTAGGCTGTTTGATTTTCAAAATAGCCTCGACCTTTTCCGGGCACTTGCGAAGTCCATCTCTGCCGATTATGTAACCGCAGTATTTTATTGATGATTTGAGGAAACTACATTTTTTCAAATTTATCCGAATATTATTCGCATGTAATAACATGAAGACCTGATCCAACAGTTTGATGTGTTCCTGTTCTGATTCAGAACTGACGCAAATATCATCGTATAGGACTTGGACTCCCTTGATTTTTCCGAGAATCCGTTCAATAGTTTTTTGCCATAAATGAGGCGCATTTGTAATTCCAAATGGCAGACGATTGTAGGTAAATAAGCCTTTAGTTGTATTCAAGGTCAAATAATGGCGGTCATCCTCATGAATTTCTATGTGGTTGAACGCTTGACAGATATCCAATTTTGAGTAAAAGTTTGCGTTGCCAATATTGGCGAGAATTGATTCAATTCCGGGAATAGGATAGTCTTCTGGTAAAAGCTGGGGATTTAATGTAACTTTATAGTCCCCGCACAACCGTACTGTACCATCCCCTTTTACTACAGGCACGACCGGTGTTGCGTAGTCCGAATGTTCAATTTTGGAAATTATCCCCTCTTTTTCTAGTCGATCAAGTTCGGCCTCAATTTTGGGCACTAGCGAAAAAGGAACATTACGGTGTCGTTTGAAAACAGGTACCGAATTCGGTTTGACATGAATACGAGCTTTTACGCCTTTAATTTTTCCCATGCTAGGCTGAGTGATAGAAGGATATTTTTTCAGAAGCTGAGAAATTTCTGATGAAAAATTCAAATTGTTCGGATTTCCGATGTTTTGAGAATTTGGTTTTCCATTTGAGATTGAATTGATTTTCAAACAATTAAGGTCCAATTTGAGTTTGCGAAACCACTCGAGTCCGAGAATATTTACTCTCTCTCCCTTGACGATAAAAAGATCGGCAGGTAAAATTTTATTCACAAGTACATGTGCATATCCGAGTAATGGAACATTATTACCTGTGTACGACCGAAGCTTCAGGTCCGTCGACTGAATGCGTTTATTTGGGAAACACCTTTTGAATGACGAATGATTCATTAAGGTCACGGGTGCTCCGGTGTCGACTTGGAATTGCACGTCAACACCATCGACGTCTATAGTTGTCATGATTTTTTCTCTGGAATTTGCATCGCCAACCTGTAACACATCTATGAATATTCCGCAATCTTCTGAACATACAGCGAAATCACCGTCGTCAGCTGAACAGATTTGATTCAAACCGTTCCGATTAGGTTTGCTAAATTGCAGATTTGCGGGTTTGTGTGTATAGGGTTTTGATACTGAAGATTTTTGAGCAGGTTTACTTTTACAGACAGGCGAAATATGTCCTTTGGATTTGCATGTATGACAAATGGCGTTTTTGTATTTACAATCTGGACTCGAATGATTGGTAAAACCACAGTGTTCGCAACGTTTTTTATTTTGACTAGGTTTAGAAAATGACGAATGCGAGCGTTGGTTTTTTATCAAATTAACAGCTGAAGACGAATTTGTCACTTGTTGAGCTGAGGAACGAAGTGTCGTGTAGGAATTAGCGTACTCAAGAGCTGATTTGAAGGTAACATTGCTCAGTTCGAGCAGTTTCAATTTAAGGTCGTGAGATTGAAGACCATGCACGAATTGTGTACAAAGCGCGTCGTCAAACCATATTGCCGGAAATTTACAATATCGAGTCAACTTTTTTAGCTCCGCAGCGAATTCGGCGGGCGACTCCCCCTCCTGCTGAAAACGAGATTGAAAACGAACTCGTTCGGCAAGAACATTAGGTTCAGGTTGAAAATAACCAGTCAATATTATTGCCAGGTCATCAAAAGTTTTTGTTTCGGGTTCATTTGGCTCACATAAATCACACAAACGTTCGTACGCTTGTTCACCAATTGAATCCAAGAGGTATAAAACCTTTTTCGATTCCTTTACGTTGTAGAGCGTTAATTTAACTTTCAACAACTTTAAATACGTTTTCCAATTAGAAGACGCAGGATCGAAAGGGCTGATGTGAATACGAGTAGTCGATTCGGGCGCTAAACGAGCCATCTCTGATTTACCTCCCTTCGCCGTAGTTGCCGTTTCGGCCGGATCGGGCATCGAAAATGAGAGGAGAAGATACGACTCACCAAATCGATGAAGAAAAACGCCAACCAAAGTGGTGCGCGCGTAGAAAATCGAAAATCCTCGTCGCCAGTGTTGTGTATGGAGGGGGAAATTTATATATGTATATAAATGTCGATTAGTTTAAAGACTTTGTAATTAACAAGTTAAACTGAATATGAATACGTGGGTTGCGATTTCGCAATGCCCACGGGAAGATCAAAACATAAACAAAACACTCCCGTATACAATCAGTCACGAGTTGTTGTTTGTTATTAAAATGTTCCCGAGAGTTCTCGATGGTGGACATAACAATTATAATGTAAATAGTATATTTTATAGTATGTATTATAATGTAAATAGTACCTATATTTTATAGTATATAATAGTATAAATTGTATTTAAGTTCTTCTATATTTACATAGTACATTAATATTGCGTATGGTAGCAGTACTAGTAGTATATGGTATAATAATATTTTGTAATACAATAACATTATTTTCTAATTTTTAAAATTTCAATTTTCTTCATTAATTTTATAATAATTAAAACAGACAACTTACACGGTTTTTTTTTCTTTCTAAATATGAGAAGAAAAAACCGATGATGAACGGTTGTAGCAAGTTTCGAATCAATAACCTTCGTTTTAACAACATTAAGATCGGCTTCTTGCGATACGAGCTCGGTCAGCGTTGACTCATAGTTTTCGACTCTCGAAGCGATAATTTCTCCCGATCCGCTCCGTAAAATATAAAAGTCAAGAGGGATACAAATCGGGGCGCGGTCCCAGCGAACATAAATCTATTGTGGAAAATACAAAGGAAAAAGGCGACTCCGGGCGAGCGTTTTTCGTTCATCGATCGGCCCTCTGGTGAATTAATTATGTTTGCTTCGGAAGCATAGAGCGGCGAAAACTGGCCCTCTTTGTAAAGTCGATAAAATATGAGATGAAAATAACGTCGAATAGATGTTATGAGGGAAATCCGCGACCCCCTCAATCTCTGTACACCTTGGATTCTTTGGGCGGCGACCGGGCGGCCGGTCGATGAAGCCGAAAGGGCGATGAAGGATTTTTCCTCTCTAGACCGTCCTGCTAAGCGTTCTTAGCCAATTGAGGGAGAACTACAGTTTTGGTTTATTGTAATAATAAACCATTGTAATCGCCCAAGAAAAAAAAATTTTATAACCCCCTCAAAATTTGCTCAAAATTTTACGTTTCAAGGCATGTAGAATCCGAATATCCAATAAAAACGCTGCAAATGATTGTACAGTGGTTTATTATTCCTTCGCTTCAAATAAAATTTCAGAATCCTATCCATTTATGATAGTCATTATTCCGAACATGTGTGAACATTTCAACCGAAAAACAGATTGGTAACTATCGGGGAAAATTCCGTAGCAACTATTGTAATTTAATCAATTTTATTTTTCTTAATTTCCTGATTAAAAACTAAATTTTTTGCCTAACGGTACAGCTGGAGAGAGTGTTTGACGACCATTCCAATGAGTATAGAACGATTTTTATAGCTCCAAGAACTCTCGAGTTATACCCTCATGTCAAATTTCTGAAAATCTCCTAAATTCGGCACAAAAGCTGCGATAACTCGAGAACCAATGAAGCTATCGACCCCGCTATGGCCTCATTCGATTCAGCGCCCAAAAATCTATATAATTTGATACCACGTACACATTTTTCTGAAAAACCGTGGAAAATATGAATTTTGTCCCCCTCAAAACCCCCCAAAAATACCCTTAAAATTGAGCTAGCAAGTTGGTTCAAGAATTGGGCCGTCGTAGGACCGAGATTGATTTTTGGTGAAAATTTCAAGAATTTAGCTATTATGGTTTGGCCGGAAAAGTGCTAACGGTGTACGGCGGAAAGACTGAATTTTTTTCACTGGATAATCGGATTCTACATGCCTTGAAACGTAGGTAAAACATCAAATTTTGAGGGGGGTTATAAAATTTTTACTTCCATGTTTACGTAGTAAATGGAAGTATTGAGATCATCTGAAAAGTCGAATTCGGAACCGAGGTCCTGATGGAAGAAATTTTCATAGTAGTATGCTCAGAAACACTTTCTGAACAAGTGTCTGTGTGTCCGTCTGTCTGTGGTCACAAACTGACATAAATCGCTATATCTCCCTGAAAAATGGATGAAACCCTATGAAATTTTAAGGGAATGTGTCTAAATTTTTCGCTTATAGGTACTGCAGAACGGAGTGTTTAAAGAGCACGGTTTAGTAATGAATTGTAAATTTTCTGAGGAAACTATAATAGTTGCCATATTATAACAATAACTCTCGCAATTTTCGACGAAAATGATCCCTCGTCTGAAAATAGCTTAACTCTAGATACAGCCAAATCGCTAACTTAATTTTATCGGTATTTTTATGGAATTAGATGTAACAACTTAAAGTTTTCCAAGATTTGTAACTTGCACAGTGGATAACTCAAACAAAAAGTGGTCAATTCAGATGTTTGAATATACCAAAAGATAGGTCATTTAATTGTCCACATTTTCCTAATGTAATGTACCTATCCATTTTTCAACCGTTTTTGCGTTATTCAACAATATTAGTAGACTATACACGAAAAAATGACTTTTTTCAACTTTAAACGTTATTTTCATCTATTTAGTGCGAAGGAAACGAAGAATGAACCATATATTATTGATATACACATCATCAACTACCATTATGCTGAATTTGAGCTAAATCTAATTCAAAAAAATTTTCGCGAAAAATCCAAGGGGAACCCCTGCGATTTTTTTCAACCGAACAGTTAACGATTTTTTACTCCTCTCTCAATACAGATAAAAATCTGAAATTTTCAGGAAAGTTGTGTCTTACCAAGATGTATTTTTGTGATTTTTTTTATTTCTCGGAAAAATCCGCAAATGGTCCGAAAAAATCGGTTTTTGAAAGCTCGAAAATTGACCTTTAACCGTCCTTTTCGGGGTTAAAATTCATGTGAATCAGTTGTTTAATTATGCAGGAGTCTTCGTTTGATCGCCTTACACACGTACATAGCAAAAAAATTGGTGAAAACATTTCAAACAGAGCCAGAGAAATTATTTTCCGTAAATCGAGTTTTTCACCGGCGACATTTCATGGCATCGGTAATAGTGAAAAAATAAACTTTCGTTTTTAAGCGTTATTGTAAGCTATTCTTATAAGAAATTCAACGCTAAATCCGAATTCGAGGTCAAAACGGCGGAATTTTGACGACAACTATTACTTTTCCGAGTTTTAGTAGTTTATGTACCGCCGAAGCGAGTTTGGCCGAAAACTGCTAACGGCGTACGGCGGACAGACAGAATTTTTTTTATTGGATATTCGGATTCTACATACCTTGAAACGTAAAACATTAAATTTTGGGGGGGAGGGGGGTTATAAAAAAAATTTTTCTTGAGCGATTACAATGGTTTATTATTGAATATATCCCTGAGGGGGAGAAAGACCAGGCGACTTATTCTCCAGATTTTTAATGGCTGGCCGAGCACTTTCGCCCATTCGGGCATCTTCAGGGCGACCTATATCATTGTTGTTAGCATGGAGGTACAGTATTACTATTATTTATATATAGAGCTCATTTTTATATTTTGGTACTTATTACTCACGTGGAACCATAAGGTCCACAGCCAAGTCGGCACAGTTTAATTATACTTAAGGGTTACATCGTCTGCCTGGCTCCCCCTGCGCCCTGGAATAGTATTTGGAAAATTTAAAAATCTAAGCCTAATAATTTGGATAATATTACTCCCTTCATAGAGATCTCTCAACAACTTGTTCACCTGATGTATTTCCATTTGTTGCAGTGATGGAGCGACGGAACTGCATATGGTGCCTTGTGACGCTCGTCTGGGTTTACGGAACGACGAACGCCTTCTGCCCTACATCGTGTAGTTGCGACGAAGAACTTCTCGTTGTGTCTTGCGTCGAAGGGAATCTCGACGTCATCCCGATAACGCTCAACCCGTCCATACAGCGACTAGCCTTGAAATACAACAAAGTCAAAACGGTCGACGCTGCTTTCACATTCTACGGAGAGCTGCAATACGTCGACTTATCTTACAACCATTTAGTCTCAATCCCGATGAGGAGCTTCGAATCGCAGAAGAAACTCGTCGAATTGCATTTGAACCATAATAAAATTTCGGCGATCACCAATAAAACATTCGACGGCCTCAGGAAACTTTCGGTGCTCAGTTTGCGCGGCAATTTCCTCGAAGATCTTCCGGACAAATTGTTCAACTCGCTACCTCTTCTGGAAGAGCTCGATCTTGGGCAGAATCGAATCAACCGGATTGATTCGACTGCGTTTTCAGGGCTCACAGCCTTGCGGGTGCTGTACCTCGACGATAACCAATTGAGACTCGTGCCAACGCCGTGTTTTCCCTTGCTTGCCAGTCTGGCAGAACTGCACGTGGGCTTGAACGCCTTCACACTCCTTTCGGACGATGCTTTCAAAGGGTTGAACCGCCTGACGATTCTAAACCTCAGCGGCGCAGGCCTGGTCAACATCAGCGATAACGCTTTCCGAGGCCTGAACGCTCTTAGGAATCTCGTATTGACTGATAATCGACTGATGAACGTGCCGACAAAACAGCTATCAACGTTGAGCCGTTTGGAAGAGCTCGCCATCGGGCAGAACGATTTTTCAATTTTGCCCGTCGACGGATTCAAAGGGTTGGTCAATCTGAGAAAATTAGATATCACGGGGGCGTCTTCATTGGAAAAAGTTGAAAAAGGAGCGCTCTCTGAGAATTTGAACATCGAAACGCTGATTCTAAGTAGTAATAAGAAATTGGTGGAGCTGCCTGATGGAACTTTGGCGGGGCTGCCAAACTTGAGACATTTGGTGCTGAGGGACAACGCCTTCACTACATTTCAAGAATCGCTGGTCGCGTGGCCTGAATTGCGGAAGCTTGACGTTTCGGAAAACCCGCTCTCGTGCAGTTGCAAGCTGCTTTGGCTCAAGGAGCTGCTCATCAGGCGCAACGCTAGTCAGGTGAGTGAATTTCCTTCGAGGTAGATTGTAATTTTACAAAGGGATAGTCAAATCGGCTTTTTGAGTGTTTTCAAAAGCTAACCAGCCTCTCAGGTCTGATAGATGATATTCTCAATGCCTACGCAATGGATTCAATTGAAGTTAAGTGAACGAAACGAGTTGAAATGATCATTGTGACGAAAATGTAGTATATATCTTGGTGCTTTAAGCACAATTTATTGTGGACCCGGTTCACATTAGTCTAGTCTAAACTTGGAAGGCAGCGCTGAAGAAAGACGGTGTGGCGTACATTAAAATTTGGCGAGATATTTCGGCTTCCTAGCAACGCGCCATATGAATCTGAGATACTAAAATTCTAGAACGTTTGAGACTTTCTTCGTTCGGTCGGTTTTTGTTTGACCTTTCTCATTCGGAGTTCTTACGGCTATCGGTTTTTCGCATTCGGTTTTCTCGCATCTCGAATCTGTCATTCAATTTCAAAGTTGTGTAAATAAAAATAGCGTTGACATTCGATTCGTTTATTAACTAAACAATACCGCGCTATAACGGTTAGACAGTGGCAATCCTAATTATTGTGGTATAAATAATAATCCAAATCAGGCCAGATTTGCCTAGATCTGCTCAGATTGGCCCGAATTGACCCAGATCTGCTTCAATCGATCCGAACCTGCCCAGATAGACCTATCCAAGTGCAATCCAGAGCTGACCCAGATCAGCTCAAATCGACACAGATTGGCCTGGATCTTTTGATATGGACGTAGGGCGGCTCAAATCCACCTAGGTTGTCACATAGCAGTCCACATGTCAGATCTACCTAGATCAGCCCAGATCTGATTAGATCTAGGGTGTAATTGAAGATGTGCTCCGTTTGAGATGCGAGCACAGAATGAGCTGGAGAAACCAGCAGAGCGATTAATATAAGCCCCCTCCCGGCAGTCAGCCAGTGGGAGGGAGGCCGTAGGCTTGGGGTGGGGGACTCTAGGCTGCCTAGGGCTGGAGCTTCCCCTCAACTGGCTCGTCTAGCCCATTCTTTATCAGCTTTATTTACTTCGAAAAAATATTAAGCCCTTGAAAATGATTTGCAACACTGAGAAAATTGTAATAGACCAGCCGAATACTAACTTTTTATAATAATAACCTTCGAATTATTCCAGGTCCTCTGCGCCCAGCCACCGCTGTTGAAGGACATGTCGCTGAAGTCTTTGACGCCTGAAGATTTGGGCTGCGCATTGAGCGGCCAATGGACAGCAGCTGTTATCGGCGGAGTTAGCGGTGCTGCTGTTGCTTGCGGTCTCCTTGTAGTTTTCGTGGTTCGGTATCGGCGTCGCTTTCAAGTACGTACTAATATCATAAGATCGACTCTGACGAGTTCATTTCTGAAGTATGAGAAGCCGCATTAAACCGGCGTTGCGATAGCCCTGAAACTTAATTGGAATACAGATCAGTCATTTGGCCTAGATCTTCGGGCTTCGTAGGTCTGTAGATGTGAAAAGATGCCCGAAGATTTGTGCGGAACAAAACAATGAAAGAAGTTCAAATTATTCTTCATCTCGACCATTATAATATTTGAAAAATACCCTCTGAGGTAGCGATTCGGTTAAATTCAGGCCATTGGTTTTCGATGAAACTTACAATAATTTAGCTATTTATCATAGTTCCCTTAGAAAAGCGTGGACGGGCTTAATTTTTTTTATTGAATACTAGGATTCTACATGCCACAAATTTCGTGGGGAGTTGGAACATTTTTTTCTTGGGCGATTACAAATAGTTTATTAGGTATCAGTGTTTTTTCTTAATCAGATATTAGATTGGAATGGTTTTATTATAGTATTTTTTGCTATTCATTAATTAATTTCAATTGATTAATTAATGAATAAATTTTTTGTATTAGATTAGGATAGTTTTACTATAGTATAATTTCATCGTTTTATTATTCATTATTGTTATTTAATTTGAAACATGTTTATTTAATTAATATTTAATTTTAATCAATTTAATTATTCAATTTCATCATTTGTGTAATATTATATTAGAATAGTTGTACTATAGTATAATAAATAGTTCTAGTGTCCATTAATAATAATATTATTATTCATTACTACTATTATTATTCGTTATCATTTTTCATTGATTAATTAAGTTTAATTTAACCAATATTTTAAATTAATTTTTTATCTTATAATTTAGTTTAATTATAATTTAATCAATTGATTAAATAATAAATTGGTTTTTGGTATTAGATATTAGCTTGGGATAGTTTTTATTATTCATTATTGTTATTTATTTATTCATTTAATTGTTTTAATTAAATTAATATTTAGGTAATTTTTATTCATTTAATCATTTAATTTCCGTTGATTAAATAATCAGTCATTTTTTTGCTCTTAGGTTGAAATAGTTTTACTATAGTATAATTAATAGTAGTGTAATTAATTAATAGCCTATTAATAATAATATTATATAATATAATTGATAAGAGTATAATAAATAATTAACAACTAATCGTTATATTTTTTATTATTATTATTATTCATTGTTAATATTATCCATTATTATTTTAATTTTAATTTAACAATTTTAATTATTTAACATTATTATTTTTATTAATTTTAATATTTTAATCAATTTTTGAACTCATTAGTTTATATAATAATTTAGTTCGATTAATGTTTAATCAATTGATTAATTAATAAATATTTCTTTGGTATTAGATATTAGCTTAGGATAGTTTTATTTTAGTAAAATTTCATTGTTCTATTATCCATTATTATTATTATTATTATTATTATTATCATCGATCATAATTTCAGTATATTATTATTTTTTTTGTTTCAGGACGCTTTCAAAGACTACAAATGGAACAAGCGAGCGATGGCTCGCAAGGAGCAAGAATACCAGAAGACGTTCACGGACGAAGACGCGCCCAACTTGTACATTCCCCAGGCGACGATGCGGCCCATTCCTGTGACGGAACTGTAGCTAGAGCTATTCGGCGGTTCCAACCGGACGCCGCCGCCGCCGAACGTCTTTTACGTCAGTGACCCGAAGGAATCGCGCCGGACGTTAGCAAGGAACGTCGGAGCTGCGACGGTTCCGTCGCAAAGCGGAACAGCACCAGCGACCGGCTTCTCGTACATTTCTGGCGACCAGCTGTACCTCGCGAATTGCAATACGTTCCGATCGGCGCCTAGGCGCCACTACTCGACGCAACCGTTGCGCCACGGTGTCAACAGCTCTACGCCTTAGTTTGAATTATTGTCCATTTTCTCATATTATAGCCGCAGAGAATGTCGAAAAATATGCCATAAGGCAAGGCTTGCTATCGCGGATTTTAAGGATGTTTCGTTTATTTACTGTTAGCGGAAATGTAAAATGACGTATGTATTCCGCTAATGAAATAATTTGACCGTGCGAAAATTCCTATTCCGGTGAAATCGACGAAGAGTTTTAAGCGGAAAAATCAAGCCTTGCCAGATGACATTGGAGTCGAATTATAGTAGAAATAATACGAATACATCCGAACTATTTGTAAATATATTGTAAACGAGAGCTACGTTGAGTTTTGATGACTAGAAAGATTTTTTTTTTAATTTTTTTTTTTTTTTTTTTTTGAAGACTTGAACGTAGAAGTTTTGGTTACTCTGTGCGACGTATGATTTTACAAAGTATAACATAAACTTTTGCGTTCAAGTTTTCAAAAAACACAGAATTCACTAAAACTCATTACAATAGAATTGATATTGAATTACTTAAAAGTTGAAGTCGGTCGAAAATAAATTCGAATTATAAATTCCGTTTGCAAAAATAAAATGTCAGTCTCGCGATTGTTCTCAACCAGTGAATTTCACTCTGCATTTATAAAAGAGTGGACCTCTGGGCCCATAACCCAGAGGTTCGTAGATCGTGGCCACGCTCTGCTACCAATTTGTCGTACCTTGGTGTGAGGTTAAGTAGAGAGACAAAAATGAGAATTTCCTCAAACAATTTATTCTTCAAAAGCCCTGACGAGAAGAGCGAAAAGGAAAAATATTAAATACCGACCTCCAAGCCACGAAAAAGTAAAAGCCCTCATTCGCACGTAAACAAAAGATGATAATGTCCCTTGGTTCCCTGGCCGATAAATTTGGAAAAAATCCTCTGTGCAAATTGGCGGACACTCGCTGCAAAAATTAACGTGAAAAATAATAATAAATAGGTTCGCGGATAATAAGAAAAATTATAATTAAAATACTGGCACTCAGTTCTACCACGTGGACGACGGATTGAGGCGGGGCTGTTATCTCTCGGAATCTGCCGGCTTGCAGGAAAGAACGTGATATTCTAAAGAACCGTGTTGAAGTTTTGTCGTCCTTTTGTTTTTTGTCGGGGCACAAAGAATTATTTTTTTACACGAGCCCGAAGAATTTCGATTTTTTTTCATTATTTTTAATACTCAACGAGTTCTACGACTGTAAATAATTTTCACATTCATTCCTCAGTTCGGTTATACTTGTCAAGTTCTGGGAAATTTTCTCGTCTAGAGACGAACTTCTTTTTGCTGCGGCGGCGCGATTTTGTAATTGTGTGATATAAATAGGCTAGTTCATCTAAATTACCGATGTATTTAATTATTAATCGCTCGAATATATTGTACAGGTTTTTCACGAAAGATTCAACTACCCGTCTATTAGAATAATTTCCCTCGCCAATTTTCAACTCAAAATTAGGCATTAAATTGTTTTAAAATCACAACTCGGTTCTTCCTCAAGTGGAAATATTCCACGCTCCATGTTACCTCCTTTCGTGTAAATTTCAGGAGCGCTACATTCCTTGTAAATAATTTTTCCAACTACGTTACATCGTTCGAGTGATCGGAGTCTGTAAAAATTGTCTGTACATATTATGATAACGATTTGGACGCAGAGTAGCTCTTTTAGGGTCGGAAATATGTTCAATCGTCGCACATAAGTACCTACTCCTATATTCGTTCCTGTTTTCGCCCTTTTGGCTGGCCATTGTCAAAAAACAAGTTGTTCGAGCTCTGAAATTTTTTTTTTTTTAAATCCGAAGTTAACGAAAGTGTACGATTTTTATCTAACGAGTTTTATTATGTCGATTCCAATTTTGTGGCAATATGAAGACTGTGTTGAACTTTTCGCGTTCGAAACCATGAAAATTTCGGACTTGTTCGAGTTTTTTTTTTTGCCTAAAACTCAAAAACTGTCCACTAAGTTGAACATCCGCTAATAATAATTTAAAGAGGAATAAATTCGCCGTCGATGGAAAGAACAATAATCCGAAATCGGTCCTAAAAATGTTCACGGCCGATCAAAAAATCGATTTTTTTTCTCTAAATTCGGCCTAAAATGGCCATAATCCCGTTTTCAATTTCACAAAATCAATTCAATCCGCTGAATCCTTTTATCTTAGATAAATCACGTCCCCAATCGCTGGTGGATTCAAAATCGTTATCAGGAAAGGAAATAAGAATAAAGAAATAATAATAAGGAAATCGTTCCTAGATTTTCACAGGAAAGAATTTCCGTACGGCTATTGTTTAAATGGAATTTACCATTATTGTACCGCCGTTTTTCTTGCCAACTCTAGAATAAAATTATTTTCAAACTGAATACCGAATTATGCGCATTGCTATGGTAATGTGCTCCGATTCGCTTATCGTGAAGGGAAATTTTGAAAATAAATTTTTTATGAGTCAGAAAAAATTAATGAGCTGTCATTGCGTTTTTTTTTCTTTTGAAAGTAAATAAAATATTTAATCCATACGAACAAATTCCTGCGATGTTGGTAGTTTTTTAGTTTCTACAGGAGAAATTATTTGCTCCTTTCAAATAATGAGCTCTTTTTTTCCCCTGTCATTTTTTCGAAAATATCAAACAGCTCTGCGAAACAAAAGAGGCCCGTCAGTTTTTTATCAGCAATTTATATAAGCTAAATTAGCGAACATCGTTTTCTTGGGACGACGTATTGCATTTACTGAGTAGGTACGGTGCTGGAGAGAATTATTGTTTCAATTTTACTTTTATATCGGGATTTCCTAGTCAGTTTTCAAATGATATGTAAAGTGTTCTATATTGAAATAATCTCTAGGTATAAAGTTATTCGGTATAAATCATCTACCTATAGGTCTTCGCTTTGCGAGACGAGCTTCATGGGTCATTTGTTATACCACTGACTTAACGTAGCACTTTCATAGAAATATCGGTTTTAAATCGGATGGGAAAATATATTGGCCGTAAGACGAATTTTTTTCTACGAAATACCGGTTCGATTTGTATCGCCAATTGTCCTCGAATGACATAACCCGATTCCTTCTACGAGATATTTTTTATGCCATTAAAATCTTGATAATCACAGTACAATTTTTTTTAGCACCTTTGACCCCTTGTGTATATGATTAAAATGAACTTAAAATAGCAATGTTCGTTCGAAAAAAAATTTTTTTGTGTAAATATTAAGCATGCATGACTGTTTAAGCAATTAATTAAGCGAGTAATCAAGCATAATGGAGCAATCAGGAGCCTAAGGTGCACCTGAACGATGAACCAGCTGTTATAAGACAATGAACTTAGCAGCATTGCATGCTACGTGGCCTAATTTGGTCATTTTTCAACTTCAAACGCAATCTTCAAATTGTTTCAATCTTTATTTATTTTTTATTTAATTTTTCTTTTTTGTGTGTCTGTGCCGAAAAACTATTGTTAAAGAGGGCCACATTAATTTAGATCAACAAAGTCAAAAGCCCAACGAATCGAGAATTTTTATATATTTGAATTTCCACGTCAGTTACTGCTAGGTTTTTCCATCAGAAATCGTTCTCTACTCTTAATTTAAAAAGCTCCTAATTTATGCAAAAATTTGGGCCGACTTCACCACCATAAGTTTCTCATAACAAGAGAGAAACTTTGGCAACAATTTTTTTTTATTAAAACGCATGTTTGCGGAGAAAATTGAAGCCGTAAAAAGCTTCAGTTTCCAAAAAAAGCATCAAATTAAATTATCAGGAACTTAGTTCACCAGCGGATTGATCTTGGATTGAAAAAATGTCAGGTTATAATGTAGAATGAATTTAGGAACTGAGTTCTCACTCATTCAAGAGCAACGTTGAACTCTCGTTGATCTTCGGTTGAATTCTGATTTGGAAGGCAGTGAGAATCATATTAGGGTAATAAGGAGGGAAAAAAGGGCATGGTGTGATTTTCGCGGGATGGCAGAATAAATGTCAGTTTATTTGTAATTGATTAAAAATTTATCGAAGAATACATTTTTGAGAGCAATGTAAATTTTTCATCACTGAAGTGAATTATTTCTCCGTTATTATACCTAGGACGGAGAATGTGTGATATTTGAGACGAGATCGCAACAATAGCTCAATTTAATCAGCTGTTACAAACTCAGAGTTCAATGCTGCGTTTACTTTTGCACACAGTGTTGCCAGATCTAAGGATTACCTTGATTCATGTGGTTTTTCATGATGTTTACGGGCCTATGGAAAACCATAATAAGCCAGTATTTCTGAGAAATCTACTGATTCTTTCAGAAAAACATTAAACCCATCGATTTCATTGGTTCTCGAGTTATAGCAGCTTTGACCTCTTAAAAAATAAGTGGTCTTAAGGCCTTTACAGACCGGACGATAACATTGTTGAAAACATTGTTATTAGCATTTTTCAGTAACTTTCATTTCACACCGAACGCAAAATTGTTGGCAACAATGTTAATCGGGCGAGGAATTGTTAATAACATTGTTACGGCACTTGAAAAATGTTGATAACAATTCCTCCCCCGAAATGTTACTGGAAACATTGTTGGCAACATTTTCTGTAACATTATTTTTTCCGACAACATTGTTAGTAACATTGTTGGCGACACTGAGTTTTGTTATCGAGCCATGAGATAACAAACCGGCATTTGTGACTAACATTGTGGATAACATTGTTAGAGAACTAGACCCAAATAAAACAGACGGAAGAATTGTTGGCAACAAAAAGTTAACGACATTGTTGCCAACAATGTTGGTAACATATTTTCTAGATCATCTCATTTTGTTACAAACATTATTGTTATCAACATCTTATGTTAATAACATTTTTGTTTTCACTAACATTTGGTCTGTAAGCACCTTAAGTCATTCAGAAAAGAAACAACTAAGTATACACAATAAATTGCATTATTATTTTTATTTTTTTTTAAATTTTATTTATCTCAGCCATTTATCGAAGAAACGATCAGATAAGAAGAATCCTTGGAACGTTTTGCTCTGTGATGGACAATACAAATGTCTCTTGTTTTTCAAAGGCTTCACCCTTGATATGGTAACCTAAATATAATTCTAGATCTAATATTACTATTCTTTATAGGTCAATCGTTTTTCGAAAGGCCAGATAACTCTGGAAATAATGAGGTCTACGAGATCAGATAATTTTCCCCGCTTCGTCACTTTCGGTTTATTCTTCAATAAATAATTTTATTTTAATCGCCCAAGCGAGGGAAGGAATTGTAGAAATCCGATAAAATTCGTTCCATACGCCGTTGACAATTGAATAAGGTAACTTTCAGAGATGAATAATAGAATTTTCCACCGGAAATCATTCTCGGCCTGACAATGGCTCAATTCTTCTAAAAAGCTGTCTTCGATATCAATTTCTATAGATTTCTCGGCGCTGAATCGAATGAGACCATCGCGGAATCGATAGCTTTATCGGTTCTCGAGTTATCGCAGTTTTTGTGTCGAATTTGGGAGATTTTTAGAAATGTGGGACGAGGATATAACTCAATAGTTCTCGGAGCTATAAAAATCGTTCCATAGATACTCGTTGGAATGCTCATCGAACACTCTTCACCTGTTAGGCGAAAAAATTAGCTTTTAATTTGGACATTAAGAAAAATAAAAACAATTAAAATTACAATAGTTGCTAAGAAATTTTCCTTCTAGTTACCAATAAGTTTTTTGGTGGGAACGTTTACAAATGTTCGGAATAATTACAGTGACCAATGGATAGTATTCTTAAATCATTATTGAAGCGAAAGAATAATAAACCACTGTACAATCATTTGCAGCGTTTTCTAATGTGGAATGTAGAAAAAAATAAAATTTGGAAAATGGGAGATTTTTTATAGTCGACATGCTGACAAGTTGAGCGATAATTTTAATTATGCTATATGAATGCCCCAATAATGAGTAATTTTATCAAAAATTGTATCATTTTGCCAAATTTGTTGAGCAAATAGGTTCTGAAAAAGGAAAAAACGAATACACAAATTGAAGTATCGATATATCGATAGTCGAGGGCCGATATATCGATGGTGTGTGGTCGATTTCGGTTTCGATAGTAATATCGATATTAGAGCTCCGATTCCGTCCCTAGCCGGCTCTAATTTTTCAATGTATCAACGTCTATCGCTCTCGACGATGTTCGGCACGTGAATCATCGTCCGGTCAAATCAGGCCCGTTGGAAGAGCTATGAACTCCGTATCTTCCCCTCCTTTTCCAGTTCCAAGTCATCCCAGCGCGTGCCTCGTCACGGCCGGCCGCGAGTAAAAAACCTCGGCTCACCGAGCATTTCGAGCAGTACGTTACCGTCTGTTGCCTGGTCGGTTTCGATTTTTATTCCGCATTTGACGCCGCCACAATGGTCGTTGTCGCCGATACCGGAGTCCAACTGACGTACGAATGCGTGCCAGAAGGTAAATTTTTTTGAATAATTGACATTTTTTTTATTTAGAAATATCGATTATTTGTCCATTTTTAGCCTCTATTTATTCGACTTGATGGGATGTATATTTTTTTATAGAATTGATCATGTGTTTAAGTTGTTATTCGACGGTTCTGATATTGGTTTTAATAGTAAACAATCGCCGTTTCGGGTCAGCTGGCGGAAAATGACCGATCTCATTATCTTCCATTAATATGATTTGAAGAGGAATAATGTTTTGTTTTCTAAAAATAAGGGTATAATTTTTTATTTTGGTTAGCTTCAGTTTGTGCGTCTTCAACCCCTAGACAAGTTCTCTTAGAGGGGTTGTAGCATTAAATTTTAATGTGTGTTCGAATTGTCTTTTTTCTTTACTGTTCTATAAATCCAATTTATATTTTTTTTACAATTAACGTGATCGCTCGCGAAAAAATCATTTAACGCTCGCTTCGAAGTATTTTTAGTATTTAGCGGTATTTTAGTATTATTTTACGTTTCGAAAAATAAAATCTCATCGCATACGACGTTGATAATTTTCCGTGAAAATATTGCACGCTTGCAATTCTCGAAAAAATCAATATCAGGCTAAAAATCGCTCGATTCATAAGTATATATAAGTACCTAAGGGTATTTTAGTGAAGGAAAAAAATTATCTCGTTCTTTTAGGCATATTATTCATAATAAGCCATTTATTATTCATTTTAAAAAACCGTTTATTATTCATTTTAAAAAAATATTATTCATAATAAACCATTGTAATCGCCCAAGAAAAAAAAATTCTAATCATCCTCAAAATTTCAAGTTTTTACGTTCGAAGCATGTAGAATGAAGAGAATCCGAATATCCAAAAAAAAAAGAGAAAAAAAAATTCTGTCCGTCCGCCATTTGCAGTTAATTTTTTTTCTGACGAAACTATAATAGCCAAATTCTTGAAAATTTCACCAAAAATCAATCTTGGTCTGACAATGGCTCAATTCTTTAGCCAAATCGCTACCTCAATTTTAAGTGTTTTTAAGGGCTTTGAGGGGGAGAAATTCGTATTTTCCAACGTTTTCCCAAAAAGGTAAATTTCGTATCAATTTCCATAGATTTTCGGACGCTGAATCGAATGAGACCATCGCGGGGTCGATAGTTTTATTGGTTCTCGAGTTATCGCTGCTTTTGTGTCGAATTTGGGAGATTTTCAGAAATTTGACAGTAACTCGAGAGTTCTTAGAGCTATAAAAATCGTTCTATACTCATTGGATTGCTCGTCAAACACGAAATTATGAAAAATAAAAATGATTAAAATTACAATAGTTGCTACGGAATTTTCCCTTTTAGTTACCAATCTGTTGTTCTAGTGGGAACATTTACCTAGGTACATAGTTTTTTTTTTTTTTTTTTTTTTTTTTTTTTTTTTTTTCTTTTTTGCATTTAACAATACATAAAATATACACAAAATTTTAATGCTATTTAAATAGTGTTTGGAATAATTACTATCACGAATGGATGGTCTTCTCAATATTGAAGCAAAGGAATGATAAACCACAGTACAATAATTTGCAACGTTTTCATAATTATTCTTACCACATATTTTTATACTTATTTATACTTATTCTCGCTTTTAAAGTCGAGTTTTTCTTATTTAAAAAAATGTTTATTTCCAATTAAGGTTTTTGCGATTTATTTTCATTCGGCCGATCTTGAACTCGAATCTTTTACCAGCTGAATCAACTAGTGATTTTTTTCAGCGCATCAAAATACATAATATACGTTCTCTCTATAATTTAAAAGATTTTTCCTCTGTATAAATATTTGTTCGACGGTTTTCCGCCATTTTCAGCAGCGGCTCTTTGGCATTCAAATTTCTACAGTTCACGAGGAATACTAACTATTTTTTTTCGGTTTCGGCGTATCAAAATTCATTAAAAAAATACTTGGTCACGTTCGTGAAAAATTCGTTCTTTCGAAATCGCAATTTTCCTATTTTTATAAATTAATTTCGGTTCATCCAATAAAAACCCGTTGTAATTGGCTGGAAAAATGATCTAACCCATCACAAAATTTGATGGTATTTAATATTTTGTAGTTTAAAAAAGCTTTATTTATTTTAGTTTGACACTGGTCAGCGAGGGAAACTATTTATTCGGTTAAAAAGTTCTCGCTTTCAAAATCGCAACTAATTCTTGGAAAAGGGTGTTTTTTTTTCTTTTTTCTTTTCTTTTTTTTTCTAAATAAGGTTTTCGCCATTTATTTTACTTCGGCCGATCTTGAATTCGGACCGCTTCGAAACCGGTCAAAATTATTCTCCTCTTATTTCTATTTCGAGCGCCTGAGTTATCCTTTCATAATTGAATATTAGTTCATGAATTCGACGTAAAATGTTCCCTTCGCGTTCGTTAATTCGGCGAGGTCTCTCATGTAGCATCATTAGACGTGCGGAAAATAATTGGTATTGCTGAGCGCCCTTGGTTTTGATCGCTCGGATGTTCACTTCCTTGTCATTCGAGAAGGAAGCTGTCTCTCAATGTAATCAGGCGGATCGCTGTGAAGGATTTCCTCCGAAGGAGACGTATTCCAGATTTCCAGTCGGCCTCGCCGTCGAGCGACCGGTTTTCTCGGTCAGATACGTAATAATTAGAGAGTTTTAGTGGCCAAATGGGAAAAACGTATCGACTGGAACGTATTGCACTTTTCGAAGTGCAATACGCCGTCACCGTTACGACGTGGTATCGGAAGTTTCGCCGTCGTAAGTTAGGAATCACGTCAAAATTCCCGTTATCCGTCGCATTTCCAATATTTCCATTCCAGTCGCCATCTTTCTCTCACCTCAAATTTCTCGATCATTTTTCATCTCTTAAATTTTTCGATAATCACCTCCTTAGTTATTTAATTATTTATTTCGATCAGCAGTAGCGGATCGAATCGATTAAATGGAACGATTTCCGATTATTACGAATACGCGGAAGGTAGCGGTAGCAGTTGACCAAACGAAAACAAACCGGACGCTGATGTTCAGCTATTTTATTTGTGCGTGTTTGGTCCGATAATTTATCGGATTCCATAGATTCAATTCAGGTAATAACGATTCGGCGAGGGATATGAGCTGTGTTTAACAACCTATTCGAAATGGAAGAGAAATGTACCAGGTAGGTGCAATAATTATTATGTTCCTGTAAAACTAGATGGTAACCTATAAATAATCCTTTTTGATAGTTTCTACTTACCTGATAATTTCGTAGAGTGGGATTTTGATTTTAGACGCGATGATCGCGACTCCGAAGCCTTTTGACTGCCTCTCCTTCCATTCTATGAGAGAGGATGGACACTCAATTTTCTGCCGGAATGAAGACAAGCCGAAAAGCTCGCGCTTGGTACACCAGAAAAGAGGTGAGTTTGTTTCTTATATCCACGTACCTACCTAGTCGTACTGGTTTATTTTTATGGGTTAAGGAGGAGAAAACTTGTATCCCAGTAATTCACGAATGATAGCACATCATAGTTATTCACAACATGCCCGAATGCGCCGAAACGAACTTGGCATATTAAAGAAAAAATAAATGAAAAATGACAATGTCCTTGAAACGGTCGCCAAATCTTTCTCCCTCTCGAACCATAAAAATACAGGTGAGTTAGAAAGCATGTTGGGTAATTTTTTGTTTATTTATTTATTATTATTTTTTTGTGAAAGGAAATTATATTTGCAGTAGAAAAATAGCGAGTGTATCAGCTGAGGGCTCCATTTATAGCTGGCAGCTTGTTCTAGATGTCCATGTTCATCTAAATTTTCAATTAGATAGTGTTTTATTTATATTAAATGAACAACCCCATTTTTTCAGTTAGGTCGTAGAATGATACAACTCTTGTAGTGTAAACTTTGTCTTTCATCTGCTGTCCACTTGCTATTTTTCAGAGTTGGGATTTTGAGAAGCCTTCCCGTGCATAAAAGAAGCTGTACCTGTGCTGCCTGAAGAGATGAAGAAATAACGAAAACGACCAATGGGGGGTGATAGTGGAGAAGAATGAGAAATATTCTGTTTAATCGACCAGTTATCAGTTGATGGTGCCCATTCACAGTGAAATATTTACTTAAATAATATTCACCCCCTCTCAATCGACTTATCACCTTCTTGAAAATTAATGTCCTGAAAAAAGGTATTTTCTTATGTATTGCCAAAAATAAATGTGTAATGCATATTTTCCATTGTCTCACTTTTTCCTTACCCACAACAATGAATCCAGTAATTAACTCCCAGTAGCAGAGTGCAGTAGACTGAAAGTGAAAGGTCTTGTTAACTTTTGGGGCCACTCTAGGTTGCATGCAGGTTGAAAAGGGATAAGACAGCATGTTTCATTTTTTGAGGATTTTTATTGCCCAATGTACAGAGTTTACCTATATTTTTTTACATCTTGGTTGGTGTAAATTACAGCGTAAAAATTATATTGTTCGATGAGAATGAAATGAACACGTCTATGTTCTGCCGAGACCACACTCTACAGGTAATGTGAATAACTGATGGTAGTAGGCTCGAATCGCTCCTGAAACCAATACACAATGTTGAAGAGTTTACCAGTTGTTAGATCATTTTATATAATAATAATCACTCGAGTAATTTTATGGAAGTGAGGAATGTTTTGTAAAGAAAATTAATGAATACGCCACATACTTATGATTCACCTTCAGATTGTGAGACCCTGTGACTCAATCTTGACGTCCGTTTTCCATAACCGAAAAAGTATCTTCTTCCTCAACAAAGCCTGAAAAAGGACATAAACCGTTGAAATTAATTTTAACTGGTTTCTTAAATCAATATCGTCGAGGGGGAAAATGACTTAGTGCCTTTTTCCACTATTGGTTCACTAATTCGGCAAAGATTTTTCACCCCTTCGGACGTTCGGACTGGTTAGGGCAGCATATTAGGTCGATTGGGTGCAAATAGTTTTATACATAGAAAATGTGGTAAATAATCTACGCCTTTACCTAGTCAGCCTCAACTCAAGAACGATCTGACAACGGCCTGCGGTCGAGAGAGTTCCGCTCGTTCATACCTACGTTCGTGTATAGATATGCAAAACCTTATAAATGATTAGACTTAACCGATACAAAAAATATAAGTAAACTGTTCAACTTACTTCAACTGGACAACAAACTGGCATCGTCATCGAAGTTTCAACCGAATCCTTAACTTCCACTTCAAAATTTGCCGATACACTTGAGATGAAACTTGGTTCGCGGAAAAAATAATCAAGCGCCTAAACAAAGTGAAAAAAACGTGAAGAAAAGTCGATAAAATAACCGATGATAGCTAGATGAAGAAACTAATCACCGGCGGTTTGTTTACCTAGCGTATTCTCGAGATTTCATACTCGAGGTTTCAAAAAATCAAGGTTATGAAACCTTTACGCTCCGCCTCGAATCGAAATAAGTGCGACGTATAGAAAGGTTTTCTTGCGTCGCGCTTCTCGATACGACGCCTCATCACGACGTGGCGATAGCGTGCAATACGGTTACGTCGTTCGATACGTCGTCGGATTTGGCCACTAAAACTCTCTATTGTCGATTTTATCTTCTCGGTTTTTTTTTGGTCTTTTTTTGTGTGTGACCGAGTTTGAAAAATATTATTCGGGTTGTTTTTTCCTCTGTTTGTTGTTCAATGAAAATAATTGGCTGGGAAAAATGCACCGCCCGCATTTTTTGACGTTTTTTCGTCGTTTAAAAAAAGTTTTTTTTTTTTAAATATTTTGTCAATATTTCACTTTTCAAATATCCTCGCGTCTCAAGGGTAAACAATTTTACCCCAGCTTTTTTTTAAATTTATTTTTTATTTATATATTTTTATTTTGTTTTTGTCTGAACAATTTTATCGGTGCTCGTTGGAAAATTCGGAAAATACGCGAAAACAAATAGGCGAGAAAAGAAAACTGAGGAAATTTTTGGTCGTTGGAAGTTAGCAAAAAGCCGATGAGAGACGTATATACCCTGCTTCCATGCCATTTTCTTTCTTTTTCAATTTTAAAGTTATTTTCTATGTTTTCGCGACCGAACTTCAGTTAAACCGATCACACCGGTAGAAAGAGCGGTAAATTCCCTATTGTTTCTCGGGATGTAATCAAGCCGTGAAAATTGAATTTGAAATCGGTCAAAATTTTAAAGCCGCCTGTTTTTTTTTTTTTTTTTTTTTGTTTTTTTTTTAACGCTTGGGAAATGTATTCCTTTGTGCAGTAAAAATCTGAACGTAAGGTTTCAAATGCGTATATCGAATTTATTTTCGCTCTTCGATTCCCAAGGGATGACAAGATTTGAATGAACGAGAAAGAAAAATTCACTAATGGAAAATGTGTTGGTTAAGTAACCATAAATTATTTATCGACAAGATGAGTCAAAACTCACAAAAAAAAAAAAAACTCAAAACTAAAAAAAAAATCGTAGAAAAATTAACGTTGATATTAAAGAGCAAAAATAAATTCGATGATTGCGTTAGAAAGGTGAAATTTTATCATTCAAGTAGCTTACCTTTTTCCTATAAAAATTATCATAGTTCCCAAGCCTTTAGAAAAGCAGGTTTTTAAAATTTCGACATCATTTCACGTGTCAGACTCAATTTTCTCGTATTAATTCCTTTTTTTTCTTTTTTTTTTGTTTTAATTATCACGACGTATTAAACGGTCAGGAAATTTAACGCTTTTCCCAACAATTTGATCGGATTTGAATTCACTTGTAAATTAAGGGAGCGTTTAAATCGAATAAGGTTCACGACGGCGAAAATGTTTTCATTGTAAAAAACCTGGCATTACAAAAAGAGAAAAATTATTGGGCACTTATCGTTGGAAATTGCTTACAGAAAATTGAGGTTAGTTCGTAGAAAAAATTCCCCTACTTAGAAAATCATTGCTGTACAAAGAAATTACGTTTAGAATCATCGGTCGAAATTTGGTTATTCAATCTGAACCGAATAATCGCTTGTTGCGTACAAATAGAAGCGAAACATCTAAGCAAAGGGACGCTCGGTTGTTTTATTATTTCATTCTTGACCCACAAATGATAAGGCACGCTTCGTACGAAAATATTATTACCAACATCTAGATCGAACTCGAGCCCACAGAAAAGATATTTGCATTCGCACGACTTCCTACTCGACAAATGCTCGCGCATAATAAACGCGAGCAGATTGAATTTCAACCATTTCTCAGCATTTTTTTTTTTTTTTTTTTTTGAAAAAGAGAAAACGTTGGCAGGGGCCTTAATTGTTTTACTCGATTTTTACCAAAAACCTACCTATTTTTTCAGTTCGCGATTTTTTACTCAACATCCAGTGCAGATAAAAATCTGAAATTTCCAGGAAAATTGTATCTTGCCAACAGGTATTTTTGTGATTTTTTTTTGACTGTCGAAAAAAATTCGGAAGTGGTCCAAAAAAAAAATTTCATTTTTGAACCCTCAAAAATCAAACTTCAACCGAGTTTTACGGAGTCAAAATGTTGGTGAATCGATTATTTTACGACTCAGTTGTCTGTTCGAAAGCCATACGCACATAATAGTAAAAAAGTTCGCCGGAAAAAAATTGAAACAGCGCCCCGAAGAAAGAGCGCTGAGACGTAGCTTCTCTAAGAGTGTCATCTAGCGATTGGCTCTCGAAGTAGACGGAGATGCTATGATGGCTTTGCGGCATGACATTGTCATCTTGAAATAATCCTAAAAAATAAATAAATCCTTAAATAAATCCGATAAAATAATATTATCATCGATTGATTATGAATAATTATAATTGTACAAATGTGAAAATAAATCTATAATGAATCTATAAATATATAATTAAATAAAAAAATATAGTCTAATACCTATATAAAAGTATAAATATTGAAAAATAAAGAAATAATACTTATATAAATAAATAAAATTTAGTTCCAATTTAATTAGAAAATAATATTAAATTTTTTTGTTAAATTTATAAATTAATCGTAATCATCAATCAATTTATGTCATAAATCTAAACCTAAAAACATCTATCGATAGAATCATGGAAAATTATCGATAGATATCATAGATTAATTAAATTAAAAACTAAAAATTAAATTAAAAAATTCAATAATTAGGTATTAAAATTTAAAAATCAAAATCTAAAAATTAAATTAAAAGACTAAACAACAACTAAAATTTAAAAAATAACAATTAAAAAAAATTTAAAAGTTAAATATAAATTAAATTAGAATTATCTATAGATATCACAATAATATTATATATAAAAAAAGACATATTACTTATACCTATATAAATAAATAATTTATAAATTAATCATAATCATCAATCAATTTATGTCATTATCTAAACCTGAAAATATCGATCGATAGGATCATAGAAAAATCTATGGATGAAAACAGAAAAATCGCCTAGTCAATTATTTCAATTAATCGGGTTCAATTAATCTACACTCTTTTGGACCCGAATCGGATACATCCGGGCTGAAAAACCGGTCTCTCCGCTCGCAAATAGGGAAGTAACGTGTGCCATCTCAGCACCTACCGGTTTAAAGCGATCGGGACTAATTTGACGTAATTATCCGTCCTTGAGACCGCTGGAACTATTATCTTCCGCGTCATTCGACCAACTTAGCTGCAACTGAGAGTTAAAACTGATGAAATTTCCTTACGATCACGTTCCCCGGCTTGTGAGCTCTTGAGGTTTTATCCGAGTCGAATTTTACCGTCTTACATATTATATCTCGATTGAAGACTAGTGTTGTCGTATTAGAAAAATGTTTCATTCGCAGAAACGTATTTGAAACTCGTAAGCCGATTATTTACTTTCGATAAGGACCAATCGAAAACGTCAGATAACGCATTTAAATTTAGACCGTTCGATTTATAATCGCTCAAGTGGTTTTAATAAATTTTTATCCAGCGTACGAATTTATTTAGCTGTCGGTTGCTGTTGGCCGAGAGTTGTAACAGATTATTAAAATTCCATCTAACCGTTTTCCTCGCAAAAAGTTGAAACTAAAAGAAATATCACGAATTTCCGTCGGTTATTTCTATAAAAATTTATTTCTATATAACAGTTAAAAAGTCGAAAAGTGTTTTTTGAAAATTGCGAGTTATTAATTAAATTATATTACCTATGTAATTTATTAAAATATTGAATTATAAAAAAATGATTAATTTTTTATTAGAAATTATTTTTTTGCTGAATCGTTTTCCCAAGTTATGGCACACTTAATGTTCAACTTGTCTTGCCAATTCGAGAATTTCTCGCGCGATTCAAATCGTTCGGTACATCATTAGCGAACATTTGAATAAGGCGGCGGAAATTAGTCAATCTATTGATTCATAAATCAATGACGTCAAATGTATTTGAAGTTGGATAAGCGTTTAAGCCGGTTAAATGATAAAGCTCGAGCCTAATGGTGACAATTTCGATTCGAATTATGATCATTAGTCGACGTTTTTGTAAACGATGAATCATCATCTCTTGTTGAATTGATTTGTAATTCAAATATTGCCGCGCGACACAATTTCGTTTTTGTTTTGTGTCCAACCGTCCGCATTTTCAATTATTCGAAACAGCAAATAGACCAGTGTTGTGCATAGATCACGCAAGTACTTCCATGTTTGAGTAGGTAACAGGTTTAACCGATTATTAAACTGATAAACCCATATATTTATACAGTGGTACGCAAACATTATTAGGTACCTATATAATTGTATTAAAATTTATAATATTGCATTTTTATTTTTTTTTTTTTTTTAATTCAATACAATCGTATGAATATATATTTTTATATTATATGATTATACTTATACCATTTCCTATATAATTATAATATCTGTATAATTATCTGGGTAAACAATAATATAATAATAACAATAATGATAAATGATAGTAATGATATAATGATTATTATATAATTACATGTTAAAAATATAGAGAAAAAATGTTTAAAAAAAGCTTGAATCGCATTAATAACGTGGAAGTAAAAAAGACAAAAAGTAAAAGAGACAAAAATAAAATAACATTTGAAGGCCTTCCAATAATATTGATTATTAAAACAATCCGTAAGAAATTGTGGGCATTTTTTATTTATTTTCTTAGCGGGTACCGGGTGTAAGGCTTTGGCAACACTGGTTTCAGTTTCACTTTTTGTTTCGATTCCTAAACTTGGAAGGCAAAGCCTGAAATTTACTAAAAAATAAAAATATCGGTATTATTTTTTACCGATTTTTGTTTTGGTGTGTATTACATATCGATATTTCTGTCGTTATAATGGGTCCCAAACCCTACTCTTGTTCGGTAAGTGACTGAGAAGGTGAAAGCCGAAGATTACGTCCTACTCTGCCATCTCATTGTCATCAGCATTCCACATTGACCATGCCGATAAATTATGACTCCAAAAAAACGGGGTTTCCTCTATGTTTATTTAGAATGTTCTGAAACATCTTTCAAAACTCTATCTAAAAAGGTTTATCTAAATTTAATTTAAATATCTAAATTTAGTATTAATATTTAAATATCCGAATGTAATATTAGTATTTATAAATATCTCATTTTAATATTAATATTTAAATAACTCATTTTAATATTAATATTTAAATATCTCATTTTAATATTGATATTTAAATATCTCAATTTAGTATTAAAATTTAAATATCTCATTTTAATATTAATATTTAAATATCTCGTTTTAATATTAATATTTTTGTTAATTTTTTTAAAACGTTTCGAATTTTAATTGTTTTATTCTTATATTTGTCTGAGAATTCCAACTCTTAAATCTAATTGTCATATTTATATTCTAATTGATTTTATTCCATTTTCCAATATTCTCGACTCAATGTTCTATTTCTTATAATTCTAGTGCTCTACTTTAAATTTCTAACAATAATCTGTTATCAATAATAAGTACTACGAAAATTTCTTCCTGCGGATCGACCGATTTCTTCGGACGGTCTCAATACTTTTTCCCTATATAAATGTGGAACCAAAAACCGCTCATTTAATTAAATTGCGAGAAAGAAAAACACGCGAAATTCAGTGACTGGTAGAATCATAAATAATATGAAAATTCGGTGTCGTTATTTTGGTCCGCTATATTCAATATTGAATAATTAATTCAGAGTTTTCCAACTTAAATGCCTATTAATTAACCCTCGGGAAGAAAATTATTACATTTTTTTTCCATCGGTAATTTTTTTATCTACACATTATTTACTCATTTTAAGTCTACTAACAGGAATATGGTAAACAACTCCTCGAACGATTATATAATGGTTCATTATTTCTTATCATCTGCTTTTCAAATGACACAAGTGTTCCTCTACTTGATACCGAACGTTTCCGAGCGTTTTCACTTTACGACAGAGGCAAAAGTTGAGATAAATCGAGCGCCATATTAAAGCTAGCAATGCCGATTTTCAGCAACTCGGTTTAAAATATTATTCAATATAATGTATTTTTGGCTGATTCCTTCAAACAACGGAATTCAGGTTGAGGCTATTTAAAAAAAAATACGATCACGATATCGAAACAAAATATAGATTTTTCGATAATATCGGCTTTAAAATACCAATATAAATTATACGGTATCAAAAAAATATATATACCGACATTTTGATAATATTGAAAATCACACGCCTATAACTCGAGTTCTAATAAACAATTTCGTTTGAACAGTTAATTCTTCAGTAGGATTCCATTATCTAATTATATTCACTGCCTCGTCTAATCTGTTTTGAGAGGAAGAATAGCTCGTGTTTCGAGTTTTTATCTCGGCCCGTCCTCCAGTTTTTATTGCAGCTTGAATATTGACGAGATGAAAATTATGACGAGGTTGACGACCTTTCGAAGAAACCAGATAAAATCGTTCGCTCGAAGGGTTTTATTCTGATCGTGGAAATAACAGACTAGTAAAATTTTGATCTGAGCCAGAAGCGAATGCCGAAAACTTGAAATGGTTCCCTCTGTTCGCGCTGCATCATTATGTAGAAGATAGTGGTGCAAAACCTTCGAGAAATTATTATTTATTTTATTTTTAAAAAAACATGATTACCTTGGTTTTAATTTTTTAATCTTTTGCATTATCATTTTTATACTTTTTGGTTTATTATTCAATAATAAACCATTGTAATCACCCAAGAAAAAAATTTCTAACCCCCTCAAAATATGATGTTTTACGTTTCGAAGCTTGTAGATTTCGAATATCCAATTTAAAAAATTCTCTCTGTCCGCCGTACGCCGTTTTTGTCATATTTGCCATATTTTATTTATTTTTTAAAATTTATTTTAGCATTTTATTAATTTTTTATTTTATTATTTATTATATTATTTATTTATTATTTATTTTATTATTATTTTTTGTTGTATGTTATTTTATCATTTTGTTTATACATATTATTATTATTATGTTTTTAAATATAACTTCAAAACGGCGCGTGCCAGCAGAATTTTAATGTGAGGCAAAATGAAGGGCATTAAATTCCAATTTGAACAATGTCCTAGACGATTTTTCACGGGCACAGTGGAAACGATTGTCGACAAAAATAAACAGTCCATCTTTGATCGAATTTTTAATTCCGGGATATAGTTCGACGTGCAATTGAACGCCCTTCGATTCGTCTCATATCAAGTTTACGTGTGAAGTCAGCCGTTTTCGAGTAATAAAAATTAAAAACGTTGAAAAAAAAAACTCGAAATTCTCGAGGTTTTTCGCCTTTAGCGCTTCCTGCGATGCACATTTTGTATCGACTTGAACTAGAAAATGATAAAAATATATTTCGCAATGTTTAAATAACATTTTCAGCTGTCAAACTATCAAAACTTCGAATTGATTTTTTTTTTTTTAATTTTTAAATACGGAAAAAACTTGAAATTTAGCTGCGATTATTTCAATTCGCCAATTTTCCTCGCGTGATCGCCGTCATCGGATCTTCGATTAGCGGGAAAACGTCTCATTTTTAAACGATCATTCGAGTATTTGCTTCTCACACTCCGCCACAATCAGATAAACGTAGGTTGTATTTTTCACGACAGGAAACCGTCGTTTTAATCTCCTCGTCGGCCGATATAGCCTGAAATTAGCGTCTACTTAGTAAATTGGCGAACGATCTGAAAATTATTTTTTCCTCCATTCGTCGCGGTATTTCGTCGAACATTTTCCGGCGCAATTAAAAATACGCAGCAACTAATCTTCAAGCTATTGTCCTTCGAGACGTCATTATGCGATAATGCTATTAAGCCGTCGCCAGAATTTACGTCCCGCGGCGTAAATAACTGTGAGCTAAGTGCAGGAAACGATTTAGAAGGTAATGCCCGGTGAGTTGGACGTCGACGAAAATAAAGCGCCGATTTATCGGACGGAATCGAACGGATTTTCCTGATGGGTTTTGAGATAATTCGGGGAAAAACTGCGGGTTTTCGGTATTTTTTGTTTTTCGCGTATAACGCTCGAACGGCGCGTACTGCGGAAAATTCAACGCCGTTCATTTTTAAAGAGCGTTGAATTCTGCTTCGAACCGTTTATTTATTTGTCAAAATCGGCACCGTTTAGCCCGTATGATTTTAGAAAAATTACAATTTTTTTTGCGATGGTCTCATTCGATTCAGCGTCCAAAAATCTATATAATTCGATACCAAATACACATTTTTCTGAAAAACCCTGAAAAATATGGATTTTCTCCCCCTTAAAACCCCCCAAAATACCCTTAAAATTGAGCTAGCGGTCTGGTTCAAGAATTGGGCCATCGTAGGACCGAGATTGATTTTTGGTGAAAATTTCAAGAATTTAGCTATTATAGTTTGGTCGGAAAATTGTTAAGACAGCGGGCAGACAGAATTTTTTTTAATTGAATATTCGGATTCTACATGCCTTGAAACGTGAAAACATCAAATTTTAAGGGGGTCAGAAATTTTCTTTTTGGGCGATTACAATAATTTTTTGGCTTGGGCTCGACGGTATGAACTTGATTAAATATTATAAATGATCGACTCCGTTGAGAGCATGGACAAGACTGAATTTATTAAGGATTTTTGTTACTAAGAAAATTTGAATTTGGAGACCAGGATGTTCGAAAAATGAAAATTATAAAATTGAAACTAAGTGATTGGAAAGCAATAATTTTGAGTCGAAATATAAAACGAAAATAAACTGAAGTTGGAAATTACCGAGGGTAGCCATAATTTATTATTGAATAATAAACCAAAAACTTTTATATAGAAGATGTCTCCTGAAGAGGCCCAGAGTGGCGAAAGCGCTAGAAATATAGAAACGCAAGATGAGATTTTGTCAACCTCAACCCCGCGTCGATTTTTTTTTTTTTATCGGATATTCAGACTCTAAATGCGTTGACAGTTGAAATACGAGCGTGGTGAATAATTTTTTCCATCGCGATTGCAAAGGTTTAATAAACCAAAACTGGTGCTGGTCATACGTTGATCGTACGCTTTGAGGTCAAAACGGCAATTCGACTGCGCCCAAGCACTACGGATGTGGGCATCTTGCTCGCGTGCAGTGAAAGCTGAAATGAGGAGAGGGAACCGCTCTAGTAGGGGACCTAGAGCTGGGTCACTGCTTAGCTCTCTGCTTCCAGTATAGAAACGAACTCGGTTCAACTTCGAACATCCGTCCATTTAGTATTTTCGTTGCCCTTCTTTTTCCATCGAATATCGAAGCTCGTGATTCGCGAAATGCATCCGTGGGAAGACAGTGCGTTCAATTGGAATAAATATTTGTAGCTATTAAATTATTGTAATGATGGTCGATCGACTATTCGAATTCTCATGAAGTCAAGTAATCAGGTTTTGCTAGTCTATAATAGTGAATTTTGGTGCATTTTGTGTTTTTTTTTTTTTTTTTTTTTTTTAACTTAAACTTACGAGTTTTGGTTACTCTATAAAATCGTACGTCTCTAATGGTCACCACAATACGCCATCCACTAGACAGTAACCATAAGAAACCTAATATGATTTAACAAAGTAACCAAAACTCCTGCGTTTCAGTTTTCGAAAAGCAAGAGAAGCACTAAAGCTCTCCATTCTGTGTTCACAAGGAACGGAAACGCGGCAACGTTGCTGATTGGCCAGAATCACACTGTGGTGGGGGTAGAACTGTACTGATATAAGTTTTTTTATATTTTTTTTTTTTCAAAATTACTTATACCCATCTTGATTTTTTTCAAAATAGTTTTTGAAAATATTTTCATAGTTGATATTTTGATAATTTTTCTTGATGTTTTAATTGTTGACGGTCAATAATGTTGTCGTTAATTATTCGTATTACCTATTGACGGGGAATTATTTCCTTTTATTAGTTAGTAATTCTTCCAATATAAAATAAATTTATTTATTTATTAATTGGAAGTAATTCTTCCAATATAAAAATTTATAAAATAAAATATGATTTATTTTATCAATTGTTATATTCCGCCTAAGCTTAAAGCAAAATAGTTATTGAAGTAAAAAAAAAGAGAAAAATATCTATTTCTATAAAGCGAGGAAAAATTCTTTTAAAATGTGAGCTCGCATTTCCGAAAAATATAATCAGATTAGATTTTTCAGGAAAACTAAGAATCGTTCTGTTCTCCATGAAAATGTATTTTGAGGTGATGAATTCTAACTCGATGTTTGCCCCGTGAAAAATCCGACAAAACTCGCTATGTAATAATTTAATTGTTTTTCTCTTAATTGCGTCTATTTTCGTAACAAATCGTATCACTAGTGTCCACTCGTGGGAAAATTAAATAAACGATATTCCTTATAAAATGGGCTCATGTCGAATTTTAAATAGCAAGCGAGGTTCGCGTGTTTCTTCTCATGTGTCCTCATGCTCTAATGCTCAGTTTTAACCTCGCATCAGTGTTGCCAGGTCACAACCTGTGGTTTGGGGAATCCTCGACAAAATAAAGGGGAAAATGGGTAATTTTTCAAACGAAAAAAGGAACTTTGGGGGATTTTTAGCTCTAGTGAAGCGTGACTTTAGCGCCATCAAAATAGATTCTGCTCATCAGTATTGGGAGGGGGAAATATTGTGCAAAAAAGACTGTTCAATATTTTGAAGAATTTCTGGGTAGGTACGATGAAATTTTTGAATTGTTTCAGGTTCAAATTGAATTGTTTCAAGTGTCTCATTCTTTGATTCTTTATTGGCTAGCCGAGCACTTTTGCCCACTCGGACATTGCTCCACATTGCCCTCTGGATGCCCGAATGGTCAAAACTGCTCGGCAAGCCATTAAAGAATCGGAGAATGAGTCATCTAATTTTTCTCCCTCTCATTTGGACATTAAGAATTTTTGTCGACAAGGAGAAGATGAAATTTTTGTACATTGTTCGATGTTCGAGCGAAAAGGAGCCTGACAAATTATTGACAAAGTGCTATGAGACAAAGAGGAGCATGGAGGCATTGGAAATGCAGCGTTACGAAACCACTATAAAATTGCCGTGCTTTTTTTTAAAAAAAAAAGGGATGAAAGAAAATAGAGCTTGTTTTCCGAATTTTTACTTTTTATAAAAAATAAGTAGAAAAAAGGAAGGCCAATAATGAAAATGTGGTTGGATTTAGGGAAAAGGAAAAGATTAATTTTGTCTATGTTTTGAGATAGTTTCCCCCCAAAAAGACCTGGCAACACTGCTTCACATGCCTTTCATTGCAAACCTTAATCCGTGTGAACTATGACCTCTCTAACCTCTAACTAGGGTTGGGACATTGAAGCTTCAACATCGATGTTCGATGTTTCAAACATCGAAAGTCCACAAAATCGATGGTACCGATATAGCGACAAAAAACATCACTTTTCGCATTCAATCGATAAAAATTAAAACCGATCTTTTTATTTGTTAGTAAATTACAGGCTTTGCCGTTCAAGTTTTGGTATCAACTCAAAAGGTGAAACTGAAAGCAGTGTTGCCAAAGCCTTACACTCGGTACACCCTGAGAAAATAAATAAAAATTCCCACAATTTTCTTACGGATTGTATTAATAACTCCCCGTTTTATTTAAAAAAAAAAAAAAAAAAAAAAAAAAAAATCAGGATGAAAACGTTGATGTCCAAAAAACATCAATGTTTTTAGTATGATGTATCAATGTTTTTTCTAACATCGATTTCGACTCTAACTTCACCTGGGCTTCTCTCGCCTATTTGCTGATTGCGTTGATGAGACCTAAATTATCATCATTGATTCCGTTTCAGCGTCCAAAATGATGCTCTGCGGTGCGAAGGACTTCCCAACTGTTAAGTTGGAAGGGTTCACATTGCGTCTTGAGACCGACGAGGTGTCGTCGGAGGTGAAAGAAATCGCTAGGAAAGAGCTCAGGGAGAGCCCTGAGCTTGTGGAGCAAAGCGTAAACGAACTAAGAGCCCTTCTTAAAGGTGAGGGTATTATTTTAGTTGAAAATAGAACCGATGCCGCTTTTCAGTTATGAAACTTTGACAACTTATTCTCGGCTGCTTCTTTTTTACGCTATAGAGGAAGACGATTTGTTGTGCCCGCTCGAAAACGACGCCTGGCTCGTACGCTTTTTGAGACCAACGAAATTCTACCCGCAAAGTGCGCTCACACTGGTAAGTTCTAGGTATTAAACTATTTCTCCTTTCCCCCTCCTTTTCCCCTCCTCGTCTTCTTCCATCCTCCTTCTTATCCTTCCCCTTCTCCTCGTCACATCTTCTTCTCTTCCTTTAATCCCCACCGCCTTTTCTTGTGCTCCTCCCCCTTCAACTCCTCCTCTTCTTTACCCCTCCATCTTTTCTTCTCCCACTCTGTCTCTACTCCTCCCCCTCCTCCTCCTTTTTCTTTCTTCTTCTTAACCTTTTTTCTACTCAAAGGTTTACCCTCCTCCTTCTTCTCTTCTGCCCCTCATTCTCCTCTTCCTCGACCCCTTCTTATACGTCTCTCTTTTTTCTTCTCCTCCGCCTTCTGTTTTTCCTCCTCCTTCTCCTACTACTATTCCTTCTCCACCTCCTTCTCATTATGATCCTGTTTTTCTTCATCTCGTTCTGCTTACTTTCTTCTCCTCTTACTTTCCCATCTTCTTCTCCTTCTTTTCTTCTTCTTTCCTGCATCTTCATTCTCCTCCTCCTCCTCCTCCTCCTCCTCTTCTCATCCTCCTCCTCTTCTTTTCCTCTTCCTCCTCCAGAAAAGAAAAACTGTAAAAGCCCCTCAATTTTTTTTTTTTTTTTTTTTTTTTACAGCAGCAGAATCCAATTATTTAAAATAAAATAAAATTAAGAAAAATAAAAATGATTGAAAAGTTGCTAAGGAGTTTTCCCTTCTATTTACCTATCTATTTTTCTGTGGGAACGCTCACAACTGTTCGGAATAATTACAAACACAAATGGGCAGTCTTTTTAAATCATTATTGAAGCGAAGGAATAATAAACCAACGTACAATTATTAGATTTTTTCTTTTTTTTTGTGGAGGGGGGCAGTTGCTTCATTTCCAGTTATTTACAATTTATGAAGCACAACTACTTACCTACGTAATATCGTTTGAAATATTTCCATTTATTGACCACCGAGTTTTTCCGCAGGTCAAGAACTACTATTCTTTCAAAGCGAAGCATAAGGACATCTACAACGGTCTGGTCCCTACCAGAGAGAAAAACGTTTTTACCCACGACGTCATCACTGTCTTTCCCAAAAGAGATCAACTGGGACGACGCATTTTGACTCTCTACCTAGGAAGTAAGGTTGAAGACTTTCTAATGATCCCCCAACGATTAATATCTTTGTGACAGCTACGGGAAGAGTTCGAGTTCAATGCCTTCGTTATGTTCTTGCTGCCTATAAAAATCAAAATAGAAGAGAAACAAAAATCGGGAAGAAAAATAAACGCGTTGCGAATTTTTTCTTTTTTTAAACATTTTTTTTTAACGACGTTTTCTGAAAATGGCGTCAAATTTCATCGATTTTCCCTCGAAGAGATGACAATTTTTGCCTATATTGTACCTTGAACACTCGTCCAAACAGTTTTTGATCAAATCAGCCCAAAACTCATCTCAGTCCGATCCTAACTCGAACGCAATATGTTAAATAATTTGGAATAAATTATATTATTTTATTATATTATATTATTTATCATATTTTACAATTGAAGTGATAAATTAATATAATAGAAAAGAATCTCTATATCTCTCTTTGGTTTTTATATTGTCAGCACTGGCAAGTCGCCATTGTTTCTGTCAATCAGTCAAGGAGCAGTGTTGCCAGGTCTCCCCTTTTTGAGGGAAAACTCCCCCAAAACGTAGACAAAATTACTCTTTCCCCTTTTCCCTAAATCCTCCCCCATTCTCATTTTTAGCTACCCTTTTCCCTTTTTTCTTCCTTTCCATAAAAAGTGAAAAAATCGGAGAATAAGCTCTTCTTTCTCACTTCACTCTTAAGATAAAAACTCAGTGATTTTTTATAGTTGTTTCATAACGCTGTTTCCAATGACTCCATGCTCCTCTCTGTTTTTTTTTGCGTTTTGCATGATTATCTGATTTTCTGAAAATTTTCAACCTGGTCCGTGGTCCCAACGGTCTCTAGTTGCACCCCCTTCCCAACGTCTCTGGTGAGCTGACCCATCAAATGGACCATGGATTGTCTCTTTTAGAAACCACAACCCACTGTCCATTTGATGGTATCTGTAGCGGTAATGATACCTCACAGTGGCATCTAGCGGTTACGCCCGAGGAAGCGTGTTGGGAGGATTCACCGCTAGAGGCCCAAATTTGAAAGCCTGAGTTCTATATTTTAAATAAAGCAAGGCCGAAAAGCAAAGGACCTTCTCAAGGGGATGATCGGACGAATTTAAGTAGTACATCCCTTGAGAAGGCAATTAATTCAATCTTCTCATTCGATTCATCCCCTTGGGAATCCAGCTTCACTGTTTTAAAAAGCTGTTGGATGACTCCTCGACGAAGAGTCATTCCGATCGTGTGCCGGAAGACTCGTCAAATAAATGAGTGCCCGAAACCCTATAATTTTATCCCTATGAGGTAAATTTCATTTTCCCCCACTGTTATAGCCTCGAACGGGCTTACTAGGAAAAAGAAAACTGAGAAAACTTCACTTTAAAAAAATGGAATTAGGAACAAGGAATGTAACGAATAACACGGCGGTGGCAGGTAGAAGAAATTCAGTTTAATCGCACAATGAAGACCGGCTTCGTCCCAGTGTTGCCACGTACAAAAATGAGAAAATGAAATTTACCTCAATTCATCACCGTATTAACGCAATATTTTCACGTATTATGTCAATATTCATAACATCTGTCAAAATAAGTCAATTTTCTCATTACAGAGAAATGGAAGCACAACAAAGTTTCGCTCGACGAAATCTACAAAGGCGCTGTATTGTACATGGAAGCGGCAATGATCGAACCAGAAACGCAAATCTGCGGCGCGACTGTAATATTCGATATGGACGGTCTATCTCTGGCTCAAACAATGCAATTTACTCCGCCGTTCGCCAAAAGAATAGTCGACTGGCTTCAGGTAACTAAATAGAATTCGAAATCAGGATCCGAAGCCGATTCCGACGAAGTCGTTTTGGTTTATTAATAATAAACTATTGTAATCGCCCAAGAAAAATGTTTTTTTAACCCACTCAAAATTTGACGTTTTACATTTCAAGGCGTGTAAAATCCGAATATTCAATTCAAAAAAACTCCGTCCGTCAACACTTTTCTGAAAACTATAATAGCGAAATTCTTGAAATTGTCATTAAAAATCAATCTTGGTCTGACAATGGCTCAACTCTTTAGCCAAGCTACCTAAACTTTAAGGGTATTTTTGGTGGGTTTTGAGGGGGAGAAAATTAGTATGTTCAAACGTTTCTCAGAAAAAGGTGTATTTTGTATCAATTTCTATAGATTTTTGGACGCTGAATCGAATGAAACCATTGCGGGGTCGATAGCTTTATTGGTCGAGCTATAAAAATTGTTATATACTCGTTGGAATGCTCGTCAAACATTCTCTTCAGCTGTTTTTTGGATGTTTGGTAAGGAATTTCGTTTCTAAATAGTTATTTTTGAAACTAACCATATTAAATTAGTGTAAAAATACTCTAGTTCTTCTACATGTGTTCGCCCAAGTTCCCTTTGAAGTGAACCCACAAAAAATAATGAACCCAGTGTTGCCACCGTAGTTCCCCTACATCTGGGAGATGTTTTTCTAGTGCTTTTTTCAAGGCTCAAATTGAAATTATAATTTGGATTTATTTTTACGAACAATTCTATTAATAGTTTTGTGAAATTGGAGAATTTTTTTTCTTCTGAAATTGGGGAAAATTTAGGGAGAAGAAAAATCCAGGGGAAATGTTTTTTACAACAGGCATTTTTTGGAGGTTTTTTGAAGAGATGTCAATGTTTCCGTAGGTTTTTCAGTTGAATTTTGAGGGAAATCAACTGGTCCAGAGAACTGGTTCGACCTCGAAGTAGGTTAGACCAATATTTATTATCAAATCTCTTGATTTTAACTTTCAAAATCCCCCTCCATTAAACACATACCTAGCTGCCTTTCTCATTATTATTTATTTTATTTTTATTTATTTTATATCATTATTTTTATTGTTTATTTTGTTTATTATTATTTTATATCTATTATTATTTACTTATTTTTATTTTTATAAGAGACAGTTTCATTTTTCTTATGAAGCCCGACAACAGATTAAATCTACGTTTTCCTTGACATTTTTGTGACTTTGCAGGATTTGGGGATTTTTCAGATTTGCCCCCCATTCATGGGATTTTTCGATTCGGTTAAAAGGGATTTTTAGAAAGGCACTTGGCAATACTGAATAAACCCCTGTAACATCATTTATAGCGGTTTAAGGGTAACTGTATTGTGTTCAGGGTTTTGTTACAGGCTTTTATTCTGCGTGGGAAGTTTCAAGTTGATCGTTCTTCTTATTCAATTCTCACTGTTATTATTTAAATTTTCAGGACAGCGTGCCTCTCCGAGTCAAAGCTATTCACATCATTAATCAGCCATATATCTTCAACATGGTCTTCGCTCTTTTCAAACCGTTCCTTAGAGAGAAACTGCGGAGCAGAGTAAGTTAATGGTGGAATATCCTTTAGCTCTCAACAGAGTTTGTCCCAAAAGTAATGAGCCCTTTTGGATTAAATTCATCGGTCGATAATTCAAGTTGATACTTACACACTCGATATTGCCGATGGTCTACGAATTATGCTCGGGAACTCGGTTTTCAGTGTTTTGAATGTTGACAAGGGTGCGAAAACGCTTTCACTTCAGGATTCGTTTTAAAAACTCTGCCACCAGTTTATCGCTGGCTATAGTTGGTGTTTGTGACTAATACCTTACTGGTCTTGGAACAAATTTCATAGGCTGCTCAAAAACTATTGCATATATTTTATAGACATTTAGGGAACTAAATAAATTTCTTGACAATGGAACAGGATATTTGTTGTGCTGCCATCTTCAGTTACCTACCGTTCTTTACTAACGTTTGCATCTCCCAGCTCTTAACATTCTCTCGCTGTTGTTCTGGTGAACAAGCGTGGCTCCGCTCACTGTTTTCTACATTGCAGCCCTTGTATTCTAGCAGGGACAGCAGGTGTGCGCTTTGCAGTGTACAGAATGAGGCTCATTACTTTCAAGACAAACTCTGCACACCGTGTATATGAAACATTTGCAGGCTGGAGGAAATCGGGGCATCGGAAGAGCAAATTGCATTCTGATAGGTTGAAATCAGCAGCATGAGATTTCCACTGTTGCAATTTACTTCCCGTTTCCTCATTTCTCTTTACAAGTGAATCATTGTTTCAAGGTTTTCCCTCTGAAAATGAATTCCTCTCGTAAATTATTCCGTTTAATTAAAAATTGCCATCTCCGAATTGCAGATTCATTTCCACGGCACGGATCGTAAATCCTTGCACAAGTTTATGGACCCATCATGCCTGCCGAAGGAATACGGCGGCACTCTCGATATCACATTGCCGCACTCTATAAACTGGTACAGCATTATGGCCGAGCTAGAAGACGAATATAAACGTAAGCTATTTTCTTTTGTATTTTCTTTTCCTTCTCGTCGCATTTATCGATGTCCGGGGGTTGTGAGGTGGAGAAAAAGGTGGGCTGTGGACCCTATGGCTCCACGTGCCCTGAGGATGCCCGAATGGGCGAAAGTGCTCGGCCAGCTAATAAAGAATTGCAGAATGAGTCGCCTGGTTTTTCTCCACCTCACAGGCCCCGGATATTTTCTTTTGAATTCCTCCACCGCTTCAGCTCCTTTCTGATAGCTATTCCCAATAAAACAGGCCATAATGACGTCATGCTACTGTTGAAATTTAATTAGTAACATTTTATATCTAAAATAATTCCTACTAAAATAAATTCGCCTGATGGAAGCGACCAAGTTTGACAGAAAAATAAAAACCGTATTAAAAGTATAAAAACCGTACTGAGCAACAAGTCACCGTTGCACGCCATCGATCGCCAACTCTGTTCCATTCAGAAGTTACCGCTACCAAATACCAGTCACCACTGCAGGCTTCCAATCACCGCTACTGGTCACAAGTCACTGTATTGGTCACCAGTAGGTGTCCTTTGGTACATGCCACAGCTTTTGATCACCAGCCACTGCTTTTGTTTACAAGTCACCACTTCTGGTAATGAGTCTCCATTTCTGATGACCAGTCACCACTTCAGATCACCAGTCACTGTTTATTGTTATAAGTCACCATTCTGATGGCCAGTCATAACTAATGGTGACGAATCATAACTTATGATCACCAGTCACCACTTCTGATCACCAGTCACCACTTCTGATCACCAGTCACTGCTGGCGATGAGTCACCGCTTCTGGTGACCAGTTACCATATCTGCTCACCAGTCATTGATTATTGTTATTAGTCACCACTTCTGGTGACCAGTCATTGATTATTGTTATTAGTCACCACTTCTGATCACCAGTCATTGATTATTGTTATTAGTCACCACTTCTGGTGACCAGTCATGACTTATGGTCACCACTGGTGATGAGTCACCACTTCTGGTGGTCAGTCACTGCCACTGGTCACCAGTCACCCCTTCTGATCACCAGCCACGCCTTCTGATCACCAGCCAACACTTGTGGTGATGAGCCACCGCTTCTGGTGACGAGTTACCACTGGTGACGAGTCACCACTTCTGGTACCCAGTCACTGCTACTGGTCACCAGTCACCCCTTATGATCACCAGCCACTACTTGTGGTGACGAGTCACCGCTTCTAATCACGAGTCACCAGTCATCCGTTCCCTAGTCTGCTCCAAATAAGGAGCTGCTTAATATTTGTAAGCCAATGTCCTTACCAGCGGTTATGCTCTGTTTACATATTTTATGACATCACTGCTAATGAGATTAGTTCTTCGTCATAACAACCTTTTTCGACCCGTTATTCTTCAACTGGCAATTCGTTCGTCTTAGTAATATAAAGCTCATCATAATTCCGTTGAATTTTGCAGGTATCAATTCGTACGGATACAAGAAGAAGACCTCCGAATAAATTGGAAGATACAGTGCCATATTTTCCATTCTGCGGCAGACGTCATCGTCGCGTTGTTGTCTTCCACTTTAAATCGATTCGACGTTCAAATTTCTTGATGTGCCTGTTCGCGTATGTTATATTTAATTGCTAATTTTCAACATGGGTAGAATTTCGATGTATAGAAATTCACGTCCAGGCATTTATCGCTCTTGCTGAAATGTGAACGTGAAACGTGACTATTTATATTCCTCGAATAATAGAAATAATATGTGGGCGTGTAAACGGTTGATGGTTCGGTTTTTAGAGTAGAGAACACGATATCGGTTTCAGGGTTATATTATTCAGAAGTGTCAATTTGCGATCGCAGAAATTATTTCTTCTTTTGCTGCAAGTTTTCTTCGGTTTTTTTTTTTATTGCTATCAGTTTCTATAATTTACCGACATCTTGTGATCATAATTATGTAGGATACTTTAATGAAATCTAATAGTTCATCGGGTGCCGTTGGCCCTCAATTGCTCAAAAATGTGATTTGTTAGTAGTCTTAGCGATTTCGTTATTTCTTTAGCTTTATTTTTTTCCATTCGCTACTATTTCCCCCTGAATATAACTGGACATTCCATTCAAAGTGTACCTACGGTTTTATATACGTTGTCAACATGAGTTTTTAAGCTGTGTAAAAATGTACTTTGTAAGTCTTTCAGCAACTATTATGATTGGTCGAGTAAAAATATACTAATTTTTTATATCGAACTACATTATTTCAAGAAACGAGTTTTATTCCCTCATTGACGGATAAAATTATTCGGTTTTGTGTGATTTGCTGAAAAATCACTGGATTTCTCAGGAGCAGTGAAAATTCTGTCGATTCTTGTGGAAAAAACCTCAGCAATCCGTTGATCTGGCAACACTGGAATAATCAACAAGAGTGTTATCATTTGTAGCAAGATAAACAGACAGTGTTGCCAAGTCAGAGGATTTTCACCTAGATCTAAGAGACTTTTTCTGATCGGTAAAAATTTAGGGGGAAGAAATAGCTGGGGGATTTTATTTTTGAGAAGCGTTCTCTTATATTAGAGGTTTTTTGCAAAAATGTTTACTTTTTATTGTTATTTCAATTGTATTTTGTTAGCAAATAGCTGGACTTATTTTCTATAATGAAAAAATTCTGCTAATTTATTTACTTTTTTAATATTTATTTATTACTTCTTTAATATTGTTTTTAATTTTTATGTGCTAATAATTTTTTCATTATTGCATAATGGAAAGTACCTAGTTTTAATTTCTGCCAAAAAATTCTCTTATTCAGCCTCCTGTTAAATTTTTTTTAACCCCAGAAATCCCAGAAATATTGTCTTTATTTCTACTATATGTCCCCTCACTGCAATATTGATGAGCAAAATCTATTTTGATGTCACTAAAATCACGCTTCACTTGAGCTAAAAATCCCTCAAAGCTCCCTTTTTCGTTTGGAAAATATATTCCCCTTTTTTCTTGTCCAAACCACCGGTTCGGACCTGGCAACACTGGCCATGTGACTGATTTTTTAGAAGACCAACTTCAAGCAAGGTCGATTTACCTCAAAGCAGAGTTGAACCAATATTCATGATAAAAGTTCTCGATTTCAACTCCATCCTCATCGCCGGCTACGTTTTTCTTTTTTCACACAATAGTTAATATTTCTTATTTATTTTATTTAATTTTTTTGACATCGATTTTTTAATATTTTAATAAGAGTTAATATTTTTCTCAAGAGTTAATACTAAAAGTTATTTTTAGGAAGCCCAACATCAGGTCAAATTTACGTTTTCCCGAATATTTTTTGTGGGCACTTGGCAACACTGTAAACAGCCGCCAATGAGGTTACCTGAGATCGATAGCAATCCAGAGATTTTCTTCGATTCATCTACAATTGATAAACGGGATAAGTCTGACATAACTGAGAGATTAGCTAACACGCACCCTCACTTGGTGAAATCGACAATTTCGTCAAGATTAGTATAAAAATAATCCTCTATCAACCTGGTAGGGAATTTTCACAGAAAATGATGCCGTTATTGCGTTCAGTCGAACCCGTTCAAATTCATAATAATTATCTAGGATGGAAAAATAATGGAATACAGAAATAATTATAAATAATTTATAAATAATATAATATAATAAAATAAAAATAATAATATACCTAATATCATAAATAATAATATAATTTATTAAATAAATATAGAAATAATTATCTAGGCTGGAAAAATAATGGAATACAGAAATAATTGATATTTTTATTAATTATTGATTCCGTTTTGGTCATAATTAACTTACAACTGTTTGAGAGAAACGCGCGTTCTTACAGACCGATTGGCTAGCGAATGAAGCGAGAAAATTTTACATAATCCAAAGAAACAAACGTCAATTGTATGCAAATCGCAGGCGAGGGAGGAAAAATGGCCAACTTTCAAATCGAAAGGGATAAAAACTATCGACGGAAGCTGTTTCCGCAGGAAACGATGAAATCGAAGCGAAAATCAAACCGCGACAAATTCAGTTTATAAAAAGAGTTCTCCGCTTGTGTTTGCCTTTCGACTGAACATAAATTTCGCATCAAGAAGGATCGTAATTGAAGAACCCAAAAGCTTCGAACGAGAAAGGTAAAAACGTTGCAAATTATTGTACATTTTTTTGCTTCGATTATAATTTAAGGAGACCATCCATTTGTGATAATTCTGTAACTATTCCGAAAATTTGTAAACGTTTTCAATAAATTAACCCCAGAATAATGACTATAAGGGAAAACTCCGTAGCAACTATGGTTAAAATTTTAATTATTTTTAATTTTCATATTAAAAGTTCAATTATTCAATTATGATTTAAGAATAAATATAAATAGTAAAAAAAATTAATTTAAGTTAGTTTAATTAAAGTGGGTTACAAATAGTTAAATAATCACTGATTATATTAATACAATTAATAATATTTTAAGAATAATTATTAATAGTTGCAGCTAGTTAATTAGAAATAGTCAGTCAAGTTAGTAATAATTAGTTAAATAATTATAATTTTATAATTTATTTTAATACGTATAATAACGTACGTTTCACAACGATCGATGAGCAACGTCCTGCTATCAAAACCAACAGTTAACCAACCGTTCTCCCGCTAATCCATAAACAAAGGTGAAAAGTCAAACAGAATGACCACAACGAACTATACCCCTACAGCAACGGTCAACTTTTGAACCACTGTATCGCAGCCAACATTGTATCAATTGTGCAACACTGTTGGCAAACTTATTGCTAACCAACAATATCTCACCCTTGGTCAACTATAGAAAAACGTTGGGTAGTGACAGTCTTACAAAATTCCAAAGGTGACAGTGAACTGTTGGTTGATGTTTCTCAATCTCTACTAACAGTTTACCAACTGTTCGATCTCTCTATCTCTACTAACAGTTTACCAACTGTTCGATCTCTCTATCTCTACTAACAGTTTACCAACTGTTCGATCTCTCTATCTCTACTAACAGTTTACCAACTGTTCGATCTCTCTAATATTCGAACAGTTTACCAACTGTTTACTCTATCTTTCAAACAGTTTAAACGTTTCCTATTAAACCCCAGAATAATGACTATAAGGGAAAATTCCGTAGCAACTATGGTTAAAATTTAATTATTTTTAATTTTCATATTAAAAGTTCAATTATTCAATTATGATTTACTTAAGAATAAATATAAATTAGTAAAAAAATTGACAAAACAGCTCTCTCTCTCTCTCTCCATAGTTTTAATTTTTTTCTGTAAGGTATGTATTTTTTTCAATTTTTCGTTATTTCATTTTCAACTATTAATTTTTTTTTTTTTTTTTTTTTTTTTTTTTGTTGCTAGACGAATGTTTATAGAAGTTTTAAAGTTAATTTCTGTATGTGAAGGAAGAGAGGACCATAAGGTCCTATTTATGTACAGATTGTATAATAAAATTTATCGTCAATCGTTGTCAATCTTTCTATTAGCATACCAACTGTTTAATCTATCTGGTGAACAACTTACCAACAGTTTCCGAACAGTTTACTAACAGTTTAATCTCAGATTTGAACAGTTTAATAACTGCTTAATATATCTGTTGAACGATTTACCAACTGTTTAATCTCTATTTTGAACAGTTTACCAACAATTTAATCTCTCTTTTCATTTATCCCTCTTAAAATTTAATAAATCTTTTGTCGTGCAGGGGTTCGGAATTTATAATGAGACTAGGGGCTGAGCGCTATAATTTGTAGGTGGTGGTGTTTGAACGTACTATGTATCATAAAGTATTGGGTTTTTCAACTGGAGCAAAGTTGGAGCAAAATTAGACATAACAACTGTAAGTTTTCCAAGATTTGTAACTTGCAGAGTGGATAACTCAAACATAAAGTCGTCAATTCAGATGTTTGAATATACCAAAAGATAGGTAATTTAACTGTCCACATTTTCCCAATGTAATGTACCTATCAATTTTTCAACCGTTTTCGCGTTATTCAACAATATTAGTAGACTATACACGAAAACATGACATTTTTCAACTTTAAACGTTATTTTCATCTATTTAGTGCGAAAGAAACGAAGAATGAACCATATATTATTGATGTACACATCATCAACTATCATTATGCTGAATTTGAGCGAAATCCATTTCAAAAAATTTTTCGCGAAAAATCCAAGGGGTACCCCTGCGATTTTTTTCAACCGATCAGTTAACGATTTTTTACTCGTCTCTCAATACAGATAAAAATCTGAAATTTTCAGGAAAGTTGTGTCTTACCAAGATGTATTTTTGTGATTTTTTTTATTTCTCGGAAAAATCTGCAAGTGGTCCAAAAAAATCAGTTTTTGAAAGCTCGAAAATTGGACTTTAACCGTGATTTTCGGGGTCAAAATAAATGCGAATCAATTGTTTTATTATGCAGGAGTCTTCATTTGAACGCCTTACACACGTACATAGCAAAAAATTTGGTGAAAAAAATTTAAACAGAGCCAGAGAAATTATTTTCCGTAAATCGACTTTTTCGCCGGCCGAGATTCCGAGCTCCGCTGGCATCGGTAATAGAGAAAAATTAAATTTTCGTTTTAAAGCGATTTTGAAAGCTATTCTTATAGGAAATTGAACGCTGAATCCGAATATGACGTCAAAACGGTGGAAATTTGACGACGAACATTAGTTTTTCCCAGTTTTAGTACTACACGGTTCATGTTTTTCAACTTTGAAAATCCGTTGCAAATACTTACAGTACTGTTCAAATTTGATTAACTGATGATTCCTACAGGAAATTAGACGTAGAATTCGAATTCAAAGTGAAAAAAAATTAAAATCGAACAATTATTAATATTTTTCGAATTTTGTTCGTTTTTCATACTTTTGATGTTTCAACTTTGGGATTTTTTTTCGTCACGATCCCGAAATGGGACAGATTAGGTGCTGTGGAAGAAAATGTAGGAAATTTAACGTAGAATCGATTAAAAATAAGAAAATGGCTAGCGTATATGATAGCTCTCGAGATATATTCCACTTTATGTCAAAAAAAACGTGTTTTGACTTTTCTTCAAACATTAATAGCTCCGCGGGGACATAACATAAAAATATAATTAAATACACCAAATTGTAGGATTTGGATAGCTCTTTCTCGCATCTGAGTAATATACCTATGTAAAAGTGGTCGGTTCTAAAGTTATTTGCGAAAAACATGCGAAAAAACGCGGAAAACAGGGTCATAAAATTTCAAATCGCAATAAAATTTGAACAGAGGCCTAATTAAAAAAAAAAAAGAAGACTTTTCCAGCCGATGAAGTTCTCTCAATTGAACGGCACTATGACCAAAATTTGATTACCTATTCCCAGTTTCTCAATCAATCGTATACCCAAGGATTTTCGACTTTCTCTTTGGGCCGCTCTAGCTCCGGCTAAAATCGATCAACGAACAAATTCTTGTACTTTTTCGTTAAAGAATTTATCCATGAACAAAATGCGCTCATAAAATCTTATCGCGTTGTGCGAATTTTCGAGAAAATCGCGATCGCTGCGGAAAAACGTGGTTTCGGAAAAGTACAATCTTTTGAACAGTTTAACAACTGCTTAATCTCTCTGTTGAACAATTTACCAACTGTTTAACCTCTGATTTGAACAGTTTTACCAACTGTTCTCTCTTTCAAAAAGTTTACCAACAGTTTACCAACAGTTAACAGTTTTACCAACAGTTAACAGTTTTACCAACAGTTTAATGATGTCCACCTCACCGCATGTTCTTTGTTAATCATTTCCTATTTAAACACTATACATTGAACACAATTTTAATGCAAAATTTATGTGCTAGTAAAGTTAGAAAAGTAGACGTTTAACCTATTTTCCAAATAGTTTACCAACTGTTTAATTCTCAGGCAATGGGAAGACGCCTATTTTTTATTTTCGTCCCTAATGGCCTGAATTCTGCTATTTGGTGTCAGCCGAAGAGGGAATGACCAATTTTTTCATGAAAATTGGTGAGTTTCCGCGGAGAAAATCGCTGAGGAAAATCAGCGGTTTGAATAAACCCGGAAATGTAACTCCAACCGATTGAAGTAACTCCTTAGAGCGCTCTGCAGACGGCTGAAAGACAGACAGTAACAAGAAGACGGTCTTTAAGACTGGAGTCATGCTAAATCGAGTAAATGACGCTAACTTCACTGCTACTCGTTAGGTTTTTTTAATCGTCGAGTTAGTACCGCCCGAAATGCCTCGTAAAGCAAATAAATTGCTGAGGGGGGTTTGGTAATCTCACAGCAACCTCAAATTATAGCTCCCAATGTTAGTTTATTCTCCGAAGATACAAGCGCTAGTGTCGATATTCACGTTCAACTGACTAGTTAGGACGTAATAACTATTCATTTTTCGTTCAAAATCATCGGTTTTCCTTGGCGATTTTCTCCGCGGAAGCTCACAATTTTCATGAAAAATTGGTCATTCCGTCTTCGGTTGACACCAAATAACAGAATTCAGGCCATTAGGTACGAAAATAAAAAATAGGCGTCTTCCCCATTTACCAACTGTTTAATCTCTCTTTCGAACAGATTACCAACTGCTTAATCTCTCCGTTTAGCCAATAGTTTGCCAACCAACAGTAGCGCCGTTTCTTTTCTATCACTACTGAAAAATTCGCTCGAAAACTCCACGACTGATTTAGTTCGACGGCGTGAAAGAAAACTGACGAGTTTTCGAACGATTCGAAGACAAAATAATCGTGTACTCCCGCAGGTCAAGTTCGACATTTCGTAATCGAGCGTTATCCGTTGTTTGAACGAGCTAGAAAATAATCGCCGACCTCTGAAAGCTATCTCGTTTTTTTTTCGGCAGCCGAGAAATTGTAACGATTTCATCGACGATCAACAGTTGGGAAATATTCGTAGCGAGGGCTATCTCTTCGAAAAATAAATCCAACGATTGATATTTTCTGAGGTGAATTTCGAAGGTATAATTTTCGAAAATCGAGAGATGATACGAATCTTCGTTTGAGGAGGAGAATAATTCGAATTTCTCATAAGCCGAGTTACACTTAAGCTGGATCGCTTTACAATGTTTAATCTAATCTCGAAATAGATAAAGAAATATTCAGATTCGTCAGTGATCTACGAGGCGTTCGATTTTCTTTGTCCAACGGTTTTCTTCATTGTGCAGAAATCTTTCTCTCGCTCGGCCTTTGTTTTCTCATGAGTAATAACCGAGTAACGAGCCGAAAAAAATTGGCACGGTTGAATTAGCGAGAAAATCTCTCAACTTCTAAATTTCGCCAAAAAAAAAAAAAAAAAAAAATTAATTGTCAAGCTAATTCCCGAGATGGTTTATGGGCCAAAAAATCTCGGAAAAATCGAGAGCGATTTAGAGAATAAACTTGTCGGTTGTATAGAAAAAAAGGTTTATCTATCGACAACATATTTGTTGATTTGATCTAAAGCAATGTTACGTTGGTTAGTTGGTATATTATTCGCGTTTTAAAAAATCAAGAAGAAAAAAAAGTTTTTTCGACGTTCGGTTTTAAAGTATATTTTGAAAACGAGATGCGAGCTACTTGCTTTTTGTATTTTTAACGGTGATTATATTTCAATGAGATTTTCATAATGAAAATATTCTCTAGAGGATTTGCTAGAGTGCCAATTGTCAATTCAAATAAATAAATAAAATAAAAAATAATAAAAATAAATAATAAAAATAAAATAATAAAAAATTAAAATTAAATTAAAAAAAAACGGGTAAAATGGACAGTACTTAGCTGGTAAAATGCATTAATATAGACTGAATTAAGTCCATTTTAAGTCAAAGTTCGGATACGTGAAAAATCTTAAAACTGATTATTCGGAGTGTTTTTTTTTTTTTTTTTTTTTTTTTGGTTAAAAAAAGAAGAAAGGAGAAAAAACAAGAAATTAAGGAAACTAGTAAAGTTGACTCCTGAACTTGGAACCTTTTTCTTCTAAAATTGTGTTTCTCAACTTATTGTCGCGGGTAGAAAATTAAATTAACGATAGGCCAAGCCATATGGCGACATTTTCAATTATTTTCCTCGGATCTTATTTTATTTTACATAAATATATATTTTTTAGTTGGCTCAATTTTCTTTTTTCCTCTTTTTTTTCTTCTATTTGATTTTTTCCTTCGACGAGAAAATTCGCTTATTGAGTTCAATCTCATCAGAAACGAAAAAACGATGTAACATTGTTTCGTTCAAGTTTGAATTGCTTTGTTTCCGAACATATTAGGTCGACTCGTTGAATGTGAAGTGGGGACACGGACCTGTCGATCTCTGAATAATAACTTATCTAAAGATAACGCTCTTCTTTATAATAGCTAGTGGATACTCAAGCCTGTGAACATCTCAGTTGAACTCAGGCTCGATATTACGAAGGAGATACGAATAGAAGGTTAGTAATCTGAGACATTAACGGCATTTATTCGTTGGAAGGGGGAAATTCTAGAAATTTGAAAATATAAAAACTTTCAAAAGCAGAATAAACTCGAAATTTTCGGAATTTTTTCGGTTTTATGCTTATAACTTTTAAACGAAGCGTTTCAGCGCCAACTTTATATGAATGTAGTTTAAAGAGCGGGAAATTCCACGTCGAATGATATCTTGAAAGTCGAAGTTTGATCAGTTCATACGGTTATAATCGGAGGTCGAAAATTGAGATTTTCGCGTAGGAGCCAAGCGACGGCGCATAGAAAATCGGCAATATCTCCGTGCCCAGTAGACCGATTGTTAAAGTATTGGTACTTGTTTTAATCGCCGACTAATTCTCTACAACATTTATTCCGAAGGTTTTTTCGGGTTTTCATCCCGTTCTGAAGTTATGACCGTTCGAAGAACAGTTCTCAATTTTTCCTCCGATTTTATTATTTAGTTCGACGATTTTTTACTTGTTCGGTAAAAATAGGCGCTTTATAGTCGATTTTATCTTACAAATAATAATTACTATTGCAGAAATGTCGGTGGACCATCGGTTTAGACAACAAACGGAGCCGCCAAGCGCGGTTGCTTTGGAGCAATCGAAGAAAGAGCTAAGGGAAACGCCCGAGCAAGTCGAATCGTCCCTTCAAGAACTACGAGAACTATTGAAAGGTAAACGTTGCTCAATTCGGGAGAAAATATGCGTACGGTTGGCGTTTATTTCAATTGTAACTCATAAATGGCAAATCATCGGAAAAATGAGCCCGTTCCATTTTCGAAGAGGTTTAAAATTCTGCGTTGAATTACCGATAATCAGTCATCGAAAAGTTTAATGGAATGAAAGCTGGTAAGAATTAAATTTTAAAGCAAAGGGAAATTAATTGAGTTCAAAATTAAATTAAATCACCTTGGTACCCGTGGGAAAAGTAATAAAAAAAAATAAATAAATAAAATAAAAAAAACTACGCACACGCTGAGCGCGAAATTTTTTTTTTGCACATTTGGACAATTTTTAAATAAAGTTCTAGAAAATGTCTATGATACATCTGAAAGTTGATTGAATTTTCAATAAAAAGCTTGGCGCGGCGTCTACTGAAGACAAAGGGCAAAAAAGGCGGTGGAAGAAGCGCCAAAATGAGAGATTTTCAAGTCATTCTTCAGCCGGACGTTTTTTGAACAAACCTTCCGATTGAAATTGAAAAATTCATTATTAAAAAAAAAAAAAAAAAAAAAAAAAAACACTAAAAATTCATTATTTTTCGAGTTAAACCTATTGAAATGTCCGATCGAAAACGATGTAGGCTGGATTTTTCAAGGGCGAGGAAATATTTAGATGAAATAAGTAGATCGGTAAAGAAACGATTATTTTCCAAAAATTGCCACCGAAACAGCTAGGCCATAGAAAAAAATCCGACACAAAATTCAACGCTTTTTGAAATGTTCAGAAGAAGAAAATGCGAAAATTTCTGTCGTTTTTTAAGTAAAAAAAAAGTTAGCTCAAGATTTGATGGTTGCCAATTTTTGACAGCAGATAGTCTTAAATCGTATTAGAAGTATTGCCACTCTATGTAGATTTTCTAATCCTTTTTGCAGAGGAGCCGACGTTGAATTACAAAACGGATGACAAAACGCTACTTATTTTTCTCCGGCCGTGCAAATTCTACGCAAGAGCGCTCTGGAATTGGTATGTTGCGATTATCATTACATAGAACTAGATAGAAAAGCAAACCTTAGCAAAAAAAATATATTTTCTTTATTCGAGCTTTTTTCGGGTAGCTGTATCGCTGTGTAGAACCCTAATCGGCCTCATTTACAAACAGCCCTAACTCACAACAAGACTTGACCAAGTCACATTAAAAATTATCTAACTCTCAACCAGCCTCAACTTATTCACACCCAACCCATCAATTCACAACCAGCCCTCACACATTCTTTACCGGACCTAGCCAGCACACAACCAGCCCTAACCAACTCACAACCAGCCCTAACCAACTCACAACCAGACTTAACCGACTAAACCAGCCCTAACCGACTGAACCAGCCCAAACCAACTCAACCATCCCTAACCAACTCACAACCAGCCCTAACAACGCACAACCAGCCCTAACCTAACTACAACCAGACCAAACCGACTAAACCAGCGCTAACCAACTCAACCAGACATAACCGACTGAACCAGCCCTAACTAATGGTGTAGACAGACCGCTAACCAACTCAACCAGACATAACCGACTGAACCAGCCCTAACTAATGGTGTAGACAGACTCGACACTGCTCTCGCGAACGCGAGAGCGAGAGTGGTCTCCGAGATTCACTCTAGCTCTCTCAGGGCTCATGGTGTAGACAATGCAGACATCGCTCTATGCAATTAGTGTCGCTCTAGCTCTCAACGTGTAGACCTACCTTATACTCAACCAGCCCTAACAACGCACAACCAGCCCCAACCAACTTACAACCAGCCCTAACCAATTCACAACCATACCTAACCGACTGAACCAGCCCCTAACCAACTCAACTAGCCCTAACCAGCTCAACCAGCCTTAATCAACTCAAAACCAGACCTAACCAATCCACAACCAGACCTAACCAACTGAACCAGCCCTAACCAACTCACAACGAGCACATCTAACCAGCAGATACGACTTACGACTCACCTTTTTAAAGAGATAGCACTAGTTTTTAAATTATACTTCTTGGACGAGAAGATCGAACGAAATTAGCGAATAACTAAATCCTCCCTCAACATTTTCATTGAAAAACTTGAGCTGAGTTGAGTATCCAATCGGCTACAAACATTATGTGCGAGTTAGGAATGATGCCAACTGGATTTGATGAAAGATTTGAAAGATTGTAAAATATCTCGAGTCATTTTTTCGAACGAGGATCCTTAAACCGAAATGTCCTGGTTTCGAAATTTCATCTAGTAACAATACCTATATATTATATATGTCTCACAAAAAAAAATCTTTTATTATAATATAAAAATTATTAATTGCTGATAATTGATTTCAGATGAAACGAGCGGCGGATTTCAAGGTCAAATACGATTCGTGCATTCATAATTTGAAGCCCGACGATGAAAAATCGGCATTGCTCGATCATAATATCGTCAACGTCCTCGCAAACAGAGATCAACACGGACGTCGCGTTTTGATCGCTAACCTCGGAAGTGAGCTCATTACATTTTAATTACGGCTATTTTACGTTCGTACCGTTCAAGTACTAATCGGTTTCATGTTTTTCAACTTGGAAAATTCGTTGCAAATACTTACAGTGCTGTTAAATTTTAATTAATCAATGACTTACACAGAAAATTAGACGTAGAATTCGAATTTGATGTGAAAACAATCAAATTTTAACTATTAGTAATATTTTTTGAGTTTTTTTTTTTTTATTAGATTTTCATACTCTTGAGTTTAATTTA